>BQKN01000513.1:132092-159236 GCA_022839385.1 Asparagus kiusianus | reverse complement strand
AACCCCGCTTTTAGGGGATATTTTGCTAATGAAAACTGTGATTCACGCTTTAAGGGGAGGGGCGTATTTTGATAAATGCTGAAAGTTGAAGGGGGTCCTCTGAGAAACAGCCGAACTTAGGAGGGGCTTGCCTAAATTTACGCTAAAATAAATGTGCATTCACTAGCAGAGAAAAGATATCTGGGTTAGATGAAAGATCCTTAAAATTCTCTTGATGAAGTTTGAACAAAATCCATTATCAAGATTTTACATTATGTTCCATAAGTTCTCCTGTCTATCTCCAACATTTTCCTTCAGCAAAGAAAGTTGTTCTCGCTCTTACCTTCTGATGCTTGTTTTCCAGAAAAGCATGAAACACTGTATGATTTCAGAAACTTGAAACCTTGGCATAAAATTGAACATAGTTTTGCGAATTTCCTATGAAATAATCTGGAGAAACAAAAAGGATTGCTTTAGATATTAGTCGCTCATATCTTCAATGATTCCATATTTGTCCCTCAGATCTTTGAAATTCACGCCTCCCTCAAATCCTAAGGGGTCTTGCAATTTGGTAACAAAATTACCAAAATACACCTTACGGTATTATTTTTTGTGAGCTGAGATATCAAAATTTGCAGGACCACATAGGATTTAAGGGACTTACCAGCAATTTCAAAGATTTTGAGGGATTAACATGGAATTAGTGAAGATTTGAGGATCTAATATGTGGAAACCCCACTGAAAAAAAAATCCTTGAAGAGGATTATGAAATGGGAGAGGAAGAGTTTATTTCTTGCTAATTTTACATGCATTTAAGCTATATATAACCAATTAAAGCAACTAAAGATAGAAGCATTACCATAAGGCAAATCATCGTAATAAGTGCAGCGCCTTCCATCAGGATCAGAGTAAGGTGGACCGAGCACATCGAGAACCGCACAAGGCGTCATCGCGGTGAAACAATGCATGTTTCCTCCATCATTCGGATAAAGAACCGATGACTCACAGGGTGCGGTGAAGAGTTTATCGGTCTTTACCTCGGCCAAACCTGCCCCAATGAGTCAACTGTGAGCTCCACTAGTAGAAATAATAGGGAAATTTTCAGAGTAACAGGCTCAACTTTATAAATTAGAGAAAACCCCTTCGAACATTCAATAGCATATAAAAACCTCTTAACCATAGGAAATTGTCATAAACTGCATTACTTTAACACTAGTAAAAGGCCTAGACTACCCTTACCAATATCTGTGACCCTGACCCAGAAAAGTCTCTCAATAAAATTAAGGTTTTCCCCTATTGGTCCCTTAAAGTCTTTAGTATTTTGAAATTAGTTCCTCGAATCATTGAATTCGCAACTGTCACTCTTGCCTTGAGAGGTTAATTTGAAACAACTTATAAGAATCGGGGGACCTAATAGCAATTCCAATGATGTGAGGGAATATTAAAGATTTGAGGGGCTCCTCTTTCAAAAACCTCATTGACTCCCTCAATCTCTTAGATATCTCGCTCAGTGGTAGAAAATTCACGTGGTCGAACCAAAGATCCGTCCCAATTCTAGCTAGATTAGACAGATTCTTCATATCCACGGATTTCGAATCCCAGTTTCCCCTCCTCATCCAAGTAGCTTTCCCTTCCTCCTGTTCCGACCATTCCGACCATTGTCCTATTGTTCTTGACACGAGTGGGCCTCAATTATCGTCCATCTTCAGATTTGAAAAATCTTGGCTTCTATTCCCATCATTCTCCCCCTTCATCATCTCTTGTTGGAACTCATTCTCTACCCAGAGTGTCCAGCCAGATTCCTTCCAACTGAAACTCAAACTGGTTCGCAAAAGAATTAAATGGTGGAAGAGATCTGTCCTTGGCTCCCTTAACAAGTTGAAAGCCCATGCCATCACCTCCATCAACTCCCTAAACCTTCTTGAGGAGCAGAGAGTGCTCTCTGATTCTGAACTTCATCACAGACCTCTCCTTAAGGAGAATTTGTTCTTGTTGGCTAGGGCAGAGGAATCCAAATGGCGTCAGAGAGCCAGGATTCAATGGCTCAAAGAAGACGATAACAACACTGCCTTCTTTCATAAACAAGCATCCTTTCAAAGAAGGAAAAACTTCATTCCCCACCACATCATAAATAATTCTCTCATTTCTTCTGATTCAGAAATCAAACAGGCCTTTCAAGACTATTTCTCAAACCTTTTCTCATCTCCTAGAAACTCCAAATTGCTTGTTGACTGGCAAATGTTATCCTGCTCCCCAACCAAACCTCTCCTCTCTTAATTCCCTATTCACTCCAAATGAAATTAAAAAAGTTGTATTTGACCTTCATCCAGATAAATCCCCAGGTCCTGATGGACTTCCCCTCCTCTTCTTCAATTCTTTTTGGGACACTATCCAGCAGGAAGTTATCTCTTTCATTCAGTCCTTTCACTCAAACAATCACTTCCTTCATAACATAAACATCTCATTCATTTGCCTCATTCCAAGGAAGGACGGGACAGTCACTCCCAAGGACTTTAGACCCATCTCTCTAATCAATAACCCGGTCAAAATTTTCACCAAAGTCCTTGCAAATAGGCTCAAACCTTTCCTCTCCTCTCTCATTGACCCTTCCTAGTCTGCATTCCAGAGTGGCAAGTTTGCCCTTGATTCCTTCCTCCTTGCCCATGAAATGATTAACCACTGCTCATCGGGTAAAAAAGAATTGTGTGCTCTTAAAGTGGACTTCTTCAAAACTTTTGATTGTGTCAACTGGGACTTTCTTCTCTCTCTCCTTGCTGCCGGAGGCTCCAGTGTTAAATGGTGTTCCTAGATCCATCGTGTTCTGTCCTCATCCAAGACCTCAGTCCTTGTCAATGGATCTCCAACAAATTCCTTCGCATGCCACAGGGGTCTCAAACAAGGTGATCACCTCTCTCCTTTGCTATTCTTGCTTATCGTTGATGTCCTTAGTAAAATGATCTCATTCAGTTCTTCCTCAGGGGATCTCTCTAAGATCAATCTTAAGGGTGAACTAAATTCTCTTAGAACCCTCCAATTTGCTGATGACACCCTCTTTTTTTGCAAAGCCGCTTCCTCAGATGTGTCAGTTCTTAAAGCCATTCTCCTTAGCTTTGCAGATATTTTTTCGGCCTCTCTGCAAACTACTCTAAATCTAATCTCTTCTACCTTGGGAAAATTCCCCACAAAGGTGCAGTTAGCAAATATCCTCAATTGCTCTGTTGGATCTCTTCCTTTCTCTTACCTAGGGCTTCCCCTCAAAAGAGGCTCTCTTACTAGACGTGAATGGCAACCACTGTTTGATTCTTTCTCTAAAAAGCTTGCTTTATGGAAAAACAAATCCCTCTCCATAAGTGGCAGACTCACCCTCATCAACTCTGTCCTCTCATCCCTTCCTCTTTATTATATGTTATTTTTCAAGCTTCCTAACTAGCTCATTAAGGCCAATACAAGATCAGAAGAAATGTCCTCTGGGGGGTCGTCTGCAAAAGCAAAAGTTTAGGGGGCCTTGGTATCCTTGATTTACATTCATTTAACCAGGCCCTCCTCTCTAAGTGGATCTGGAAGATATTCGACAGGGACTCTATGATCAGTAGAGTTATTTTCTCTCTGTACTCTTCATCTAACTCTAATCTAGTATCTAACCCCCCCAAGAGTCATGCATCAAAGTTCATCCACGATCTTCATGCTATCCACCCCTCTTTCTTCAGTATGTCTAGGTGGTCTTTGGGGGATGTCTCCACTTGTAAGTTCTGGTCTGATAAGTGGACTGGGGACAACTCTCTGAGTAGCCTTTTCCCTAAGGCTCATTCTCTAGCTTTCTCTCCTGCCTGCTCTGCCATCCCTCAGGGCACATAGTCTCATCTCTGTTGGAATTGACATACAATTATTAGAAGAGGCATCACTTCTGAGGACAAATCCAACATCGCTCAACTTCTTGCCCTCATTGAAAATGTTCAGCCTTCCAGACATTGCCACAACCAGGTTCGGTGGCCTCATCATCTAGCTGGCATCTACTCAGTTAAGTCTCTTTATTCTATCCTTAATAATGGAGGCACAGTATCCCAATTTTACTACTTCATCTGGAAGTCCCTTACTCCATTGAAGGTCAAGATCTTTCTCTGGATCCTTAGCAAGAACAAACTTCAAATGAAAGAAAATTTGCTCCATAAGGGATGGTCAGGTAACCCCCTCTGCCCTCTATGTAATCTTGATCTGGAGACCCAAATTCACTTCTTCATCTCCTTCCCCCTCGCCTCTAAAGTTTGGTCCATCGTCCTCTCCTCTTATAATTCCAGCTGTTGGCCCAAAGAGGTGATAAATTTGATTACCCATATGGATAATTTCCTTTCCAACAACAGCCTCATAGCTCTCTGGAAGGTTATTCTTCCATGTTTTTGTTGGTGTATATGGCTCAATCGAAACAACCATGTATCCAATAACTCTTCGGTCTCAGCCAAGTATATTGCTTCTAATGTGGCTCGCTTTTCCCTGCTATGGACAGGAGCCTCTAGAAGCAGGAGATCTAAGAAAATGCACTGTGCAGCGATTGATCTTGGTATGCAGGAAATTGCTAAATCAGCAGGTGAAGATGTTTCAGGCGACAACTTTGCTCCTGGGGTTTAGGCAGAGTCGTCTTGTTAGCTGGTGTAGACTGCAGTTTTCATTTTCTTCATCCACCACTTAGCTTATTGTTATTGGCTTCTTAGAGATCACTTTAACTTGGTTCTGTTTTTGTGAAGTTTCTATATTTCTCTTTCTGTTTTTGTTTAATATATACATGAACAGAGCTTCTCTCTCTGTTTTTTACCTCAAAAAAAATTCAGAATATTAAAGATTTAAGGGACTAATATTAGAGAAAAAACCTAAAATTGAAAGGTACATAAGGGAAAAAAATTTTCCTAGTTATTTTGGTGAAACAAGTTCAAACGTGCCAGACCTCAAGAATCATTGTGCGGGGTTGGGGGTCTCCCTTGGGCGGGGGGGGGGGGTGGGGGGGGGGGGGGTTACATCTCAATATTCAGGTGGTTTTGTGAATATTCACCCAATGTAATATTTAGACTGTAATTATAGCTAGTATGAGTCATACAAGATGAATATTTGAACAATTATAGATGGAGGCTTACGATGAGAGGTGTTGACAGATTCTTGAGAACTCGGATGAGAATCAGCCCAGTCGCAAGACTTTACGTGCATGTTACCAAATAGAAGCTTGCTGAACACAGTCATACCAGGATGATTATGAAGCGGTATGACTCCTTTTGGAGGCAAACAAAATATGCAAATCTGCAAGAATGGTTGCAGGATTAAATTAGAAGCATTAAACATTGGGAGTTTTTTATATTAGTCTGTTAATCTTTCATATTTTGAATTAGTCCCTCAAATCACCAAAATTATTATTAACTCCCCAATTCTCATAAGTTGTTTCAAATTAATCCCTCCATCCAAGAGTAGACGGTAGAAAGTGCGGGGTTTACTTTGAAAATAAAACTTTCGATGATCTTAGAGACTAATTTAGAAAGCTAATAGCAATTTCGATGATCTGAGAGACTAATTTCCAAACCTAAGAATTTAGGGACTTAAACATCAATTTCAATGATTTGAGGGATTTAGTCAAAATATCAAAGATCTAAGGGACTAATATTGAAAACCGTTATTTGATATCTGTCCCTCAAATCTAGGGTTGTCGAATTGGGCCCAGGGCCCGTGCACGGTGCCCAGCTCTGACCCGGCCAGGCCTAACCATGTTCATGGCCCGGGCCGCTTCGTTCACGCTCGCACCATGACTGGCCCGGCCAGAAGAATGGCCGAGCCAGAATAGTCGGGCCGGGCTGGGCCGGCCAAAACGGTCACTAAAGTGACCGTTTTTGTTGTCGGCCCGGGCCGGTCCTAACGGCCAAAAACGGCTCTTTTTTATTTATTTTTACTGAAATACTCCAAAAACGGTCAAAAACGGCCAAAATTTGAGGGTATTTTGGTCATTTACCTAGGGGTTGCCTCTATAAATAGAGGGGAGTTTCATTTATTTTTCTCATCTAAAACTTATCTACTTCTCTCTAATACTCTCTAATAATCGTTTTTGCTCTCTAATTCTTCAATCAAATGGCTTCCTCCTCTGATTATGAAGGGCAAAACTCAATTCCCGGTCTTGAAATGAGTGCTAATACTCTAACTATAGGAGCTACAGCTACTCCTTCTACTCTTATCGATGTTTGATCACAACTCTGGTGGCGACGATTCTGCACCAAGAGCTCCTAAAAAGCCGAGTTCCGATGTGTGGAATTTTTTCGAGAAGATAGACGTCACTAGAGATGAACATGGTAGGCTTCCACCCAGAATGCTAAGTGTGTGTTGTGCGGCCATATTTTCCAAGCTCATCATAAGAGCGACACCAACCACCTCAAACGCCATTTAGATAAACACAACAAATGTAAGACGCCTCAAGGTGATATTCAACAATCTTTACTCTCACAATCATCATCTTCTGGTAGTCTCGATAGTTGCAATTATGACGCAGTCCAAGCCAGGAAATACGTCATCAGGTTTATTATTCTTAAAAATCTTTCTTTTAAATTAGTAGAAGATGATGAATTTGAAGATATATTTACAAATGATTTTTATCCTGGATTTAAAAAAAAAATTCTCGTCAAACTTTTTAACGTGATATTTTAAAATATTATCAGGAGGAACAAGCAAAAATAATTTCTTATTTTTAAAGTTTAAACTATAAATTTTCTTTAACTACTGATATTTTGATATCCAGAGTACAAACTGGTTATTTATGTATCACAACACACAGGATTGATGATAATAGGCAATGTTTAAAAGAGTTATTTTTATTGCATTTGAAGAGTTACATACTGGTATTAATATTGTAAGTTTAATAATTGAAGAACTTATAAAATTAGAAATTTTAGAAAGAATATTTTCTCTTTCACTAGATAATGCAAGTAATAATAATATAGTTGTTGATTATATCATAACATCTCTGCTATTGCCATGTCATGGTGATATTTTTCATATTAGATGTGTGTGCCATATTTTAAATTTAATTGTTCAAAGTAAATTTAGTGAAATTAAATCCATGATAGAAAATGTTAGGATAGTATATTATGCTCGTAATGCTTCTGAACAAAGAACTAAAAGATGGAACAATTCTGTAAAAGAAAAAATTTAAAATCCAGACTAATTCCAAAAGATATTGACCATAGATAGAATTCTACCTATGCAAGTGTTAAAGTAGCAATATAATATAAAGAAATTATTAAAAAAATTATACTTCTAGTTCTAGCTCTGGTAGTATGTATAAAAAAACTAAGAATGAATAGACAATTATATATAGTGTAAAAGAGATGTTACAAGTTTTTTATGATGATACTATGTTATTATCTGGTTGTTATTATCCAATCATTACTATAGTTGCTTTACAAATTTTAAATATTAAAAAAATTAATAAATATCGTATGGATAATTATTTTGAAAATATGATTTTTCAAATAGAAAGTAAATTTAATAAGTATTTTAAACCTATTCCTATTATTTTTGGTTTGAGGGTTCTTATTGATCCATGTTTGAAGGATATTGGCATTCGAAGTTTGTTACATTCATTATTTGGTAACATGGTAATAGACATTGATGATGGTCAAACTGTTTCTGCTCTTACTCATCATAATAATATTAGAAATTATTTTCAAAGATTATATGATGAATATGCAACTAAATACGATGTAAGTACACATCAGCCTATAGTTTTTGCTTCTATGAGTTCAAGTCGAGGCAAAAGTGTGAGTTTTGATAGGGAATCAATGGTAGCTGAGCTAACTAGTGGATCTGGACTTGGATCATCAGCGAAGGTTTCTGAAATTGATCAATATTTAACTGCATCTTTAGTTAAATGTCAAAATAATAGTTTAGATATTTTACAATGGTGGAAAGTATATAAAACAGTTTCATATCCTACATTTTCCATCATTTTCCATCATAGCTCGTGACTTACTAACAATACAGGTTTTCACGGTAGATTCAGAATCCGCCTTCAGCACAACAGTACGTTTGATCGACGATCACCTGACATCGTTAGATCCGTATATCGTACATGCGGTAATGTGCCTAGAAGATTGGTGGAGGTACGAGAAGAGAACACAATGCATCGATCAGATGACTAGTATTGAAAATAAATTTAAAGAGTTGGGACTAGCAGATAGATATAAAGATTAGACATTATTCATCAATTTATAATTTTTATTTCTTAGCTAAAAATTTATAATAAATTATTTTGCAAACAATTACAATTGATAGTGATATAGATGAGTATGTGTCAACCTAATTGGGATGTATTCATCTATTGTGATGCGACAAATTTCAAAATAAATTTATAATTGTAGACAGTTAACTAATTATTAAAAGTTATTTTTATCATTTTACTTTTTATAATTTTTTGTATTTGTAAATTATGTAATTACAAGTGATTAATAATATGATTGTTTTTATCAAAATTTTGTTTAATTTTTGACTATGTATTTTTGAAAATTTAAAAAAAATTAAAAAACTAAAAAAATCGGGCCGACCCGGGCCCGAGTCCGAGCCCTTGTTTTGCTAGGCCCAGACTGGTTTTCTGGGCCGGGCCGGCTTGTTTGGACAGCCCTACTCAAATCATTCAAGATTGCTATTAGATCCCTGATTCTCATAAGTTATTTCAAAATATTCCCTCTAATTAAGAATAGAAGTAGCAGTTGGAGGGATTAATTTCAAGCAACTTATGAGCATTAAGGGGCCTAATAGCAATTTCAGTGACACGATGAACTAATTTCAAAATATTAAGGATGTAAGTTACTTATCTCGAAAAAACTCTTAAACATTTGAAGTCAATTGAAAATTAATAAAAAGAAGTGAAGTCTCGATAGAATATCATACTGAGAACTTTTCACACTCATAGATGCGCAAATAAGTTATTGGAGGATTTCCTTCCAGCTCGATTTTCCAAAAATATGGAAGGGTAGGATTTAAGCCAACATCCGATGCATTCATGTTATCTGCATAAAAAGAATCATTCTTTTGGAAAAGTAGAACAAGAGTGTAACAAAAATATTCTGCTATAAAAAAAAAGATAAGGTTATCGCCCCTGAAAAAACAAGCACGATTTATTACTTACCTTTATGGAAAACACTAGAGGCACACCTTGGGGCACACCTCCCTCTCTCAGCTACAGTGCAGAGGGGCCACTTGAGATTTTTAAATAAATCTCAAGTGGACCCCCTGCACTGTAGCTGAGAGAAAGGTGTGCCCCAAGGTGTGGCACAGGGTGTGCCTCTAGTGCCACCCTACCTTTATAACTCCATGTGTGCATATTTGATCCATTTTTATCAAAATCAGTAAGCGAATAAATAAGGAAGCACATGAAGATATAAAAGCAGCCATGGTGACTATAGAAGATCCACTTGATGAAATTAAAGGAAAAAAGAAGAATAAGAAGCCTCTCTTTAGCATCCTTCCAACTATGAATTTGAAGAGGCAACTCTGAGCAGATTAATCAGGAAGCTCCGTTTGTGTTCCAAAGTAAAGGATTAATACTCTAGAGTTTAAACTTATGTATGCCAATAAGGTATTTTCATTAAAAAATATTAAAAATAATTGTCTGGTTTCAGGACATACAAGAAATAAGATACTATGGCAGTTCAAAGAATAAAAAAGTTAGGTAGATATAGAATTTAATGGTAGTACATCAAGCATAGGGTGTAGCAAGCATAGTGTTAAATATATAATTAATTGCTTGGTATGACACTTGGAAGTTGGAAACCTATGGTTGACAACTCAGACATGACTCAAGTAATAATACTTCTAAGAATTATTATATTTTATAAAAAAAAAACAATAAAAAGAGGCTATTACTCCATGGGAGGTCAAGGGTTCGCAATGTCCACAAATGATAAATGCATTTTCTTCGCGAAAATTTATACTATCAAATGTGAGGATGTGTTTCTATTTCTGGGGCGTGTGACATTTCCTCTATATTAATCTTTGATATCCGCCCAGATCAGAAAGAATAGAAAGAATAGGGTGAGACAGTAGTTATTATGCCCCATGGTTGGTCCCATTTTCTAGTCCCCGTAATATTTCACGTGTTATGGCATTACAAAGAGTGAAATGTCAAGCTATCGATCTATTCATTGATATGGGGCCGATAATGCACACGCATGTCCTACTCTCTAGAAATTGCACACCAAACCTTTAGAAAACTCGCACACGTGTTTCTTCTCGTGCCATGTCCAAAAATGAGAAATGCATTTCTTACCCAAATCTCTACTACCAAATTAGCTCATATCTCAATAAACTAATGGGGGGAGAGACACTTTTATAAGTTGTCACATATCCTGTCCCATTTGTTTCGGCTCCCTATAATGTTCCACATATTTCATACCCATAGAATGTAACAAGGCGCTATTGATCCACTAAGTAGGAGCCAATAATACACGCACAAATGTACGCGTATATATGCTGGCATGTGTCTTTGAAAATTTCTCCATTTACTTAATATCACTATGCCACCTACTCCCAATTAGTGTTCCAACAACCACTTTTTTAATTTATTATTATTATTTAGAAACTATAAAAGGGGGTGGGGGAGAGAGTTTAGAGACAGACGGACGGAGAGAAAGAAAAAAGAATTAGAGAGAGAGAAGAGAGAGATAGAAAGAGAAATCTTTTTCTTTGTGTGGTTTTCTGGTTAGATAGTGATCTCCTCTTTTGTAATCTTCTCTTTTGTGATTAGTGAAATTCTCTACTATTTTCGCCCGTGGATGTAGGTCATACTGACCGAACCATGTTAAATCCTTGTGTGTTGTTCTCTTTGTGTTCACAGTGTATATTCAGTGTTGTTATTCTCCACTCTTGTATAGATATCTTTCGTGTATGTGAACCCCCCACCCCGCTACAACAAATTGGTATCAGAGCTTGCTTAGAGTATGTGTATCTGCTTATCATATGCTCTTTAGCTGCCACTAAAAGTGCATCCTCCACATCAGAAAATAAGTTAAATTATCATTTACTCTTTAAAGGTGTTGGGTACTATTCACAAGTACGACACTATTCATACGTATGATTACTATTTATATATACAGTTGTTGTTCAAAAGTACAGTTCCTGTTGTAGTGGGCTTCAAGATGTCTTCCGCAAAATACAAAGTGGAGAAATTCAATCGGAGAAATAGCTTCAGTTTGTGAAGAGTGAAAATGAGAGCTCTCCTAGTACAACAAGGACTGTTCAAAGTCTTGTCCGAAAAGGATGAGTTGACGGAATCTATGTTCGATGATGAGAAAAAAGAGCTGGAGATGAAGGCACATAATGTCATACAGCTCTGTTTGGCCAATGAGGTCCTACGAGAGGTTACAAATAAAGATACCATCGTCGGCTTGTGGCTCAAGTTAGAGAGCTTGTACATGGAAAAATATCTAACAAACAAGTTATACTTGAAGCAACGCCTCTTCACCCTTCGCATGAAGGAAGATATGTGAATTAAAGATCACTTAGATAAACTTAACACTATTCTTATGGATTTAAAGAATATTGATGTTAAAATCGACGAAAAAGATCAAGTCCTTATCTTGTTATGTTCATTACCTCCTTCCTATGAGAATTTTGTTAATAGCATGTTATATGGTAGAGATACACTTTCTTTGGAGGATGTCAAATCAGCCTTACATTCAAAAGAGTTAAGGCAGAAGTGTCTGTCGTAGGAGGAGAGGATCAAGCTGAAAGCTAGTTCGATCGTGGTCGTCCTGAAAAGGATGTTGGTGGTAGCGACAAATGTAGAAATATGTCTAGATCAAAGTCCAGGCCAAGAAAAATATTGAATGTTATTACTGTCACAAGTATGAGCATATAAAACCTTATTGTCCAACGCTCAAAGCAAAGGATAATTCACAGTCGAAGTCCGAGGACGTGAAACCTTCAGTTGTCACTGTAACTGAAGAGTCTTCTAGTTCACATGAAGTTCTTTCAGTTAGTATGAATACTCATTCACAAGATGAGTGGTTTCTTGATTCGGGTTGTTTCTACTATATATGTTCGCATATGGATTGGTTTGTCACATATCAGTCTATTGATGTTAGGAATGTCTTGTTGGGAAATAACATGCATCGCAAGACTGTTGGTATCGGATCAATTAAGATTAGAATCCATGGTGGTATTGTTAAAACATTGAGCAATGTTCGACATATACCAGAGTTAAAAAAGAACCTCATTAATTTCTTTAGGCACCCTTGACTCAACTGGTTTTAAGTTTTCGACTGAAGGTGGAGTTTTGAGAGTTAGTAAAGGCTCTCTTATTGTAATGAAAGAAAAGAAGGTAAATACCCTCTATATCCTTGAAGGCAGTATAGTGACAAGTGTTGCAGCAGTGTCATCCTAAAAGGATTCAGATTCAGACACTACACATTTGTGGCATGTGCAGTTAGGGCATATGAGTGAGAAATGACTGGATGTATTGAGCAAATAAGGTCTGCTTTGTGGTCAGAAAACTAGTAAGCTAGACTTTTGTGAGCATTGTGTTTTCGGCAAACACCATAAAGTATCCTTTAGTACCGGTATCCACAGAACCAATGGTACTTTAGATTATATACATTTAGAAGTTTTGGGGTCCCTCTCAGGTTCCATCGAAAGGTGGAGCTCGTTTTCTGCTAACATTGATTAATGATTATTTCAGAAAAATTTGGGTGTATCCTTCGAAGCATAAGAGTGATGTGTTTACAACCTTCAAGCAATGGAAAGTTAAGATTGAGAAACAAACAGAAAGAAAGTGAAGCACCTCATGACCGACAATGGGATGGAGTTTTGTTCCTCAAAGTTCGACCAGTTCTGCAAGAATGAAGGTATTGTGCGTCATCATATAGTTCAGCATACACTACAGTAAAATAGAGTTGCAGAAAGGATGAACATAACACTTTTAGAGAGAGCTCGGTGCATGCTCTCTAATGCTGGTTTGTCAAAAGACTTTTGGGCTAAGGCAATCAATATAGTTTTCTATTTGATAAACATATCTTCTTCTACAACAATTAATTTTAAGACTGTAGAAGAGGCTGGTCTGGTGCCCCTGCTAATTACTCTCATTTAAGAGTATTTAGTTACTCTGCTTATTTTCATGTTAATGATGGTAAGCTTGAACCTAGAGCAAAAAAAAGCTATCTTTGTAGGATATGCTATTGGAGTGAAGGGATATAGATTGTGGTGTTCTGATCTCAAGTCACCTAAGTTTATTATTAGTAAGGATGCCACTTTTGATGAGAAATCCATGCTTCACCCGAGAAATGAGTTTATTATTGATACCATATGTACTGAAAATGAGTCTAGCAAGCAGGTGGAGCTAGAGAGCTTAGCTTTAAAGAGAGTGCTTGAGGGCGCTCATGTCGAACCAGTTGATACTGCGGAAGGTTCAACTTTAGATGCTGATACACCGTAAGAGCAACAATATAGTATTACCACATGGAGAACAAAAAGACAGATCCGACCTCCTTAACATTATGCATACATGCTTGCTTATGCTTTGAGTATAGCAGAGTCGATTAAGGTTCCAGAGCCTTCTACCTATAAGGAGGCTATTAATGGCAATGAGGCTGAAAATTGGATTGTTGCGATGACTGAAGAGATGGAGTCTCTTCATAAGAACCGGACATGGGAGTTAGTGAAGCCACCAAGGGGATAAAAGATCGTTAGCTGTAAATGGGTGTTCAAGAAGAAAGAATAAGCTCTGAATACAGATTCTGTAAGGTACAAGGCACGCTTGGTAGTTAAAGGCTACAGTCAGACCGAGGGTGTGGACTTCGATGAAGTATTCTCTCCAGTTATAAAACACACCTCAATCCGCGTGTTGCTTGCCATGGTTGCTCATTTTAATTCGGATCTTGAGCAATTTGATGTGAAGACGGTTTTTCTACATTGCGAGCTTGAGGAGCTGATCTTTATGCATCAGCCAGAGAGGTTCATTGTTGAAGGAAAAGAAGATTATGTGTGCAGGTTGAAGAAATCTCTTTATGGGTTGAAACAGTCTCCGAGACAGTGGTATTTGAGATTTGATACTTTCATGTTTGAGAATGATTAATCTAGGAGTAAATATGATAGTTGTGTTTATCATAAAAGGCTCAATGATGGTTCTTTTGTATATTTGCTATTGTATGTTGATGACATATTGATTGCAGCCAAATATATATCAGAAATCAACGAGTTGAAATCTCAACTCAAACATGAGTTTGAGATGAAGGACTTAGGAGCCGCAAAGAAGATTTTGGGGATGGAGATCCATAAAAACAGGCAAGAAGGAAGTTTATTCCTATCTCAGGAGAAATACATCAAGAAGGTATTGGAGAGATTTGACATAATTGATGGCAAGCCTGTGAAGACTCCGCTTGCTGCTCATTTTCATCTTTTAGCAGATTTGTCACCTCAGACTGAAGAGGAAGAGCAGTCATGTCTTGTGTTCCTTATGCTAATGTAGTTGGAAGCATTATGTATGCCATGGTCTGCACCCGTCTAGATATTTCACATGCAGTCAGTGTTGTGAGTCGGAATATGGATAAGCTTGGAAAGGTCTATTGGCAGGCTGTGAAATGGATACTTAGATATTTGAGAGGATCTGCTAATATTGGCTTGTATTTTGACAGGAACACAAACTCAGATTGCATAATACTTGTCTATTCTGATTCAGATTATGCGGATGATTTGGATAAGAGACGATCCCTAACTTTCAGGTAGTGCCATTAGTTGGAAGGCGCCTCTACAGTTGACAGTTTCTTTGTCTACCACAGAGGTAGAGTATATGACAGTCACAAAAGCAGTGAAAGAAGCCATTTAGTTGCGAGGTTTGGTTGAAGATCTCGACTTACACCAATGTGTTAGTACGGTATTTTGTGACAGCCAGAGTGTTATACATTTGACGAAACATCAGATGTATCATGAAAAACCAAACATATAGATGTCAGGTATCATTTTATCAGAGAAGTTAACGTCATCAAGATTGAAAAAATTGATACTGTAGACAATCCAACAGATATAATGACGAAGCTCGTACCTTCGCGCAAGTTCGAGCATTGTCTCGAATTGCTTGGAGTTCAACAAAGCGAATGTTAAGCCCATAAGGAGCTTCTAGCGAGACAACAAGAGTAAAGAAAAGATCTTTATTTTCAAAGTCAATGTGGAGATTTGTCATGTGTCATTAAAAATTTCTCCATTTACCTAACAGCACTATGCTACTTACTCCCAATTACTGTTCCAACAACCACTTTTCAAATTTTTTTTATTATTTGGAAACTATAAAGGGGTGTTGGAGAGAGTTTAGAGACAGACAGACAGAGAGAAAGAAAAGAATTAGATAGATATAGAAAGAGAAATCTCTTTCTTTGCGTGATTTTCTGGTTACATAGTGATCTCCTCTTTTGTAATCATCTCTTTTGTGATTAGTAAAATTCTCTATTGTTCTCGCCCGTGGACGTAGGTCATACTGACTGAACCACGTTAAATCCTTGTGTGCTGTTCTCTTTGTGTTCACTATGTTTATTCAGTGTTGTTATTCTACATTCTTGTGCAGACATCTTTCGTGTATGTGAAACCCCCCGCTGCAACATATCCTACTTTGTATAAGCACACCAAACACTTCAGAAAAACCAAACACTTACGAAAACCCAAACACTTACTAACCCGTAACTCACGAGCATACAACACTATTTTCCTTCACAACTTGGGCAAACTTTCAATGGCGTGAAATATAACTAGTCAACAAACTCTTCAATCATAGCACTAACCCGTAAATCTGGCAAGGATGAATAATTATTATTTTCTAATGAAAAATCTATACAACGAACGACACACATTAATTAGTAACTAATTAATAAAGCAGTAACTAGTATAATTAATCTCTAACATTTTACTACTGTCCTAGAACTACTACCCTACAAGAAGAAGAATTTTACACACTCCAATTCAAATATCAATCGACATATCCAAACCAAAATCATTAAAAAAAATGAAAACTCGATCATTTCGTTACCAAGAACAGCTTTGAGACGATTCACGTCCTCAGGGGCCGGCACAGTTCCTGCCTCGAGGTCACCAAAAACCTCCTTGCAAGTTTCATAAAGCCTTTGGATTGAAGTGGGCATCTTTTGCTTCCTCTTGTTCTTCTTTGTTGATGCTAGTTCAGATCTTTTCTGTACCATTTTCAACATTCAAAAATGCCGAAACAGGGGGACAATATGAGATTTTCAATGGAAACAGAGAAGTGGGTTCTTAGTTATAACTAATGCAAGTACAAAACGAATGATTCGTTGTTGAGAGTGATAGAATGTTGGGGGGATAAAATGGGATGAGAGAAGATACCAGTCTTTGATGTGAGAGAAACTAGGGGCTTGATGAGATGTGCGGGAGAGGAGAATGTCTAGATTCCTGTGTGCTATTTAAAGAAACTGCTGTGGTTTTTAACTCGGATGACTTTTGCGTGTTAGTGCTATTAAACTTTTTGCTTATTGCATATCTTGTAGTTATGTTTCCCTTCATCAGGTGATCAGGGTAAAAAAACAAAGGAAAATAAAGGAGAAAAAGTCTCTTAAGGTTTCCAAGTTATTTGGATACACATAAATATTCATTTGTATATATTTAGTATGAGCATAGATATTAAACATTCATCTCTGATTAGATACGGCTACGGATACAATTATTTTTTTTAATTGTTAGTCAGATAAAATAGAAATGCATATAACAAAAAGAAAAAAAATTGATAGATACAGATACCTAGATAGCTATGTTGTTCACATGATCAAAACGTCATCGGTATCCATATACACTTGCACATTGCGAACAAGACGTTGGTCATCACGAAATTTTGTCCAATGTTACCCTTTCGAGATTTTATGTTTTTATTTTATGAGGAGCGGTTTTAATGAACTTGTAGTAATTTTTTTGGCAATATTGATGACGTTGTATGATCGGATCTTAACTTGTATCTCGCTAACCAATCCATCGATATAACAATCACTCGCTTTAATTATGTGTTTCTTCCTTCGCAGATACGTTTTTGTTTAACTGTGACCTTTATTTTTATTGTTCCGTCATGTTCTCCCCCACGTGTCATATCTTTAGTTACACGTGTTCTCATCCTTGCCGAACTCCCAATCTTATGGGTCACCTTTGACCTTTTCATTAGAGCATCTCTGAGGTAGTTCTGCAACCTCTTGACACCATCTCATATTCAAAGAGACGTCTTACGGATTCACTAATGTGGAGACTCATAAAATCACAATGGGTCCAAAAAACCATATATGCATATGTCTACTAAGCTAAGATATAAATATAGAAAGTATTATATCCATTATTTCTATAATTTGTCATAGGACTTTGCCACTATACCATAACTATTAAGTTAACAAACTCTTTTGCTATGAAGAAACAATATCTCTTTGCATCCCGTGGTGACCTCTATAGTGGTAAGATGTTTTGATAGACCATAAAATGGTAATAATATTTTCTATAACTGTATCACTTAAATAATGTGTATTGTATCTTCATGATGTACCATAAACATGTTAATTTATAAGAATATGATTAAATTATGTAAAATGTCAATTTAGTAATTTTTTGATAGCATGTTGAAAAACCAATTTTCATAATAAACCCTCACGCAATTATCATTTCCATAAGTATCGAATCACCATTTTCCTCTATTCGACTCTTTATAGTTCTCACTTCTCTATTGTAATGATTCGTTATTGTGGACTTATATAAGGCGTCACACTCGCGATTATTCATTGATAACATTTAGTAAGAGTTAATATGTGCTGGCCTTCACGCTTCAAAGCAGAGGAGCATAGTAATGGCTAGCAGTTGAATAGCGCCACATGTAAGTTAAACAAGCGAAGTTGTTTCTTAATTTAAGCATAAAAGGACACTTCTTGTACATACCTTCTTGCTCGAAAATTGAAGTTCAGTTGCATGTCTTGAGAGTTGTGTTTAGGGTTTGTTTGAAGGGAAAGAATAAATTTCTGCTGACAAGGATAGAATAGGATAAGTTTGGAGACGACAAAATTAAGGGTCATTTTGGCAACTCCTTCCCTAACTATTTTCTTCCTAAACCAGTTTTGTTTTTGTTATAGCACGCAAAATAGTTTAAAAGTTGATTCTATTAGGAGGCTGACACATGTCCCACCCTATGCCTAAACAACCATATTTACAGAGGGACGTCTCGAGTAGCTTCAGTGGACGACCTAACTGACTGACTGTAGAATCAGCAGCAGTCAGTCGACAAGTTCAGAATCAGGCAAACAGGTTGGCGGTCGACCGGTCCCGTCGACCGCATTCGTGCACAAGGCTTACTGTGCTTCAGCTTTGGTGTCGGTCGACCGGGCCGGTCGACCGCAGATGTTTCTGTTCTGTGGTCGATCGACCGGTGCGGTCGACCGACAAACTCTCTGGACCTTTTGGGATTCTGCTGGAAGATGATCGGTCGACCGGGCCGGTCGACCGCAATTGATCGCGGTCGACCGTGCCGGTCGACCGACGAAGCGGGTTTCAGGTTTCCAGACCCGTTTCGTTTGTAAGTGTATTTAAACCCTAAACTCGTTTCTAGGGTTGTAAGTTGGGCGATTTTGAGCTGAATCAAAGAGGATTTGAGGGCTTCTCTTGTTTGAGTCTATTGGAGAGATCTATTGATCTTATTCTAGGGTTTTGGGTAAGATTTGTAACCCTAATTTGTATTTCCCTTTGATTTGAATAGTAAAGCTTCCCCCTCCTTGCCCCGTGGACGTAGGCATATTGCCGAACCACGTATATCTTGTGTTCTTGCTGTGATTGCTTGGCTTGTGTGCATTGTGGTCTACTATTGTTCTTGTGTGTGCCTTCGATTTGTCTATTTGGGGCTTCCGCGGCGCACAACAAGTGGTATCAGAGCTCCGGGTTGGATTTGGGAGTTTTGTTCGAAAGATTCATTGTTGGGTTCTTGTTTGAAGAGTAGATCTACAATATGGGTGATACAAGCAATGCTAGTTCAAGTGCTACTAGTACATCGGGGTCGGCTTTGACAAAGGCGATCCAAAATTTGAGCATCAATAACACCAAAATTGATGTTCCAAAGTTCGACGGCAAGATCAACTTCGGTTTATGGAGGTGTCAAGTAATGGACGCCTTAGATGCACAAAATTTGGAGGTGACTCTTAAGTTTCAAGAGAAACCCGAGGAGATTGATGATATGGTTTGGAAGAAAATGAATAGTAGGGCTTGTGGGGTTATTCGGTCATGCCTAACGCCGGATCTTATTTATGATGTGATGAACGAGACGTCGGCAAAGAGATTGTGGGAAACGCTCAATGAAAAATATTTGACAAAGAGCATTGAGAATAGGCTTCATTTGAAGAAGAGGTTCTACCAATTCAAGATGAAGAAAGGAGTTTCCATTCGGGAGCATGTTAATAACTTTACAAAGCTTATTTCGGATATGGCCAATGTTGATATCATGGTGGAAGATGAAGATAAGGCAATGTTACTATTGTGTTCGTTGCCGGATGATGAGTTTAGTATATTTGTTCTCACTATGATAAATGGGCGAACTACAGTTAGCTACAAGGAGGTGACCTCGGCATTGGTGAATTATGAGCTGAGGAAGAATGATGGTGAGCCCTCCGAGAAGGCATCGGGTGATGCATTAGCAGTTCATGGCCGTAGTCCGAACCGTCAAAAGTTCAACCGCTCAAAATCAAAGAATAGGGGTGGCCATAAAAGTGTTGGTAGAAATCAATGTGCTTTTTACAAAGAAGAAGGACATTGGAAGAATGAGTGCCCAAAGTTGAAGGATAGAGCCGGAAAGCAAAGAGGGAAAGCTGCACAAGCTTCAGAGGTAAATGTTGCTAAGGTTGTTGGCGACAATTCAGATTCGGATTCTTCCGGTTACTCTTGTCCTGCACTGCCGTCAGTTTGTTTTGCCGACTCTACGGAGTGGATGCTTGATTCGGGAGCTACATTTCATATTTGCCCTAAGAGGGATTGGTTTACCAACTTTGAGGAGTTGAAGAGAGGAGACGTGGTGCTCATGGGGAACGATCACGTTTGTCCTATTAGTGGGATTGGCTCAGTCAGAATCAGAATGCATGACGGGGTGATTAGGGAATTAAAAGAAGTGAGGTTCGTGCCGCAGTTGACGAAGAATCTCATTTCTCTTGGGACTTTGGAGGCATCCGGCTATAGAGTGATATTAGAGGATGCTAGTTTGAAGGTTATGAAGGGATCCATGGTGGTGATGCGAGGGGTCAGGGAAAACAACCTATACTACTTGAAGGGCAAGACAGTCACAGGGGGTCTGGCTGCTTCTATCACCACGGAGGAGGATACTACCACACTATGGCACATAAGGCTTGGACACACAGGTGATAAGTCCCTACAGTCATTGGCAAAACAGGGGCTATTGAAAGGTGCAAAGACCTGCAAGATGGAGCTGTGTGAGCATTGCATACTTGGGAAGAAGACTAAAGTGAAGTTTGGCACCGTAATTCACAACACCCAAGGTATATTAGACTACATTCACACAGATGTTTGGGGCCCTTCTAAGCACACATCGCTTGGTGGGGCAAATTATTTCATCACTTTCATTGATGATTATTCCAGGAGGAATTGGGTATATACCATGAAGCATAAACATGAGGTCCTGGATATATTTGTGGAGTGGAAGAAGAAAGTGGAGCTGCAGACAGGTAGAAAGGTGAAGACTCTTCGTTCAGACAATGGTGGAGAGTACAAGAGTGATCCATTTCTGCAGTTTTACCGGAATCACGGCATTAGAAGACACTTCACAGTTAGAGAGACACCGTAACAGAATGGGGTGGCAGAGAGGCTGAACCGTACCTTGCTGGAGAAGGTGCGATGTATGATGACGCAGAGTGAATTATCTAGATCTTTTTGGGCCGAGGCGTTGGTTTATGCGAGGCATCTCATTAACAGGTTGTCGTGCACTGCGATAGAGGGGAAGACTCCTATGGAGCGTTGGTTTGGTTCTGTGGCTAGTGATTATGAGTCTCTTCGGATTTTTGGGTGTCCAGCTTATTTCCATGTTAGTGATGGGAAGTTGAATCCGAGAGCGAGGAAAGCTATCTTTGTGGGATTTAGAGAAGGTGTAAAAGGCTTCAAATTATGGGATCCACAAGATAAGAAGATGATCATTAGCAGAGATGTCACATTCGATGAGGCGTACATGATGAAGCCTCGAGTTCCTCAGCAGGTGGAGGAAGATCAGACAGAAGGGATATCGCAGCAGGTGGAGGATGATGTGACTCCACCCACTCCAGTTGGCACTGTCCTATTGAGACTCCTACAGAGGTGACACGGGAAGGAGATGAGATGACAGTCGGGCATGAGGAGGATACAGTGGATGGTGAGGCTCAGGAGCAGGGTCATGCTTAGGGGTCTATTGCAGCAGACAGACCGAGGAGAGAGATTCGTCGGCCAGCTAGATATGATGATGTCATGGTGGCATATGCTTTATCGGTGGAGGTCGTTGATGATCTTATTCCTGCCACATTTAGGGAGGCAGAGTCCAGCCCTGATTCCATTAGGTGGAGGAATGCTATGGAGGAGGAGATGCAATCTCTTCAGAAGAACGACACTTGGGAACTTGCAAAGCTACCGAAGGGTAAGAAAGCTATTAGTTGCAAGTGGGTGTATGCTAAGAAAGAGGGATCTTCTATTGGGGACATTCGGTTCAAGGCCAGATTGGTTGCCAAGGGATATGCACAGCTTGAGGGAGTTGATTACAACGAGGTATTCTCACCCGTTGTGAAGCATTCGTCTATTCGGATTCTATTAGCATTGGTGGCACAGCTGGACTTAGATTTGGTCCAAATGGACGTGAAGACGGCCTTTCTACATGGAGACTTAGATGAGGAGATCTACATGACACAACCTATGGGGTTTAAAGCTGCAGGAAGAGAAGATTTGGTGTGCAAGTTGAAGAAATCTCTTTATGGACTAAAGCAATCACCGTGACAGTGGTACAAGAGATTTGATAGCTTTATGATTGGCCGAGGGTACACGAGGAGCCCTTATGACCCGTGTGTTTATATGCACAAGCTACAGGATGGTGAGCATATTTATTTGTTATTGTATGTTGATGATATGCTCATAGCTTCCAGGAACACTTCAACTATTAGAAAATTGAAAAAAGAGCTGTCATCTGAATTTGAGATGAAGGACCTGGGAGAGGCTAAGAAGATACTGGGTATGGAGATTGAGCGAGACAGGGTGAAGGGAAGATTGAAGCTTACACAGAAGAGTTACTTGCAGAAGATGCTGAAGAAATTCAGTTTTGAGGGCAATACCAAGGTGGTGAGTACTCCATTAGCTTCCCACTTTAAGCTTTCAGCTTTGATGTCACCAGTTTCAGTGGAGGATAGGGACTACATGTCCAAAGTTCTGTATGCCGGTGCAGTGGGTAGCTTGATGTATGCTATGGTGTGTACTAGGCCAGATTTGTCACAGGCCGTGAGCATGGTATCTAGGTGTATGCATAACCCCGGGAAGGGGCATTGGGGGGTCGTGAAGTGGATTCTACGGTATATTAAGGGTACTGTGGATGTTGGGTTGATATTTGAGAAGAATGATGAGTCAGGGCAGGATTGTGTTGGCTACGTGGATTCAGACTATGCCGGAGATCTTGACAAGCGTCGGTCCACTACAGGTTATGTTTTTACATTGGCTAGTGCACCGGTGTGTTGGTGATGCACTCTTCAGTCTACAGTGGCGCTTTCTACTACGGAGGCGGAATATATGGCGATGACTGAAGCAGTGAATGAGGCTTTGTGGCTACATGGCTTGTTGGATGATTTGGGGATTGCACAGGAGACCATTCAGGTACATTATGATAGTATGTCAGCTATCTATTTGGCGAAGAACCAAGTCTACCATGCACGCACGAAGCACATTGATGTCATATTTCACTTTGTACGTGACGTATTGGATGATGGCGATGTCACGTTGGAGAAGGTCCACACTAAGGACAATCCTGCTGATATGTTGACCAAAGTCGTACCAGGTGTGAAGTTTGGTCATTGTTTGAACTTATTGAATATTCTTCGTTGTTGAGGCCGTTGACGGCCATTTGGATGAACTACGTTCGGCTTGATTCCTTGGGCAAGAGGATACGTAGGCAGTCTTGCAGATGCAGCCGGTTGAGATTGATTGGGGGTGTTTTTGGTGTCGGCTCAGTTTTGGCAAACGCTCGCCGAGGTGGAGATTTGTAGAATCAGCAGCAGTCAGTCGACAAGTTCAGAATCAGGCAAATAGGTTGGCGGTCGACCGGTCCGGTCGACCGCATTCGTGCACAAGGCTTACTGTGCTTCAGCTTTGGTGTCGGTCGACCGGGCCGGTCGACCGCAGATGTTTCTGTTCTGTGGTCGATCGACCGGTGCGGTCGACCGACAAACTCTCTGGACCTTTTGGGATTCTGCTGGAAGATGATCGGTCGACCGGGCCGGTCGACCAGATTGTTCGCAGGAAAAATCGGTGCTTTCTTCATTGATTCCATTGCTATCTCAGTTAACAACTTTATGCGTTATAAAGATCCGGTCTTTTTATAAGATCCGGTTACAATGAAAATCAAAATAAAAGAAAAAAAAGATTATAACTTTTTCTCTTGTTTGTCGAACAAATCACGAGCTCCTGTTTTGCGGTCGCTCGCTTGCGTGGGTTGTTTGCCTGCGCCGGGGTTTATCCGTGGACCACCGCGAGATCTAGATCCGATTGGATCTACGCAATACGACGGGTATTATTTCACCAAGGAAATAATAGCCGGAGGGATTGTTTCACCAAGAAAACAATCGCTCAAATCTCAGGATCAAAGACCAAGCTTTGATCCGGAGTGTAGCAACGTAGATCTGAGATCCGGTCCTCTCGAACACCTGCCTTATTTGACGTTGATGATCGCCGAGCACCAGATCCGGATGAGAAAGTCTTCGAAGTCTTAAAGCTTGAATCTTTTTTAGATCTGAGCTTTCAGTTCTGCAGGGCTTCGCCTCCTCCAAAATCCAACCCTCTAAAATGAACAGACCCTAGCCTATTTATAGGCAAACGAACCTGTGTCCCGAGCCAAGGGTGGCCGGCCACCTCAAGGTGGCTCGGCTCATGCCGAGCCACCCTGAGGTGGCTCGGTCACCCCAGGGGGTGGCTCGGCTGCCGAGCCACCCTAGGGTGGTGGCTCGGATTTCGCCGAGCCACCTCAGGGTGGCTCGGCTTGGGCCGAGCCACCTTGAGATGGCTCGGTTTAGGCCGAGCCCCTCCGGGTGTTGTCCGTTTCGTCGTTTTCTGTTGTTTCCGGTTCCGGTTCTGTCCGTGATTCGGTTGTGGTTCTGTTGTGTGGTTGATTGATCTGAAAAAGATTCGTTGACTTGATTCCAGATTTGGCAGTAACTCCCCTTCTGAGTTTCAGTCTGAAACGATCTTGATTCGATCGTGATTCATCCGAGTCTGCTCTTGGTTGGATGACTCGTTGATTCCCCGAACTGTTGGATTGGTTCCGCACGTGAATTCCGTTGCTCGTGTGCAATTCGTTGACCTCGTCGCATCGTCACTCGATGGTTCGTTGTTTTGTCAAATCACCGCGTCGAGCTGTGTTAAGGGACCTATAGGCAGTTTTATACGCCTACAGATACCCCCTCCAAAGTATTTCAGTCTCGTTCTTTTATAGAGGAGTCTGGAATACTTTGGATATGATTGTCCTGACCTTTAGTCGGTGTAACGGGACTTTGGAATGGCTTCTGTTCTGGATTCCTTCAATTCCTTCAGGCTATTCGGTGCTTTGTCGAATGTCTGTAAGGATTCCGGTGCTGCATTTATTGTCTGACCGTTGTCGAAATTTTGAACTTGAAGTCGATTCTTGATTTTTTGACTTTTTTAGCTTGAGTTGGATTCAACATAGAACTGATCATCGATTGACGGCGTTGAATCTTCATTTACAACGCGTTGTCCGGCGTTTGAGCTTCTTTGTGACGCGTTGTCTGGCGTTTGAGCTTCATTGCGACGCGTTGTCCGGCGTCCAGGCTTCATTGCGACGTATTGTTCGACGTCCGACACAGTTTATACTTGTACGTCTTCTGGAGTATACACAGTTTAAGCTCTTAAGGTATTGGAGCGTGGCGGATACTCGAGTCACGAGACCAATTTGTAAAATTGATGCGTCAATGACTCGTATTTATAGAATTTTTGGCAAATTCTCAGCCATCAACGGGTTTGATAAGCCTTTACCGACTACCGTTTGAGTCGGGCTAGCATGCGGATTGTTTAAGTCCGTTACGCATGTGACGTTAAGCTAAAAGAGTTAACCCTTTTAGTGCTACGATATTGAATACGTAGACTTCGTCTTTCTCCTGTGAAAAGACTAAACAACAACGTGTATGAGACGTTGACTTAGGATTTTCGGCAAATCCTCAGCCTTGAACGGATTTGACGTGCTCTTACCGACTACCGTTTGAATCGGGCTTACATGCGGATTGTTTTAGTCCGTTCCGCATGTGACGATATGCTAAAGGAATGAACTCCCTTAGACTTTGTGCTATGATGTTGAATACATAGACTTTACCATTTGTTACGGGAATAGGTTACCCGGCGACGCGTGTTAGGCGTTGACTTTAGGATTTTTGGCTAACCCCCAGCCTTCAACGGATTTGATTAGCCTTTACCGACTACCGTTTGAGTCGGGCTAGCATGCGGATTATCTAAATCCGTTCCGCATGTAACGTTGCGCTAAAGGAATGAACTCCCTTAGACTTTGTGCTACGACTTTGAATACGTAGACTTCGCCATTGTTACCGGAATAGGCTACCCGGCAACGTGTTTTAGACGCTGACTTATCCTTACTTAGGTTTCAGGATAAAATACCCCAGAATCGAACTCTGGTGTATTTTTTTGCGGAGAAAGACTAAACCGGCGACGCGTGTTAGGCGTCGGCATATCCTTTCTTAGGATTCAGGATGAAATTCCCCGTGCGTATAAGGTATGGATTTTGGTGTTATTAATAACAACCTGCCACAATGTTGAATATGTGGGCGAGTGTTCTTTTTAACGGTTAGGAACTAACCGGCAGCGCGGGTCAGGCGCAGACTTATCCTTACTTAGGTTTCAGGATAAAATACCCTAGAATCGAATTCTGGTGTCTTCTTCTATGGAAAAAGACTAAACCGGCAGCGCGTGTTAGGCGCAGACTTATCCCTGCTTAGGATTCGGGATAAACTTCCTAGGATGAATCCAAGATTGATAAATTCTTGGAAAAGATTGGTGTGGGAAAGGAACAATTTTATATTCTATTCCCCGAACAAGGAAGGAAGAATTTTATATTCTATTCCCAGTTGGAAAGGAAACTCGAGGTGGGATCTCCACCCCCAGAATTGAAAAGATTCGGATAACCCTAACTATTGGAAGGTTTGATTACCGAGCTAAAGATGGAATTTCTCGTTTACCGAGAGTGAATCGTGATTTTGGTCCTAACTGTAGGAAGGTTTGACCAAGCGCGAGTTTGAGATGACCCTAACTGTAGGAAGGTTTGATCACTCGATTTGAAAGCAGACCTCTCGTTCATTGGAAGAATCGAGAGGGGATTTTGGTTGTGGTCCTAACTGTAGGAAGGTTTGACCAAGTGGGGGGTTTAAAACGATCCTAACTGTAAGAATGTTTGATCGCTCGATTTGTGGGCCTCTCGTTCATTGAAGGAATCGAGAGGGGATTTTGGTTTTGGCCCTAACTATAGGACGGTTTGACCAAGTAAAAAGTGAGAGTGAGAGTACAAATCACTGTAGGAATGTTGATTCGTACAAATCACTCAAAGGGGGTTCCTGATGTTAAGTGATAAAGACTTAACAAAAAGGGGTTTTGACAATTCGTCAATTATATCCGGACTCTAACAACGAAAGTGTTGAGTGCACGAACATAACGGAAGTTTGAATGGATTAAACAGGAAAGAATTTTGGTGGTCCCGCCGTCAATTAGTTTGATCGGTGGGGGATTCTGTGGTAGAGACTATAAGTCGTCAAACACCAATAAGAGTTTTGTGAGGGAAAATTGATCCAATGAAGTGATCAGATTTCATCTCAGCAAAAGAGTGTTCGGAAATTAGGAGTTTAGTGTTTATCACTTTATTCATCATGACCGGGTTATCCCTAA
>BQKN01000513.1:114119-131692 GCA_022839385.1 Asparagus kiusianus | reverse complement strand
TGCTGTGATTGCTTGGCTTGTGTGCATTGTGGTCTACTATTGTTCTTGTGTGTGCCTTCGATTTGTCTATTTGGGGCTTCCACGGCGCACAACACTGACAACTTGTGAAGCCGACTGAAAAAGCGGTGCTTATTGACCTACCCACAAGATTGAGACGAAAAGCATCCTCACTCGGCCTACCACTCTAATCGACTCCACTCCCTAGTTCCACTCGGTCCTTCCAGACCGATCATTTGCGAGGCCAACTAAAAAGGCGGCGATTGCCGGCCTCCAATGAGACGAGTCGGGCGGTGGTGTGTCCTCTAGCCCGCTGCTGACAGTCGATTGTCATCACCTTAAATGCATGGCCAGAATCATCATTGCTCTAGCCCCAATATTCTTTATGACTGATCGGACCTTGTCAGCACTATGCGGCTCCTGTCACTCTCAAATTAAACACCTGGGTGACTCACCCTCTTTAGCGACCGACACCTATAAAGTAGATGATGACTAGGACGCTAGCTCGACTCGGCCAAAGTTACCTAACTGCCCTTCTGACTTACTATAATAGGTAACTGTCTAGGGTAAGGTCGGGGTCTTCTAAGCAATTCTGAACAATTTTCTTTACTTTATCTTTTGGTTCTCCACTTAAGCTCAAATACTAACTTGATCATCGAAAGAACCACTGGAGATCCCAACTCCGACCTCTTACAAGCTCTTCATGTGCAGAATAGAACATTTGACATAGGAACCAGACATTTGAGGAAGCTTGAGGACCCTAACACCCCCATAATCTACATATAAACCCCATATTCGATAATTGACATCAATAGCTATAGATTGGGACGAGTTTGAATGGAGCAAAACCAGTTGAAGGCAAAAAATTAGCCTATCAAGAAGTAGTTTAAGATTTGGACTAGTTTTCTACCGAACTGGGTTTAATATTGGACCAGTTTCTGCCTACTAAAATTACTAAATTTGTTCAAGGGAATTGCCAAACAAGCGTTGTATTATAAGTTTATTTATTTATAGAGTTGAATTCAACTTCTGTTAACAGTATCCAAGATGTGGACATTGTAGATTCAAATTTAAACCTTGGAATTCCAAATTGAAGCTTAAATTTGAAATTCAAATCGTTGAACGTGATCTAATACATTTAGACTCTGCAGAAATAAGATATAAAGTGTGTTTTAACCCTGTATGCATTTATGCTCTCAAAGTTAAGTTTCAGAAATTTTATAAAATCGGATAACTTTTTTACTCATTTATACATGATTAATACCACAATGAAGTTGTTTAATATTTTATCTTCTAGGTAGTCAATTTGTTTGATTTACAAGAAAAAAATAGTTGCATGAGTTTTTTTTCCTTAATTTTTTCCTTTTTTTTGGTGACCCAAATTAAACACTGGTTCACATTTGAAAATACATGTCCTATAATTAATATGCCTTTTAAGATTAATTTCCTATAAAACAATTTGAATGTGTTGAAATCTAAAAGATATTTTGTTGATATCTAAAAGACAAAATATATGTGGACATTACTTTGTATGTGGACTATTAACTTGATGTCCTTTTATCTTCCATCATGTATCAATAAATTGTATCATGTATGGAAATGGAATAATTGAATATAAAAATTACAATTTCTCTTCTTCTATTGTCTCTTGTCTCTTGTTTTATTTCTTTAGTATATTACAACACATTATCAGCACGAAAGCTCTAGCTAGCCGGTTCGTACTCGTTAGGAAGGCTGTCAACTGTCAGCTTTGCAGTGGTATGTATTTTGATGAAATTTCCATTTGTGATTTTTGTTCACACCTATATCAAAAGGCTGTTCAAACTGGAATTTTTTCATAATTGCCTAGTATTCTTGCTTGTTTTATTAAGTGCTGTTGTTTATCATATGTGTGTTATTTGTGACTACCTGCAAGGTCATGTCGATATACATGTGTGTTGGTTTCAAATAAAATTGGATATTTATATGCATGTGAATGTCTCAGGAATCCAAGTATATGAAAGACTCGATGATCCATTATACTTTCGTTTGAATCCTTCAAGGTCCAAATTTTGCTGATTAATTAAAATCATTGGAGTAGGTCTCTCAATGCTATTATTCTTTCACCGAGAGCATAATAAACAATAGGTAGTGTCTTTTTAGAAATATTAATTCTTTCGCCGGGAGCATAATAAACAGTAGGTGTGTGGTTCGGATTTGACCCTGATAGTCAGCTGAATTGGCTTGCATAAATAGCGTGCAATTTTGCTGGATCAAAGACTAAATTGCTTATTTATTAGTAAATTGGCCTGAATTTTTGGTTTTATGCATTCAACCAGCCGAGATTGTTTTGACTGTACCCAAAGAAATTTGTGTCTTATTATGATTTGATTCTGATCTAGCCTACCAAAAGGACAAATGCCTTCATTTTTTATGTAACTTTTGCTAGCGGTGAAAGTATTTTGTTTTATTACTCATCATCATTCTCAAAAATAAGAAAGATGAATTGAATTTTTGGTTGCTAAAATGGAAAATTAAAACATACTAGCTATCTAGTCTAGAGTATGAATAGACAGAGCATTAATCATGAAAAATTGTCATAATATATTAATTTGATGATTTTGCTTTAAATATTCTATTTGCTTGCTTGAAGTAAAATCTAAGCATCATGAAAACTTGAAATTAAGTTATGGGTTTTCTAAAACTCATGTTGGCGTCCATAAGTGGTCCATTTTTTATTGTTAATTGCACTGATTCTCCTTCTCCACTGAAATTATGCAATATTAGTTTCTATCCAAAAATTGTCTTGGTGGTGTTTTGAATCTGGCAACCTTGAGTTTAGAAGAAAGGATAGCACAAACTGGTTATGCCTTTATTTAATTACTACTTGCTTGAGTTTGTGATGGTCATTGATCGTCCGAGCATTAAAAATTTTGTGTGAGTTTTAATATCAGACTAGTTTGCCAGAAGCAAACATTTAAAAGATAACCTTTATGAAGATCTTTAGAAAAAGGAGCTTCATGATTTTAGTGATTATGTGTGATCTTATTAAAATGTGAATATTTCTAAGTTCTTATGCACTAATCTTTCGTGCCCATGATTAGTACAGTGTGATATATGATAGTAATTATTACTTGTTTTTGGCCTCGAACGTTTATTTTTACTGGACACCCTTGTGATTTTGCCACGATTATATCTCTTGATTTTTTAAGTATCTTTGTCCAGAAGACAAACACTTTAAATTTTCTCTCTATCAATTAAGACGTGAAAAATTAATGCCTCACTGAAAAAGTATTCACTTTTCTGGGCAATCCCTGAATGATCACTTTGATATATGGAAGGCAATAATCTTCCCTCAAACACAACTGGCAGACTGAATCAGAACTTTTTGGATTTCAAATACATAACTAAATATGATTCAACCATGTGCCATATTGTCTAGCAGGTGAAGCTCGCAGAATTGGTCGAAAAGATTTTTTTCCCATTACATGCAAATAATATTGTACTCCAGCAGCAATACATGATCAAGAATTGTACTTAGCATTCTGAATTGATATTACATTAGTAGTCGTAGAGAAGCACAACCAATTGATGATTAGAAATCATAATGTTAGACTAGTTGGCTTACGAGTTGTGTTTGTAGCACATGCTACAATTCAAAAAATTACTTATACGTGTGGACAAGGGAGGAGCTATGAACATAGTAGGAGATCGTATCCTGTAGCCATTTTTTGGATTTTAAATCCTCAATTGAATGCAATTCAACAAGTAACCTTGTACTCTTGCAGTAATACAAGACTAAAAAAATTATATTAAGCATTATGAACTAATCCTTGCATTAGTAGTTGTTAAAAAAACACAACCAGATGTTGTGAGAAACCATAATGCAAGTTTAATTGGTTCACACGTAGTGCCTGAAGCACATGTCATAATTCAAACTAATATTCATAAGCTTGGACGAGGGGGAGGTAGTGGACATTGAAATGGATCTTATTGAGGTGGTCAAGGTAAACTATTTGGTTTTTCTATATTTGGATTATATGCATTTGTCAGACAATTTTAATTTATCTTGAGTTTGCTTTAAACTCTTGTGAACCTATGTGGTTTTTATTCATATGTGTATACTTTAGAATTTGTCTGACCTAAAATACACCATGTTGCGATGAGTTTGAGATTTAGGGACCCAAATTCTTTTAAATTCTGGCATGAGCGATTGGGTCATCTTGGGCAAAATATGATTTGTCGGATTTCTTTAAATTAAATGGGGCATTCAAACCAAATCCGACCAACTGCATATCACAATTTTCCCCCTTTATCTAATACGTGGTGAAGAAGCGAAACATTTCTCATCTGCGTATTCTTTATTTGAAGTCCATGTTTCTATATTACCACCATAGCGTACCTCTATGGGACCTCGGTGAAGGTACATACATTATTTATGAAACTCTGTCAATAATTTAGTACCTATGGCCCATGTTAGGGGATTAATTTACAATTTGGTACGCTGACTGTATTTTTATTAAAGATCAATTCTTAACATTAGGGGGAGATTAGTGCCCAAAATATAAATTAATGTTAAGAAATTCCATTGATGAAAAAGATCTTCAATATTTATATCCACGTACTAGTCAAACTGAACCAGAAGTTCACATGATAATCTACTAAGAAAAGAGTGACTGATAATCTACTAAGAAAAGAGTGACTAAGCCCCATATTCATGTTGAGTATATCATTGATGATTTGGTATGCCAGAAGCATACTGTGCCAGAAGCATATAAAACATGTTAGTGTAAAAGATAAAATTTCGCGGCAAACTAAATTCTATATAGAAAGACAGTCACTTCCATAACCTCCGGAAGAGGTTCATCCTGAAAATGGAATCTCCAGTAAAGTTACACGTGCTTGATAATCACAATACTGGAGATGCGGAACAACCAAATCCAATTGTTAATGGAAATGACGAGGATTTGGTTGACATAAAATAAGAATTAAAGTGGCCACGAATTTGTGAAAAGGGAGAAATATATAATAGAAATATAAAAGTTGTTGACAACATAGTTACCTCTACAGTTGCTCTTACTATCTCCGAAAATAATCTGGATGCAGAACCTAAGTCGGTAGCAGAGTGCTTGAAGCACTCGGTCTAGGTGAGATGGAAAGTCGCAATTGAGGCTGGGCTAAACTCACTAAAGTATTTTGAACCTGTAGTCTATATATCCCTGCAGGATATAAATGGGTCTTCATAAGAAAAATGAGAATTGTAAGGTGGTGAGATATAAAGCGTGATTCATAGCTCAATGGGTTCACGCAGAGACCCGGCATCGATTTAGATGTAAAATATTCTCCTATTAGTGATTGTATTACGTTCCGCAAGTTAATACCTATGGCAGAAACTATGAATTTATATATGCAGTATATGTACGTTATAACCATATTTTTATATGTGTTATTAAATGCTAATATTTTTATATGAAAGTCCCTGATGGACTTAAAATTCCTGAATTGAGAGAAAATGAGAATCGCAACATGTATAGCATTAAATTATAAAGGTCGTTATACGACTTAAAACAGTCGGGTAGAATATGGTATAACCGACTAAGTGAGTTCCTCCTGAAGAGGAGATATGCAAATAATAATGTCTGCCCTTGTGTGTTTATAAAAAAATTCGGAAATAGCTTATGTATTATATCAGTCTATATTGATGATATAAATGTTATTGGAACGCGCAAGGAGCTTACAGAAGCTAGCTCATGCCTAAAGACGGAGTTTGAAATGAAAGACTTGGAAAAACCAAGTTTTGACTCGGCCTGCAGATCGAGCATTTTCCCAAAAGGAATTTTTCTACACCAGTCAACCTACATGAAAAAGGTTTTGAAAATATTTTATATGGATAAATCTCATCCACTTAACACACCAATGGTCGTCCGGTCCCTCGAAGTGGATAAAGACCCATTTAGACCCAAAGAAGATAATAAAGAAATGTTAGGGCCAGAAGTTCCCTATCTGAGCATCATTGGAGCACTTCTTTATCTCGCAAATTACACTCAGCCTGATATTGCATTTGTGGTAAACTTGCTAGTAAGGTATAGTGCTTATCCTATAAGGAGGTAATGGAATGGCGTTAAACATTTCCTTCGCTATCTTCAAGGTACAAAATATCTTGGACTATTCTATAAAAGAAACCAAGATATGACGTTGGTGGGCTATTAGGACGCTGGCTACATGTCTGATCCCCATAATGCCAGATCCCAGACTGGTTATGATTTTATTGTGGTGGTATTGCCGTTTCTTAGAGGTCTGTTAAGCAGACCATGGTGACTACTTCTTCTAACCACTCAGATATTATGGCTTTATATGAGGCCGCACGAGAATGTGTATGATTAAGATTGTTGATACGACATATTCGTGGCTCGTGTAGTCTAGCGAAAGATGATATTACCCTCACTGTCCTCTATGAGGACAATGCAGCTTGTGTTGCACAAATGGGCAGTGGATATGTAAAAGGAAGCATGACAAAATATATTACGCTAAAATTCTTTTATCCACATGAGCTCCAAAAGAATGGTGAAATCACCATCGAAAAAGTTCGCTCAAGTGACAATCTTGCAGTTTTGTTCACTAAATCTCTGTCTACATCAACTTATGAGAAATATGTTCACAATATTGATATGCGCAGACTTGGAAGATTATCGTCCTCAGGGGGAGCAAATTCTTAAAGAACAATCCTGAAGATTGGGCCCTGACGGTCTATCATCATATTTTGTCCCTTTTCGCTAAGTTTTGTCCCATTGGGCTTTTCTTAACATAGACTCAGAAGATTGCCATCATCAGGAGGAACGAATTTTTAATGCAATCCCGAAGATTACGCCTTGAAGGACTATAGTTGTACTCTTTTTTCCTTTGCTAAGTTTTATCCCACGGGGTTTTCTTAGCTAAAGATTTTTAATGAGGCAACTAATACAACACAAGTTTGGATCCCGAAGATCTATAGTTGTACTCTTTTTTTCTTTGCTAAGTTTTTGTCCTACATGATTTTTCTTAATGAAAGGTTTTTAACGAGACAATTGATGTAACAGAAATAATGTATGTATGTCATGTACTCTTTTCCTCGACTAGTTTTTTTTTTTCCACTGGGTTTTTTCTAGCGAGGTTTTTAACGAGGCATTGACATTTTGAAATAATGTCCAAGGGGGAGTGTTGAAATCTAAAATACATTTTGTTGATATCTAAAAGACAAAATGTATGTGGATATTACTTTGTATGTGGACTATTAACTTGATGTCATTTTATCTTCCATCATGTATCTATAAATTGTATAATGTATGGAAATAGAATAATTGAATATAACAATTATAATTTCTTTTCTTCTCTTATCTCTTATCTCTTGTTTTATTTCTTTAGTATATTACAACAGAATGCAATATTTCCTGCATGTACCATTTGCCGCCTTTACGATTATCGCATGACAAACAACTACCTGTATTCGGCATTATTGTCGCTAACATAAACCAAGTTTAGTCTGATCCAGATGAGAGTCTAACCTGATTAAGGGCCCAACTGAGCTAAGATAAAGGAAGAAACGCAGGTGGCTTGAGCATGGGCCCAAGAACAGGAACGGGCCCATGCTCTTGTTGGTGGTCCCTTTCTAGCTGCCATGACTGGGCCCACAGTCATCAGTCTTCCAGAAACAAGGGCGTATCTCGATACGGCTTTGCTCTTATGAAAACTGAAACTGACAGAAAAGTTGAGCAATATTTCGTCATCTCGTTGTTACTGTTGTGAAGGTGTGTAAGGCATGGCCGAAAGTCATGGGAAGTTATAAACCAATCTGAAAATGTCGGTTGATGATGATGCAAAGGAGGAACTGGCTTCTCTAATTCTGGTACGAATGTGATTGTATAGGAAGCATTTTATTAATTTTCATATGCTCAAGTATATTCTACCAATATTTCAGAAATTCCAGTTAGATATTGGAAGGTGTACTTTTAGAGGGGAGAGAGAGTGTGTGTGTGTAATTCAGTGTTCTAATTAGAATCTCATTTCATAGTCAAGATCCAAATAAATAGCACAAATGTCATAATGCCTAATAACTAGAAATTGATAATAGACATATCATAAATACGGATTGATCCTTGGCGTTTTGAGCTAATACCCCAAGTCCCAACCCTTTGTTGGGTATTAAAACTACTCGACCACCTGTCAAATATGAAACCTCTGCAGAATTTGCCCTACCGGAACTTGTGTTGAACAATGGAAAGAAGAAATCACAGCAAAATAAAAAATTGCAAGAAAAAGAGAATATCGAGTTTTAACAAGGTTCGACAACTTGCTTACGTTCTCGGAAGCCACACAAATAATTTCTTTTAATATAAAGAAGAGCACAAGCTTGCAAAGGGAAGATCTCAAACTTGAGATCTCTCAAAAAGAAAGAAGCAACAGAGACTCTCTGTTCTTCAAATAAGGTGTGAGATTTTCAAACAAAAAAATCTCCCAAAAAAATTGCTACAGGAACTCTTAACAAATCATCGAGATTTTCCTTTGAAAAATCTCGTGCTCAAAGTCGCTGTCGAGAAGACGCTCTCAAAGACGCCGCCAAGCAAAAAAAATCGCCTCAAGAATCTCTCAACCAATTTCTCGTGCACAGGGTTCCCTTTTATAGGGGAACTCTAGCGACAAGCTGTCGTGACCTGTCAACGACCTCGCATGCGAGAAGCTCGAGCTCGCCTGCTCCTCAACCTCGCCTAAAGCACGTCCGCTCTCGACTCAACCTATCCTGTGAAGCTCGAGCTCGCTTGCGTTCGACTCGACCTCGCTTGCATCAACTCGAACTCAACCTCGCCTCAAGCTAGAGCTCGCCTGAAGGACGCCTCGCCTCACCTGTGTCGTCGACCTCGCCTGAAGGTTTGGGTCTACACCTTAAGACCAACAATCTCCCACTTAGAGACCAAACAGTAATCAACAAGCTTTCTTAACAAGCACCTCCTCTTGTGTGGCTCTGCCCTCATCTCCTATACATGAAGGCCAACTGAAGTTGCGCACAACTCTAGTTTTTGAATGGTAACTGCTTTAGTCAACATGTCCGTAGGATTTTGGCTCCCAAATCTTTTCTAACTATAACTTCCCGTGCTCAATCATCGAGCGTATGAAGTTGTAACGTACGTCGACGTGATTCGTTCTGGCATGAAATACTGGGTTCTTGGCAAGGTGTATAGCACTCTGGCTATCACAATAAAGAACATTGTTTCCCCGCTTCAGACCCAACTCATCCAGGCACCTGGTTAACCAAACCATTTCATTGCTCGCCTTGGTCACTGCAACATATTCTGCTCAATTGTGGACAACATCACAATCTTCTGCAAGCGTGAGACCCAGCTCACTACTGTCGACCCTAAAGTATAAACATACCCCGTGGTACTTCGTCTTGTATCATGATCACCGGTGAAATTTACATCTACATAAGTTTGTAGTACCAACTCCTTTCTCTCGAAACATAGTGGTATATTCGTAGTCCCTCTCAGATATCGCAATATCTACTTTACGGTCTCCTAATATTGTTTCCCTAGGTTGCTTGCAAACATTCTCATAATTCCCACATCATGGGCAATATCCGGCCTTGTGCAAACCATTGCATACATCAGACTACCAATGACTAATGAATACGACACCTTCCTCATGTGCTCCTTCTCTGTATCAGTCTTGGGCGATTGTTTTTCAGATAACTTGAACTGTCTTCTAAGGGGCATGCTAACAACCTTAGCATTCTGCATATTGAATCTCTAAAATAATTTCTTAATGTATTCAAACCGACTCAACTTCAGCGTCCCCTCAGCCGCATCTTGGTTGATCCGCATCCCAAGAATCTGCTTTGCTGCACCTAGATCCTTCATGGCAAACTCCTTTGCTAACTACTTCTTCAGCTTATTTATCTCCTATAAACACGGTCTTGCAACTAACATATCATCAACATACAATAATAATATGATATAGCTGGACTCGAACCTCTTGAAATAACAGTAATGATTTGAATTGTATCTGCCATAGCCATTGCTCTGCATGAAGTTATCAAACTTCTTATACTACTGTCTTGGGGCCTATTTTAATCCGTATAAGCTCTTCTTGAGCCTACACACCATCTCTTTCTTTCCTTCCTCCATGAAGCCAACATGTTACTTCATGTAGATTTTTTCATCCAAGTCACCATGAAGAAAGGTAGTTTTCACATCTAACTGCTCAAGGTAGAGGTTTTCAGCAACTACCAAGCTCAACACCACTCTGATGGTTGTGAGCTTCACAACGGGGGGAAATATCTTTGTATAATCCACTCCTTCCTGCTGTTGGAACCCCTTCACGACTAATCTGGCCTTGTATCTCTTCCTTCCATCACTCTTTTCTTCTTGATTCGGTAGACCCACTTGTTTTGTAAGGCTTTCTTCAGTGCAGGTAGCTGGGCTAAATCTCATGTCTCGTTCGAGTGGAGAGAATCCATCTCTTCTTACACTGCATGCTCCTACTGCTGAGATTCGCTCACTTGCATAGCCTCCTCATAGCATTCTGGTTTTTCGCTATCTGTCAAAAGTAGGTAGTCTAGTGACAAGAGATACCTGGGATTCGGTTTGGGTAACCTAGATGACCTCTTAAGCTCCTCGCCTTGGGTAACCGGTTCTGTACCTGAAATTTCCTTTGTTCTTCGGTCAGAATTGACATTGTGTTCTCCATCTAGAAGTTCCTCTAAATCCATGTACTCGAATGTGCCCACATCTGCAGTACTGCTCCCACTGCTTTGGTTAGCCTTAGCATTGTCTCTGTCCTTGTACATCACCTCCTCATTGAATATGACGTCTTGGCTCCTAATGATTTTTCTATTCTTCTCATCCTAAAGACGATACCCGAACTCATCAATAACGTACCCAATGAATATACACTTCAGTGACTTAGATTACAGCTTGTCTCCGACATGATTGCTGATATGGACATCTACCACACAGCCAAAGACTATCAAGTGTGAGAGGTTAACTTTCTTGCCACGTCAAACCTCTTCCGGAGTCTCAAAGTTCAATAGAACTAATGGTCCGTGATTTATCAAGTACGCTGTTATATGCACCGTGTCCGTCCAAAAAGTTTTTGGTAGACCTGTATGTAGACGCATGCTCCTTGTATGCTCCGTCAGTATTCTGTTCATCCTTTCTGCAATTCCATTCTGTTGCGGTATCCCTAGCGTAGTCCTTTCCAAACGAATCCCGTTCAGAGCACTGAATTTCTTGAACTCCTCCAGTTCATATTCACTATTGTCTGATCTTAGACACTTTACTTTCAGATCTGTCTCATTCTCCACCATAGCTTTCCACTTCTTGAAGATGCTAAATACTTCTGACCTGTGCTTCATGAAGTATACCCACACCTTTCTCGAGTGATTGTCGATAAAAGTGACGTAGTACGCCGAACCGTCAAGAGAAGACATGCTAGCTGGACCACATACATCTGTATGAATAAGCTCTAGCTTGTGAGCTTTAGGTGGTCTTCCACCCTTCTGAAAACTAACTCTCTTCTACTTCCCGAAGATGCAGTCTTCACAAACACTAACTTCTACCAAATTGATACCAGTTAGCTTTCCTTCTGAGTGTAGAATCTTCATGCCATTCTCACTCATGTCTACCAGCCTATTGTGCCACGGATTTTCACTCTCCTTGCATGTTGCAATTGCGAGGGTGTCACTCGCGTGTGAAGTTAGGTAGAGTGTACTGGTCTTATTGCCACTAGCAACCACCATGGTACCGTTGGAGATTTTCCATGAATCTCTTATGAATGTTGTTATATAGATTTCTGCTCCAAGCTGGCCAACCGAAATAAGATTCCTCTTCAGCTTTAGTATATATCTAACATTCTACAGAGACCACTTGGAACTGTATTTGCACATCACCTTTTCCAACAACACTACATGGTTCATTATCCCCCAAGTATACTTTCCCAAAGTCCCTTGCTACATAGTTCTGAAAATACCTTTCTATTAGCAGTGGCGTGGAATAAGGCTTCCGAATCAATGACCCATGAATCGGAATCGCTATCCATAGCGAGGATCAATGCATCTTGCACAGTATGAGCCTCCTGCTCATTTTTGTCCTTCTTTGGTGCTTTACAGGTAGAAGACATATGACCCTCTTGGCCGTAGTTTCAACATTTCCCTTTGATAGGTCTTATCTTTGAGTTAGACCTCTTCTTCTTCGACTTTGATCGATTCCTATTTTGGTTTTCCTTTTTATGGCTTCTGCCTCTCTGCTCGAGACTTAAGGCTGAACCTGAACCTTTTGATTCATTCGATATTCTTCTAACCTCCTCGGATAGAATTATAGCTACCATCTCATTCAGCTTCAACTTCTTCTTCCCTGTTGAGTTGCTGATTATGGTCACACAACATGTCAACTATCCGGCAACTACGATAGTATTAATAGGGCATGCACTTCGTCATCAAACGTGATGTCGACTGAGATGAGTTGATCAACAATCGTGTTGAACTCGCTGAGATGCATCGTGAAAGAACATCCTTCTGCTATCTTGAGGTTGAATATCATCTTGACAAGATGCACTTTATTTGCAGCTAACGGTTGCTCGTACATCGATGAGATCACTTCCATAAGCCCCACCGTCGTCTTCTCCTTTAAAATGTTGTGTGCTACTAATTTTGCGAGCGACAATCGAATCTGCACTAAGGTCTTTCGATCCAATATTTCTCAGTCCTTGTCGGATTCCTCTTTCTTTTTTCGATTCCTCTTTCTTCTTTCCTTTTGCTTTACCCATCAATGGGCAGTAAAGATCCTTTTGGTACATATAGTCTTCCATCTGTGACTTCCAGTAGATGAAATCTGATCCGAAAAACTTTTTAATTTTAGATTTTCCTTCTTCTGTCATTTCTTATACACATAGATCTGAACAAGGACTCTAATACCAGTTGTTGGATATTAAAACTACTCGACCACCTGTCAAATATGAACCCTCTATGGAATTTGCTCTACCGGATCTTGTGCTGAACAATGAAAAGAAGAAATCATAGCAAAATAAAAAAATTATAAGAAAAAGAGAATACCGAGTTTTAACGAGGTTCGACAACTTGCCTACGTTCTCGGGAGCCACACAAATAATTTCTTTTAATATAAAGAAGAGTACAAGCTTGCAAAAGGAAGATCTCAAACTTGAGATCTGTCAAAAAGAAGGAAGCAACAGAGATTCTCTGTTCTTCAAATAAGGTGTGAGATTTTGAAACAAGAAAATCTCCCCCCAAAAAATCGCTACAGGAACTCTTCACAAATCATCGAGATTTTCCTCTGAAAATCTCGTGCTCAAAGTCATCGTGGAGAAGACGCTCTCAAAGCCGCCGCCAAGAGAAAAAAATCTTCTCGAGAATCTCTCAACCAATTTATCGTACACAAGGTTCCCTTTTATAGGGGAACCCTAGTGACAGTCTGTCATGACCTGTCAACGACCTCACCTACGAGAAGCTCGAGCTCGCCTGTGCCTCAACCTCGCCTAAAGCATGCCCGCTCTCGACTCAACCTCGCCTATGAAGCTCGAGCTCGTCTTCGCTCGACTCGACCTCGCTTGCATCAACTTGAACTCGACCTCGCCTCAAGCTGGAGCTCGCCTAAAGGACGCCTCACCTCGCCTGCGTCGTCGACCTCACCTGAAGGTTTAGGTCTACACCTTAAGACCAACTACCCTAGGCCACTTTCAAAGTAATCAAAAACTGATTTACTCCAAGTAAAATGATGGATACTATCATATTGTTGCAAGCAACAGCTAATTATTTTACCACAAATTATTTTTGGATCCAAAATAATAAAACCAATTACGAGGCAAGTGATATGTTGCTTTGTCAATAATCAATATTGGATGGCATCCTAAGAAAAAAAACACATTGTGCCTTATCCATACATTCACACTTCGATATGTCAAAATTGCCATGATCATTGTTGTTTAACATCCTCAGATGTTTAGCAGGGTAACAATAGTTTTAAGTCAGAATAGTTTGCTGAATCCATGAACATTAATTCAAATCTCAACAACACAACCCCAATATACACTCTAATTGTCTCCAGAGTTAAACAAACTATATAGAGCATAAAAATATCTAAAGATTAGCAAACCATTAATATTTTCAAATTATTGTCATATTAATATAATATTATTAATAATAAAATAATTAGCATATATAATATTAAATTATTATCATAATATTATATATATTCAATATTACTATAATATATAATAATCTTATATATAAAATATTATTATTATTATATTATAATATTATTATATATAATATTATATATTTTTATTAATTAATTAATTAATTAATTAATTAATTAATAATATTATTCACTTCATAATAAGAAAATATTTAACTAAGTGAAGGTAATAGGTGGATATGTATGGCCAGAATAAGGAAAGTTCCTTATAAGTAGCCAAAAAATAAGTTGAAAAATCCCAACTTATGTTTTGGTTACTTATAAGTAACAAATAGGTAACATAAGTGACTCTCACTGAACACAATATTGTCAACTTATAAGTAAAATGTTACTTATAAGAAGAAATAAGTAAGTTGTCCAACATACACTAAGATTGTTATCTGAACCACTTTAAATCATGTGTGTTCTGTATAGGTTGCTTTTTGTGTTTGATTATTGTTAATCGCTTTATTTTATCTATTCTGTTGCATATTCTATATTTCCGCAAAAAGGTTAGTAACCCTATTCACAACCCCCCCCCCCCCCCCCCCACCCATCCAACAACCAAACACCATGCTCTAGCAGCTACTGAGTTTTGCTTGGTTCTTCCTCACGTCCTATAGGAGAGCCCTAGATGCAAGGAATAGTTAAAAATAATTTGGGTTGTTTGCACTTAAATTCCCCAAAGTTTATTATACTTTTAATTTTGATATTCTAAAAAATATTTGAAAAAAACTCTAAAGTTCAACAAAATTTAACTTTGATACACCAAACTTTAAGTGCTAGGGGTGGCAAACGGGTCAACCCAACCCACCCATCAAATAATCGGGTCAACTCGTCTATTAAACGAGTTACCCACCAACCCAAATGACGCATTTAATTAGTTTACAATTTGCATGTACTTAACATGGACTCCATAGTCAAAACTTTTATTAACCTATTTATCATTCATATGTTTTGTTATTGTTTAGAAGTTTAGATTTTTAGGGTGTTTTTTGTAAAATTTGAAATGCGGGGGTGTTTTTTATAAGTTTTAGGGTGTTTTTTTCAATTATTATTTTCTTAGTGGAATTTTTCTAATTCATAAGTTTTATATCCTTTGTAAGTTTTGACTTTTCCGTTATTTTTAAAATTTTGAATTTTAGGGTGTTTTTTGTAATTTTAAAGTTTTTAAGGTGTTTTTTATAAATATCTAAATTTTCACATTGCTTTTTATAGGATATAGATTTTATACTATTTGTAAGTTTTTAAAATTTCTAGCACTTATTTCTATAAAATTTGACTTTCTAACGTGAAATTTGCAATTTTACTACATTCAAGTTGTTTGTTGCAGATTTCAAATTTTCACGTTGCTATTTGTAAGTTAAAGGTTTTAAACTATTTATAAGTTGTGATATTTGTGTGGTGTGTTTCTATAAAATTTGACTTTCTTGAGGGTGTATTTTGCGATTTTGAAACTTTAGGGTCTTTTCTACAAATTTCAAACTTTTCACGCTTCTAGTTATAACTTATAGATTTTGTACTGTATAAATTTTATTGTTTACAATGTGTGTTTCTATAATAGTTTGATTTTTGGGGTATATTTTGTAATTTCTAAACTTTTTAAGGTGTTTTGTTTGAAAATTTTAAAAATTTCATGGTGGTGCTTATAACTTATAAATTTTATATTTTTGTAAGTTCTGATATTTTTGGGGCATGTTTCTATAAAATTTTTACTTTTGAGCAAGTATTTTGTAATTATTCAAACATTTAGGGTGCTTTGTGCAAAATTCAAAATTTTCAGTAGGGTTCTTGTAATTAATAAATTATAAATTTGCCATAGTTCATACACTTCAATTTTTCAGATTTTTAAAATTTTGACTTATTTTGAGTGTTTCTTGCAATTTTTAAAATTTTCATCCTGCTATTTATGAGTTATAGATTGTGTAATTATTTATAGATTTTGATTTTTTAGAGATGTGCTTTTGTAAAATTTGACTTATTAAGGGTATTCTTTGCAACTTTTGAAACTATTAGGGTGTTTTGTGCAATTTTAAAATTTTCATGACGTTGTTTATAAATTTTAGATTTTGTACTGTTTGTAGGTTTTGATATTTCTAGGGTGTGTTTTCATATATTTAACTATTTTGGGTTGTATTTTGTAATTTTTGAAAATTTTAGGTTGTCTTTTACAAATTTCAAAATTTTCATTGTGTTGTTTATAATTTATATATTTTTTATAATATTTTGTAAGTTTTGATATTTTTATGAATTTTTTGGTAAATTTTAAACTTTTGAGGATGTTTTTTAATTTTCGATCCTCTTAAGAGTGTTTTCTGCAAATTGCAAAATTTTCATAGTAGTATACATAATTTATGAATTTTATAGTTTTTATAAATATTAATATTTTTATGGGTGTGTTTTTATAAATTTTGAATGATAAGGGTTGAATGCTAAACAAGTTAAAGTTAAACGCATCAGCAGGTTGACCCGTTTATGACCCGGATAATAAATGAGTTCTTTGGGTTGATCTATTTATGACCCGACCCATACAAAATGACTCATACCCATTTATAATGGGTGGGGTCGGGTCAGTTCAATAGGTCGAATCATAAATTGTCACCCCTAACTTTAACACAAAATTTGGTATCAAATTAAATTAATTCTCTTCAATTGTGGAGTACTTCTTAGGCAAAAGAAAGGTTTAGAGTGTAATAATTAAACTTAGATGAACTTGGGAGCATCAAAGTTAAAAACGAGGTAAAGTCTAGGGTATTTAAGTGCAAATCATAAAGAAAATTGGTTTAAGAAAGAAGAGTCAGGACGACTAAACATCAAAGATGAACAAAAGTCCAAAGTTTCTGTGTACATATCAATTGATCCTATTTTATTTCATTTTAATTTTATGTAAATTTTAGCATAAGCGAAAGAACGTAGAATAAAAGATAAATTCATGATGAAATGAAAGTAACAAATAAGGTTATATCACTAGTTATGACAGAAACGGGTGTTTAGAAGGAAAAAAACGACACGGACCTCCTTCACAACATCTAGTGGTAAACTAGCCGTTAATGAATTCTAATGTCATCTGATACGAATGGGCCTTCAAAATATAGTAAAGTATCATGAATATGTGGTATCGAGTAAGGGTTTTTGATAATCCATATACAACTCCAGACAAAATGGATCTTCAAAAATCCTTTTTTGACACCTAGGTTGATAAGGTACAGGGACTATATATATATATATATATATATATATATATATATATATAAGAATAATGTGTATCCTTGTCATAGGAGGGGATTTTCTCCTTGAAAATGATGTGGCATAATCTCCACCATATGATATTCTCTCTCCTACTTTATTCACATGGTGAGGATTGTGCCACATCATTTTCAA
>BQKN01000513.1:55833-68766 GCA_022839385.1 Asparagus kiusianus | reverse complement strand
AAATCCAATAGAAAAGGACTAAGGGACTGCAGGGTGTCCTAAGATATCATGCATATGGGTTTTAAAAAATCCATATTCAACTCCACACAAAATGGATTTTCGAAGATCCCTGGTTAATGCCATATGCATTGAGATTTCCTCTGCCACAGGAAGCCCAATCCATTCCTCCATCAGAAGTATGATCATGTGCATTTCAAACCATACTACCTTAAAGTCCCTGCCACTGCATCAAAACACCAAACATTACGGTGAGGGTTGAGATTTATAATTTTATAATCTAACATGCCCAGCAGGTTGAGCTCCCTAGGGCCAAAACTTGGACTCACAGACCTATCTTTTTTTTAATATACTTTCAACTTGGGCCAGTAAGATTCGAACCTAGTTTGCTCTGCTACCATCTTAAGGTCTCTGCCACTGCACTAAGGTTTCGAAATTATGGTGAGAGTTCAAAGTTATGATTTTATATTTTACCAAATTATTTTGAACATCTAGCAAACACAGAAAACTCCTCAATATCCAAGAGAGATCTATAGAAATAAGACATTGGTCTATCAATTTCCAAAGAAGTATGGTGTTGGATTGCTTCTGAAGTTGAAGATGTAGTTTTTACATCAACTATGGTGAAACAACTGAGCATGTTTATGTGGGAGGTGGAGGTTGATGCTATTGGTTTCATATCTAATTTCTTTTTCTTTTCTTTTCTTTTTTTCCCCGTTTGCATATGCAAGTTTGTTTGGGGTGGAATGTGTATGAGGGTTTAGGGAAGTTAGGCATAGAAATTATATTGGAACAGGTTATGCTTGTTCAGTTCAGCAAGAAAGGATGTATTCCAATGATGCAAGAAGAATAGAGCATCGAAAAAGGAGGTGCATAAGGAGTTAACAAGTAGCATGTGAAATTCCCAAGATGTCTTCTCACAAGAAGAAAATCCCTAGATGTTCAGACTTGCCCAGACAGGTATATAATATAATAAGACCACTATTTTATTAAAAAAGTGTTGGAAACTGCATACGATATCTTCTCGGAAAATTATGTTGTGTGAATTGAAGTCAAAGTGTAACAGGTGAATTGAAGTACAAGTACAATCATTTAAGATGATCTAAGTAAAACTAAAAAATTTGAGATCATGTACTTACTTTTCTTCTCCACCAGTACACATTAACCACTTTGAAGGAAGCATTTTAAATGAGCGTATTTTGGGGGGATGAACTGCAATGGTACAAACTTTCTGCATAGTTCTTATGTCAATTGCAGTGACAGATGAACCAGCAGCAACATAGCACAAAGTTTCATGACACTCCATACCAGCAGGTGTACCAGGAAAACCAACCGTTCCTACACATGATGAGGAACCTGAGGATGAAGCCAAAGTTGTGTCCCAAACTCGGAGCTAAAAAAAGAGAGAGAAGCATGTAAGTCAGATATGCCTATATATTTAAGGGTTAATTGTGAATAGACCTCCTGAGTGAACATTTTTTTACTATTTTACCTGTAGGAGGTCTATTTGTCAAAAAAAAATTCATTATTTGAGGATAACAGAGACAAAACAATTCACTCGGGCAGTCTACCTACAACAATAGAACTACAGGCGGTCTATTCGTAATTGGGCAATAGTACAGGGGGTCTATCTGTTATTAACCCTATATTGGGAATAGTTACTAATATTATAGGTATGAAATAATGTCATGGAACTTTTGCATGTTAGATTGCATTTCTATATCTCAAAATGATAAAGGGAACACATGCTTAAGATTAGACTATTTAATGAAAGTATTTTCCAATATCAAGTCAATATGGTTACCTTTGGACACAAAAGTTGAGAAGATCATATAAATGTTGTGTGTATGCATGTGCGCATATGCAGATAGACATCAAAACTATAAACATGAACTATTAGCTATATTCTTTTTTGACACTGAACTGTTTCTCTGTGTGCATGCAAACAAAGAGCACACACCCCGCCTGTGAATGCGGAAACAAACACGCACCTCTGCACACAGAAAAGCATGCACGCACAAAAAAAAAACATGTGTGTATGCGCGCATACACGCGGGTATATATAAGTCAGGTAGGCATCTTATCAACTAAAGCAATGAAGTTGCAAAAACGACATACCCTTGAATCTGTAGACATGCTCACCAGAAGAGAAGCCTTGTGTCTGTACCCCAAAAAAATAATAGTAAATAAAATAAAAGAGAGACCAAGATAGTTTTTCATGAGAGCCAAACTGAATCCAAAAATATTATCAAAAATGGCACAGAACATGGTGGTGGAAATGAAAATATATATAAGCAGTACATTTTAGGAAGCAACAAATTCAAGGCACATTTCTTGAGTACCTCGCTCTGGCGTTGTCTATTGTTAGAATTAGCTATATTAAGTTATCTTGGCTTCACTTGATATTCATTTCCGCACTTTTGTAAGTACTTCAGATGTACTCCCTATTTTTGTAGACTTTCTTATGCAAAAATATTTTGTTCCTTTCTGTAGGATGATTTCTCCATCCATTTCTGCTAGAATTTCTCTAGTACTTGAAAACATCTTTCCTAAGGGCTTCTTCTTAATGTGGACAAGGCCAATATTGATATTAGTGATTTTTAAAAGATAATACAATTAACATAACATTGAACTGTCACTCCATTAAGTTGAAGAAAACAAGGATAAGCACAGACCGAATATTTTATCTTTTAACTATTTAATTGCCAAAACCCCATTTACTTGCATGTTTCTCCGAATAAAAGTAGCAACCTTACATATAATCTAGAAAGCTGTTGCATCCAGAATTATAGCTCTCTGTCCATTGTATTTCCAACATCAACATCACTAGAACCTAGAAACCCATAAACTTTTTGGCTAATAATTTCCTTGTGTTTAAGACAGCACCAAACTCAATTTGTGTTTAGCAGAAGAACCTCCTTTTATAAAAATATTTGGACATTCATTCCTTTCCCATGATTCGGGCCTGAGTGTACTTCATAAATCCTCCCCTTTTACCATTCTGTCAACAGCCTGTTGGTTCACAAATAATATTACTTGTCTACGAATTTTAACTACTTGTATTATTTATTTAATTATTTATGTTTTAGAAAACACTAGAACATATTGTCTAAAATATGAGAACTTTCACGAACTACGTAATTTTGACCCTACAGATTATTCAAAACTGCCTATAGTCACTCATTGATCTGAATCATCTGATTCGTTCAATAAACATGCCGTAAAATGTGAACTCTATTCTTAAAGAAGGAAGTATACAGGAAAATGATATAAAGGTCCAATAAAACAACTTGTTTTGGTAAGCATTATTACCTTGCATAAACATAAAGAACCTAGAAGCAGTTGACATAAAGAATATGCTGCCTAAATTTTAAATTTCTGAAATGATAATAAAACCTACTTAGCGGCAGATAGCAACGAAACTGGTTTCACATGCCCATGGAATGTCACAATTGGATGATGCTTTCCACCAACCGACCAAAGGCGAACAGTACAATCTTCCCCTCCACTAGCAAGAACTTTTGATTCACAATTCCCTAGTAATGTATCCACCAAGGTGGTAACTGGTCCATTATGACCTTTTAAACAACGATGAGAACGACCCTACAGTATTTTAAAACAAATTTGTAAAGATAAGATCCACAGTCTAATGCCAAATCTACATGTTATCAGCTAACATTGAGAAACCAATACGAAAATTGAGTTACAAACATCGTCAGGAAAAGATCAAATAGCTTAGCAGCAAACAACATGAAAAAGATAACTCACAGGACAATTCAGTTCAAGAGTTTTAAGCCAATAGGGTTTCATCAGATTTAAAGGCTTTGACACAGAAATCTGGATTATGCTCCGAGTTATCTAAGCATTTCACATTTTAAGTTTTTAAAGGAGACAGATACTACATGACACTAGAATTACACTCAAGATCGCCAAATTGGAATTCCACTACAATGTAGATTTTTTCCTATAGGATTAACGTCAGCTAATTATATAGAGGAAGCTTCTGAAACTTTTAAAATGTCTAACCTTTTGGTACCATTTGTACAATCACATCAATACAATTTTGAATGTGCTGACACATTTCCTGGTTTTTTAACTAGGTCGATTATAATGAAAAACACCATTAAAATCTGTCTGAGTGAATCTTAGGGTTACTACGCATCAACTTGCAATATATAATATAATCTCACATATCCTTATTACATTCCATATTTACAGCCTCCATGCAATCATCCTATGTCCGCGATCTTCTTCACCAACAAGATAATTTAGGCGAATGTCCACCAGGAAGCCTCCTTTTCATGTTTTAAACATAATCCTAATAAAGGTGTGTAAGAACGTTGACCATTTTTCTTTACTGGCCTTATCAGTAATATCCTATTGATCTACCTCCAGTTCTTCGTACAACTATGACATTCTCTTTGATTCATTTTAATCATAATCCTAATAAAGGTGTGTAAGAACATTGACCGTTTTTCTTAACTGGCCTTATCAGTACTATTCTATTGATCTACCTCCAGTTCTTCGTACAACTATGACATTCTCTTTGATTCATATACCCAATAATATTTACGTCCACCTGTATACAAACTTCATTTTCATGTAAATGCATTCTTGATAGATCTCTTAGAAAAAATTATCTTAAGTCTTGTTACTGCCAGGTATCATGAATTCCATACACCTTTATTTGAGTATTCTCCTAGATTCCATTCAATGTCTTATTTCCCCCCTCCTTATTTTATTTTTAATGGGATGGCTAGGAGTATGAGCACAAATAGCTAGCAGGAAGATCCACAATGTAGCTACATCAATAGAAAGTTACAGACTCCACAAAGATGCAGGGAAAGAAAGGTAACATTTGAACTAACAGAGTTCAAATACGTCTTATACAAAGTGAAAGTTATACATTGAAGTCCAAGTAAAATCATACAGCAAAGTGAAAGTACGAATTTGGAGGAATGCAAGTCTCAGGTGAACAAAAGACTACTCATGTTTCATTGCATTATAAAAAAAACAGAATACATAGAAAACCAAGCAGGAAGAATGATAATTCCCAAGATAGAGAGGACCAGTTGCTCAGGATAAGTGTTACAAAGAATACCTTCCACCATATACGAATAGTGCGATCGGAACTCGATGTGACTAAAACATGTTCCTCATCCTGCATGGAACTTCGAAATAAAGATGTACCACCAATGGGAAACAACCTGTAGATGAAAACTACCTTGTGGTAGAACAGTGAAATATGTAAATGAAAAGCATGCATAAGTAAACAATCTGCAGTAAAACATAACATGTATCACAATATTTGCAGAATAATTACAAGTTTAATTTAAAACCGCACATTAATTTAAACTGCACAGATTTTAGCAAATGGATGCCTACTTAATGTAACACACATAACTAGAAATATTGATTTTGGTAAAGCATTTATTAATTTCTGCCCCAGGGAATAAATAACTAGCAGATTGTAAATAGTTTTAGGTATATAAACATGTGCATAATAAGTGATAATTCAGGTGACCGCGAAGGTTCAGATAAAAGTTTGCTTACGGGCACAGTTTGACATGGTTGATGTAACATTCCTGTTTTCTTATAGTCAAATAATGTTACCGGTACCGACTCTTGTATCGGCAATTTCAATGCACGTATTCCAATGACATGAGAATAGTAGTCTACCCATGCTTTCATTAAAATCATTAATCTAACTTTTGTTCACAATAGTATTTAGCATTAAACCCTAATACATGTGATTTAAACCCTAGTTAAAGTTGATCCCAAATGACATAAACCTAGCCCAAAATCATGTTAACACCCTTTTTAATCAAGTTTTGGGCAGCCATGAATGGAGAGGGAATTTTGCACAAAAACTGTCTCAATTTACACAATTTCCTTTTCCTTAATCACGTGGGAAAACCTATGTAAGCACTCAACCTCACTTGCCACTCATTTCTTCCTTAATTCAAGGAAAAAAACCAATCCATCTTCCTCCCTCTTCTCTCCCTCTCTTGTCCAGCCAATCTCAGCCCCATACCCAACTTTTACATCATTTTTCTACTCAAAACTCAATCTTTCCCTCAAATTAGATAGTAGAAGCAAGCAAAGGATAGAATTGCAAGGAGCTTGGTAGAAGAGGAGTCTAGAGCAACTATTAGGTAAATTTCAACCCCGATCTTGTTTTGATGATTACATTGAGCTCAAATCTAAATTAATCATGGTTTTTACTCTAGTTGATAGCTTGGGAAGTATGGACATAAAGATATAGAGCTTGCATGTCGATAATTTCAACTCCAGCCATGTTTTTCAGTTTCCAGTATAGTACTCTGTTAGTATTTTGATCATATCTTCAACTATACAAGTCTTTTCAAAGGTATTCTATGCTAGAATCTGAATTCACGTAGCTTTCATTTGAATTTTGGTCAATTTTGGATATCATTTGCTATTTTATTGGTTGAATCCAATGCATGCACACTGGAGTGACTAGACAGACAACATAACCCCTATGTAATATTTTGCACATAACCTTGCCCCTCGTTTGAATTTTGTAGGCAGGATCTTTGTTTTAGAAAATAGATCCATCAGAGTTGTTACAGTAAAAAATTTATCAATTTTGGATGATATTTGTTTGACCAAACTCTGTGAGAGACTTAAGACATGAATATGCAATTCGTACGCTGTTACTTGTTGACAACTATGTACTCCTAATGTCATATCCCGTGAACATTATGCACATTTTCCATCCAATTGATGATATGAAAAGTAGACTTGACTGTGAACATTTTGACTCTAGTTTCATTGAATTCGGACATAATTGGATCCTCAAATAGTTACATGTATCTCCCAACGCAATCTCTATTTCCAGTCTGCACATATCACACACTGTTGCGTATAAAATAGTCATTAGTTGTGTGAATATCCATATTTGAGATGTTATCAATTGATACTCCATACATATTGACCTATGTCATTTGACACATTTTCTTTTGCATAATAATTACATGTTTGGCAATATCAGTTGATGAAACCATTGTGATATTGATGCTCATATAATTATTATCGGTATGATTCTCTTTTATGATCTATTTCGGTTGACCAATGCCCTACGTGTTGGTAACATTTCTTTTCTCACTCTCAATTCACTTTTCTTTCCTTGGGAATATTATGTGTAGGTAACATTTCTTTGATCCCTCTCGATCCATTGAGAGTTCAGTTGTTTTCTTGAAACTTTCATAGTTTAAATTAGATATTCATTTCTATACTCTATTGCCTCCGCAAAATCCAATTGTAAATGCTTCATGTGTGGGTTGATTGCCGATTACGTGCTTATACTTATAGCCTTCATTAATTGTCAATATATGCTATTGAAACTCCGTGTTTGTTTATGTTGAAATAGTCACTTCTTGACTTGTGACATGTTGGTTTCAAATAAGTAACAATTGGTTAATTGCAAGTCTTGTCTTTAATTAGCACTCTATATTTATGGATATTACCCTTTACGTGAGGAAACACACCAGCAGGTGTTTATTTGGACATTTCCCTTTCGCTGGTGGGACATTACATTTTAGAGAGGAAACTCACTGGTACGTATTTTATTGATAGCATGTAAAAATTGAGCAGGTCGACCCTCCATCTTCCAATCGGGTCACGCCTCTATATATATATATATATATATATATATATATATATATGGTCCCCGCCTCAATATATTTTGGGGGCTATTACATAGTGGTATTAGAGTACATGTTAACACCTTAAAATTCCTATATAGACTACCAAGGAAACATAGGATTAGATAGAGTCGGTGTCAAACACCGATAGTAGAGAGATTACACTTAGATAGCATTCATGTCTTACCTATATAAATTGTAGATAGACTTAGGGCCTGTTTGTTTGGCCAAAAAAACTGGGAAATCAAACTTTAGGAAACCTATTTCCTATTATAATTACTTTGAAGTTGTTTGGTTGGTTTAAAAAAAAAGGAAATTATAGAATAGGAGATGAGATGAGATGAGTTGTCACCTTATTATTGGATGATGTGAGTGATTTTTTTAAAAACTTGTTTTGAGGTTGTTTGGTTGGTTAAAAAAATAAGGAAATGAATTGGAGGTATATTATTGGATGATGTTTTGAGGTTGTTTGTGTTTGGTTCGTTTTTAAAAATAAGAAAATAGATGAGATGAGATGAGTTGGAGGTATATTATTGGATGATGTGACATGTACTTAAGGAAATTAATTTCTTGTTTTTTTTTTGAGGAAATGGGTGGAAAGGAATGTTTAATGAGATGAGATGAGTTGTCACAATATTATTGGATGATGTGTGTGATTTTTAAAAATAAGATAAAATGAGATGTGATGAGTTGGATGATGTGACACATTTCTTGTGTTTGGTTTATTTTTAAAGGTAAGAAAGGAGATGAAATGAGATGAGTTGGAGGATAAAAATAATATTTTATTGGATGTTGTGGGTGAGTTTTAGGGATGGAAATGGATAAAAATATTATTTTATTGATTTCCTTGTACCGATTTCCTTTTCTTGGTTTTTAGGAAACCAACCAAACAGCCCCTTAGTATCTTGCATTAGCTAATGGATGGCTTTTGGCTGACATGGCTGATTTGTATTCATCTGATTCTGGAATAGTGGGGCCCACTAGTAGTAGAGAGGCATGGACAACTAGTTCCGACGATTAAGGGTACAACTTTCATAAGTTTGACCCAGGAGAGGCTGTTGTGGATACCGCAGGATCTTCCCCGAAGGATCACCAGATAAAAGGATGACAAGCGAGGAATAAAGTCGGACGCCAAAGACTCTGAGGCTAAGGACCCCGAGGCAGAGGATCTCATAGAGGGGAATCTAGAGGAGAAATCAAAGGAGGGTCTCATGGAGGAGTATCCATAGAAGAAGGATCTAGAGGAGGATCCCATGGAGAAGGGTCCAGAGGATTCATAGGAAGTGCATATGGAGAAGCCTATTGAGGAGGAGCCCATACAGTACAAGATCCTGGATGAGGTGCTCTTGCATGGGAGTTTGAAGTAGAGGAGGAACTTATGGAGAAGCCTATAAAGGAGGACTAGATATGGGATGATGAGCGGGGGTGGAAGATCCTGGTGGAATCGCATGAAGAAGATAGTCGAACATGTATCAGCGTCTGACATGCTAATATGTGAAGATTGAACCTCAAAATTCGTTGCCTATCCTAGAATAGAAGTAGGCCACATCATCATGGATTTCATCACCGATCTACCTTACTCAGCAAGAGGAGAAGATGCCATTTAGGTAGGTAGTAAATCGTCTAACCAAGTTAGCATATTTCATAGCCTACAAGATATCATATACCATGAAGAAGTTGACCCGTCTCTATATTGAGGAAATTATGAGACTCCATCGGGTTCCTGTATCTATTGTATCGGATCAAGACCCCCATTTTATTTCAAGACTCTAGAATTGGGGACCGTACTGAAGTTCAGGACTAATAGCACATTCTCAGACTAATGGACAATCAAAGAGAAAGATACAGACACTAGAGGACATGCTAAGAACTTGCACATTAAATGTTGGATGCAATTGGACTACGCACTTGTCACTGGTAGAGTTCGCCTATAACAACAGTTTTCATTCCAGCATTGGCATTGACATCGTATGAAGTCCTATATGGTAGATGATATAGATCTCCTATCTGTTAAAAAGAAGTCGATGATCGTCAACTACTCGGAACTGAATTAGTCTAGGAAACAATAAAGAAGATCTAAATCATTCGACATTCGACAACATATGAGGATGGCACAAAGTAGACAAAAAAAGTTATGTGGATCGTTGATGCAAGGACCTAGAGCTGATCATGTGTTTTTGAAGGCCACACCAACCAAAGGCATATCAAGAGATGGAAGGAAATGCAAACACCGTCTGAGATATTGTGGTTCATTTGAGATATTGGAGAGGATGAGACCTATTGTTTATTGCCTAGCCCTACCACTACAGTTGGAGAAAATTCATGACGTTGTCTATATCTCCAATCTGAAGAAATACGTATCAGATCCAAGACACATCATTTCTTACCAAGCCTTACCCCTACGGGCTACGGGAGGAACTATCCTATGAGGATCAACCCATTCGAGTGCTAGCCTTCAAGAAGAAGCAGCTGAGAAAGAATTATGTATTCCTAGTTAAAGTCCTATGGAACAATCGTGAGGTTGAGGAGGCAACGTAGGAACCCACAACTGGGCTATATAAAATTTGGGGAACAAAATTTCTTTTAAAGGAGGAAGGATGTTACATTCCTATTTTCTGATAGTCGGATACAATTACCGGTACCGACCCTTGTATCAGCATTTTCAATGCAAGTATTCCAATGACATGAGAACGTTCATCTACTCATACTTTCATTAAGATCATTAATCTAACTTTATTTCACAATAGTATCTAACAATAAACCCTAAATACATGTGATTTAAACCCTAGTTAAAGTTGATCCCAGATGACATAAACCTAGCCCAAAATCATGTTAACACCCTTTTTAATCAAGTTTTGGGCAGCCATGAGTGGAGAGGGAATTTTGCACAAAAACCCTCTCAATTTACACAATTTCCTTTTCCTTGATCACATGGTCAAACCTATGTATGCACTCAACATTCCTTTCCACCCATTTCTTCCTTGATTCAAGAAAACACCAATCCATCTTTCTCCCTCTTCTCTCCCTCTCTTGGCCAGCCAGCCTCAGCCCCCAAAACCCATCTCTTTCTTGTCATTTCTCTACTCAAAACCATCGAATATCAACCCCATCTTTGTTTTGATGATCACTTTCAACTCAAATCTGAATTAATCATGGTTTTTGCTCTGGATAGCTTGGAAAGTATGTACATAAAGATATAGAGCTTGCAAGTCGATAATTTCAACTCCTGCCTGCCACGTTTTTCAGTTTCCAACAAGATACTCTGTTAGTATTTTGATCATATCTTTTTTTCAACTAGTCTGTTTCAAGTAAGATTTTCTATTTTAGAATCTGCACTCATGTAGCTATCATCTGAATTTGGTTTGCTCAATTTTGGATATCATTTACTATTCCGAATCTATGTTTGAATCCAATGCATGTATACTGGACAAACAGCATGACCCCTATCGAATATTTTGCACATGACCTTGCCCCTAGTTTGAATTTTAAAGGAAGGATTTTTATTTTAGAAAATAGATCTATCAATGTCGTTACAGTAATAATTTTATCAATCTTGGACTTGGACGATATTTGTTTGACCAAACTCAGTGGGAGACTTAAGACATCAATCTGGAATTCATATGCCATTACTTGTTGATAACCATGTACTCCCCATGCCATATCTTATCAATATTATGCACATTCTCAATCCAATTGATGATCTGAAAAGTAGACTAGTATGTGAACATTTTGACTATATTTTCATTAAATTCGGACATAGTTGGACCCTCAAATAGTCGCATGTAACTCCCAATGCAATCTGTATTTCCAGTCTGCACAAATCACACACTCTTAGGTATAAAATAGTCTCTGGATGTTGGGTTGATGAATCAATTGATGCGCTGAAAACTTGACTCATAGAAAGATTTTGATACTAATTTCCATCCAAGTCAAACAATGTTCGATTACCCTCTTCACCGTTGCAACCTATGACACAATTGATGTCCTTGTTGTCCATTCATGAGCATGTATCGCATATACATTCATGTATATCTATGTCAAGCAAACATATAACCTAGTGGTGTGGACACTTACATGGGTGCACATGTATGCGTATATAGGAACGACCCTCTTGGAACCAATCCCAATCGGTTGTACAGAGGAGTTCGTCTCAAACAGTGGGTAACCATTCCCCTGCTTTCTCATACTATTGGATTCTTTTTCTATGCAACTTCATTTTTTTGGATTCCTAATCTTTAGTTGTGCGAATATCCATATTTGAGATGTTATCGATTGATATTCTATGCATATTCACCCATGTCATTAGACAAATTTTCTTTTGCATAATAATTATATGTTTACCAGTATCAGTTGATGAGATCATTGTGAAAATTAATGCTCGTATAATTATTATCAGTATGCTTTTCTTTTATGCTCTATTTCGGTTGACCAATGTCCTACGTGTTGGTATTTACTCACTCTCAATTCATTGAGAATTTGGTTGTTTCGTTCCTTGTGAATATTATGTGTAGGTAACATTTCCTTGATCCCTTGAGTTTGTCGAAAGTTCGATTTCATTTTCTTGAATTTTTCGTAGTTGAAATTAGATATTCATTTGTATACTCTATTGCTTCTGAAAAATCCAATTGGAAATGCTTCATGCGTGAGTTGATTGCTGATTACGTGCTGCTTGTAGCTATACCCTTGATTAATTATCAATATATGCTATTGAAATTCCGTGTTTAGTTATGTTGAAATAGTCATTTCGTGACTAGTGACATCTTGGTTTTGAATAAGTTGGTTAATTGCAAGTCTTGTCTTGATTGGCGCTCTAAATTTATACATATGACCCTTTACGCGAGGAAACATGCCGGTGGGACATTACCCTTTACGCAAGGAAACTCACCAGTAGGCGTTTTATTAAAGGCATGCATGTGATCACTGATGAATCTGGTGATTAGAGAATTTGGATCCCGAATATTAGAGCTTGATGATTCATTATCGATATTTACAAGTTTCATTTAGATTAACGATTATACTATGAGCATTGGTAGCTTATTGCTGATATCTATTAGTTTTAATTTTAGCTTTCTACATTATCCTTTCCTTTTCCCCTCACTTTTATACCCGAGATTTTTATTATGGTTACCTATTAAGCCTTAAGCTTACCCACATTATTTCTGCATCCACCCACAAGCAATGATCAAGACCAAGGCAACAAGATTGCAAATCCCGACAAAAATTAGCTAGTTCAAGTGTTTCAGCTGTATATATATATATATATATATAT
>BQKN01000513.1:0-55037 GCA_022839385.1 Asparagus kiusianus | reverse complement strand
ATATATATATATATATATATATAGTTCTCTTTATACTGTACTTTTGTAATGTTGAACATGTAATGATGTGTAATAACTTCACTTAAGACTATGGTGTAATATCGTTATTTTAGCTTTTCCTACTAAGTTAGTATCCTGTGACTTCTGTTGTCAACCTTGTGAATTATGGGCATTATATATGTTTTGTGGGCGTTGCACTTACTAAACCCATTTAAGTAAACCATGGTCTCTAGAAAATTGAGGTAACTAAAATACAGAATCCAAAGTTTCCATCACAAAAGAGGCTGAAGGGAAAGGAAGAGATTAGAAGTATTTCAGTCTTGCAATCTAAAAATGCAATATATGTATTATTATTCTGAATAAAATCATTATATCAAGAGAAGTGTAAAAAACCATGAATATTAAGTCAAGAAACACCATTTGCTTGCAGGATATTCCCACAACAAAACAATCAAGTTATCTTACACATCAAAACCAACAACAGCCATGGTCATTTGACGTGTTAGTTATCAATGGTGTAGGCTATGTTGCATGGATATAGGTACGGCTACGGTATCGACACGAGTATAGGTACGGAACACAGCAAATTTGTAAAAGGTAGGACATAGCATATAGGGACACAACCATATAAATATTTACTTATAAGCACATATATTATATATCTATATTATTATATTAAAAACCAACTGTGGATAGTCCAAAATTTGGATGAGTGGTAGTCTATACTATTATATAAAAAAAACAAGTGGGGTTTTGGCCAAATTTTGGATGAATGGTGGACATGTCCTCATTTTCATTGTAATTTAAAGGGGAAAAAAGGTAATTGTCTAAAAAAAGATTTTTCTCTTTCTTCTTTCCTTCTCTTACTTTTCTCTTTCTTTAAAAACACTCTAGAATATTCAATAACTTGAAAATAACATTGGAGCCCACATATCCATTATACTTTATTTTATAAATGATACAAAGAGAAAGTGATAATTTTTTGTAAAAATTGATATACCTAAATAAAAGTATCAAATTTCTTTACATGTATCTATACTATTATTACGTTAAGTAATATATGAGGAAAATTAGTAAAAGAACATCAAGATCAAAGTATAATGGTATAGAAAATCATCTAATCCTCACCCTCCCTATATCCACTGTAAGCTCACACATTCAATATAAATAGGATAAAATTATTTTTTATATTTAAAAATTCAAAACATTTTTTTTGCTATCACGTGCATTTTCACGTGTCAAATTTCTAGTTGGAGTTAACAATTTATAAGAGAATAAGAATGAGAACTAAATTCCTATAACACTTTTATGTTTCTTTAATATGTGTATTATAAATTAAAAAATCCCTAGTTTTTTAACTAAACATCCAAACGACCCTTCAAAATCGTAAATGGCAACTACCTATGTTCAACAAATCTTAAGGAGTGGATGTGAAGTGTAGGATATATGTCCAAAAAGTGCATCACAAGTGTTTTAAATTAAACAGGTATTGTATAATTGAGTACGTGCCCGAACAAATGTATGCATATATGCAAGAGGTGTTCAAGGAGTTTGGTACAGATACGTGTCGGTTACGGGTATAGCTTCAGATTGGAAGTACCCAAGTAATACAGTGTATAGGTTTCATATTATAGTTATCAACTTGCGTTTGAACTGGCAGTATAAATATGACCACAAGAGAGTCCTTTTTAACTACAAACAGCATTAAGTTTAAAACCGCCTCAACCCTTCCTGAATATCTCTTGCACAGGACACGGGGTTGAATAGGCATGTAGAATCAAACAATATTGTATCAATAATTGAATACCATGCGCCCCAAGATATACATAGACCAGGAAACTTTTGGATTTTAGTCAGTCATGCAACTGGCATCAAGAACTTCTCTTTCTTTTCTTTAGTAAAACAGCCATGATCTTACTAGGCATCAAGAATCAAGATAAAAGTTCAGAAAAATTGCCTCAATGGTAGGATTGCAAACGGCTCTTAAAAGATGCGGATTGGATATGATATTTACCATATCTGCATTGCTTATTAATCGGTTGGGGATACGAATACGGATGTGCCTTAGTAAGGATCCATATCTTCCAAATTTAAATATGGATACAAATCAGAGAAGAGGAAATATGTACAGACATAAAATGGACATGACAAAAACATATAGCATTGAAAATGTATGTCATGTAATACAAGAGATGTTTGAAGGTAATAAATTTCTACAATCAGATCCCATTAATATATTCGGCATATCTGAAAAGCTAATATTAGATATATCGATATTATCAAAAATTAACCTCACATCCATTAATCTAATGGCCAAAAACATTATGTATTACTTACGGTTAGAAGAAAGTACTAGTTTAGCATTAGTCTCATATTGCCTGTGAGACTAACTTGTAACTAATTCATCTTTATAAATAATAAAGTATAGAGTGATGAAAAGTCTCTCCAATAAACTCTTTTCTCCAAATCTTATCATGGTATCAGAGCATATCCCTAACCCTAACCCTAACTCTAATACTAATCCAACTTCCTAAGCCTAACTCTAACCCTAATTCCCGCTGTCTTCGTCCAGATCTGTCGTCGCCGGTCGCAGCCTCCATCTTCATCTTCGTCCAAATCCATCGCTCGCCGCCGCCACCGTCTTCGTCTTCGTCCAGATCCGATGCCACCGCCACCATAGGGCCTTCACTCACCGTCGCCATGCTCCTCTGTCCCCCCCTTCCTCTTTGTTTTCGAATCTGAATCAGATCTGGGAATTGTATTGTAAATAAAATTAAAAATTTTAATTAAAATATTAGTTAAAAATTAATTAAAAAAACTGTCGGGTTCCATCTTAACCTTCGGGTTCTTCATCTTTAACCTTCGGGTTCCATGTTAACCTTCGGGTTCTTGCACTTTAACCTTCGGGTTCAAAATTAAACCTTTGAGTTTTCGGACTTGTTCAGCCTACTGGCTAATTCAAGAATTATTATCTTGAACTTGGACATGCTTTGATTGTTTTCAGTTTGGAGTACAATTTATGGAGGGTATCGTCTTGAACTCTACTCGTCTGTTTCATAATGGTCGGATCTGAGGAACTCAAGAATTCTGAGTTAACGGTTCAGACAAAAGTTTCAGAGATATTTTCTGATAGAATCACTGACCGGAAGCTTGATGGAATTAATTATTTCCGGTGAAGACATGTTATTGAAATCTACGTGGCAGACCGAGACAAAACTGGTCATTTGTTGACAAGCCCTCCTACTCCAACACCAGAATCTTGAACATTGGATGATAGTGTCCTCTTGCATCAAATTCTTAATACAATGGAGCATAAAATTCAGGATTTAGTTTTTCATTGTATGACAGTGAAGGAATTTTGGTGTTTTTTGCAAGACCTCTATAGGGGTAGCAACAATATTAATCGGGCATATGAAGTAATTCAAGAGTTGTTTCGTAAGAAACAGGATGGTAAACCTATGGATGATCATTATTGTGAGTTCAATCGTCTGGTTGAGGAACTTCGTCAGATTTTTCCTATTATTAGGAATATAAAACAAATATAAAACTAATGAAACAAACTTATGGTACTCACCTACTTGGGTACCCTAAATTCCATTTACTCATTTGCTCGACCACAAATCATAGGGAGCTCCGCTATTAGTTCTCTGGCTGAGACTTATCACTATCTGAAGAATGTTGTCCCTGCACAACCACTTACATCCATTGTGGATCGCTCTATGTTTGTCACTCTGAGTTGGCAGTCTTATGGATGAGGGGGTCATACCGGTGGCCCTGGAAGAGGGAGAGGAAACTTTAAAGGGCAAGGAGGTTACCACATTGGTCGTTCTGGGGGTCGAGGTAGTCAAAGAGGTGGCCGTGTAGGTCCATCTCAAGACGAACATACTCATGGCGATGACTTAATGAAGACTTGTAACTACTGTTACCAACCAGGACATTTTAAATATAATTGTCCTGATTAGAAAAGAAAAAGGCTAAGGATGCTTACATGACCGCTTAGGATAACTTCACCTCATCTGATAATAAAAATCAACTACAGTCAGTCTTTCATGATGCGAAGCTGTAACGTTAATTTTAGCAATTTCAATTATTCCAACAGTACCAGAGTTCACAAACATCATCTTCCACCTTATCCGCTACTTGCAAAAGTGCAGGTACCTTTTTATCTTTACTTACTTCGTCTTCGTCTAATATTTGGATTATAAATACAGGTATCACTGATCATATGACTGGGAATCAATGTATCTTGTCATCTTTCAGCCCTACATCTAATTCAATTATATTAGCTGACGGTTCACGTACATCTATTCAGAGAGTCGGCAATACCAATCCTACTCCTAGTCTTCCTCTTTCCTCCGTATTTTATCTTCCTAGTTTTCCCTATAATCTTTTATCTGTTAGTAAGATCACAAAATCTCTAAATTGTACAATGACATTCTTCCCCATATATTGTGTCTTTCAGGACCTGGTCACGAGGAAAACGATTGGAACAGAACGTGAACAAAACGGTCATTATAAACTAGAATTAGGCGCCAAATATTTGGTTTGTATCGAAAACTTATCAACCCTACAATACCACTATCAGCTAGGACATCCCTCTCTCTGTTCTCAAGCTGCTTAATCCCCGGTTCAAATCTCTTTCTTCATTAAAGTGTGAGTCGTGTCAACTAGGCAAACACCATCCTGTCTCTTATCCTAATTGAGTCAATAAGAGGGTTGCTAAGCCATTTGATCTTGTTCATTCTGATGTATGGGGGTCAAACCCAATAACTTTCTAAATTAGAGTTTCGGTACTTTATTAGTTTTGTGGATTATTACTTTCGTGTTACTTGGATTTATCTTCTCAAGTCTAGGTCTGAAATCCTTTCCACATTTAAACTCCTTTAATCTGAAATAGTCAATCAATTCAAGTCTTTAATAAAAATTTCAATCTGATAATGCAAATGAATATTTGGATGGCAACTTTACTAGTTTCCTTGAACAACATGGGATCCTCCATCAGTCTTCTTGTGTTTACATTTCTTAGCCAAATGGAGTTGTTGAGCAAAAGAATAAACATCTCATTGAAATTGCTCAAACCTTGCTATTCCGTCGCCACATTCCCAAAGAATTTTTAGGGGGAAGCTATCTTAACAGCATGTTACTTGATTAATCAAATGTCTTCTTCTGTTCTGCAAGATAAAATTCCTTTCAAGATTCTATACCCTAACGATGATCCTTTTTTGCTTCCTCCAAAGATGTTTCTCTCTGTGCTTTATTCATAATCACAGTCTAAATAAATAAAAGTTTGACTCTCAGTCTATTAAAGGTATTTTTCTTGGCTATTTCCGAAGCATAAATGTTACAAGTATTTCTGTCCGTCAATCAATCGTCTTGTGTTATCAGTTAATATAACCTTCCTCGAAGATAAACTCGATCATTCTAGTTCTCCATCTCCATTATCACCGGATGAATATGAGTATTTGATCCTGCAAGAATCATTGGTTACCAATGGTGATTCATCCGCTGACAATACTCTTTGCGCTACTGGCAAAGACTCGATTCGGTTTAACGACCCAATTCAAGTTTATCATCGTCGTTGTGCTCCTGCTCCTCTGCCAACGTTGCCTCAGCACAACGTCCTCTGTCCGAAGAATCTAAATCCGTAAGTGCACATTTACCCCCTTCTACGAAAGATCTTCCTATTGCACTTCAAAAAGGGACATGCACTTGTACTCAACATCCTATTTCTTTGTCTCCTATGATCGCCTCTCCTCTACCTTTTGATCTTTTGTTACTTGCCTCGACTCAAATTTGGTTCCTAAGAATGTGTCAGAAATCATGTCTATTTCATGTTTGGACCAAGCGATGCAAGACGAAATGAGGGTCTTACGGCAAAATAAGACATAGGATTTGATCCCACTCCTACCAGGAAAACGGGTCGTCGACTGCAAGTGGGTGTACACTGTCAAGTTAAATCCTGACGAAACTTTGGCACGCCTGAAAACCCGACTGGTTGCTAAAGACTATTCACAGGTGTATGGCTTGATTACGTAGATACCTTCTCTTCGGTGATAAAAATAACATTTATCCGGATTTTTGTTTCATTAAAAGTGATAAATCACTGACCACTTCATCAGTTGGACATTAAGAATGCATTCCTTAATGGTATTCTAGATGAGGAGGTTTACATGGAGCAAACACTAGGTTTTGTCGCTCAGGGGAGAATGCGAAGATATGTAGGATGAAGAAATCACTCTATGATCTGAAGAAGTCTCCAAGAGCCTAGTTTGAACGTTTTGCATCGGTTATTCAGAAATTTGGGCTTTATCGTGCACAGAAAGATCACTTTGTCTTCTGGCGATTTCAGAATGTGAAACGAATTCTGCTCGTTGTGTATGTGAATGATATTATAATTACAGGGGATGATGCTTCTGGTATTGACAGCCTGAAGAAGTATTTACAGACATATTTTCAAACCAAAAATCTCGGTTCCCTAAAATATTTTCTAGGCATTATCGCGTTGAAGTTGCAAAGTCAAAGAAGGGTATTCTTCTGTCACAAAGGAAGTATGTCCTGGATATACTCTCAGAAATCGGGATGTTAGGATGCAAAACCAGTAATTCTCCAATGGATGTGAACTCAAAACTAATACCAGACTAAGGGAGATTCTTGGGGATGTTAGGCAGTATAGGAGATTGGTGGGACAACTGAATTATCTGATAGTGATCAGACCTAACATCACATTCGCAGTCAGTGTTGTGAGTCAGTTCTTGTCCGTACTAAGAACTACTCACTTGAATGCGGTAATGAGAATTTTAAGGTATCTGAAGAAGACTCCAGGACGAGGAATTCTCTACTCAGATCAAGGACACACCAGAGTTGCAGACTTCTCTGATGCAGATTGGGTTGGATGTCCTTTTGATAAGAGATTGACTACTGGATATTATGTCTTCCTTAGAGGAAATCTGGTGTCATGAAAAAAAAGAAGCAAAGTGTTGTGTCTCGATTCAGTGCAGAATCAGAATATAAAGCTATGGCAAATGTGACACTAAAAATGGTTTGAATCAGAGACCTATTGACAGAGGTTGGTCTCCCTTCAGAAGGTCTCATGGATCTATATGGCAATAATAAAGAAGTAATTCACATTGCTGAGAATCTCGTGTTTCATAAGAGAACCAAACACATTGAAGTTGATTGTCACGTAATCCACAAGAAGCTCGAGGACAAAATCATCACGGCAAAACATATATGATAGTATATCAGTTGGTAGACATCCTTACAAAACCACTTGGTCGAACACAGGTTGATTTTATTTGTGACAAGTTGGGCATGCATGATATATATGCTCCAGCTTGAGGGGAGTATTAGAAGAGAATATTAGTTTAGCATTGGTTTAGTCGCACATTGCCTGTGAGACTAACTTGTAATTAATCTATCCCTATAACTAATAAAGTATAGAGTGAGAAGAAGTCTCTCCAATAACCTCTTTTCTCCAAATCTTATCACTTACCAAAGGCTTATTCCGATGAAATAGCAAGGGCTAAATAATAGTGTGGAAATCTTTTAAATACAAAACATTAAAAATATATATGTAGGAGACATTAGATATATCGTAAGTAGGAGACAACATCAGGTAATTCATCAAATGAGTTAAATTAGGACAATGTATAGTAGTTGTGCATTAAAGTATGCTAAAGTTTAAAATAAATATGAAAGAAATATGACATGCACAAAAATAGGATATGCTAAAGTTTAAAATAGATAGGGCACAAAATAGATTCAGGAAGATAAAGATGTAAACTAACCTCATACAAGTAATCCTTGCTTTGTGGCCTGTTAAGAGATTGATGCGGGATACACCATCTTTGACAGATTCAAACCCCATACTTTGTACAATTGGCCCCTATTTATAAGGAAGATTGCATTGCATTAGGATAAAGAAAATCATTGACAATAGGAAAGAAAAAAAAATACTTGTTTCATTGAACCGAATTTGGAAACCAAAAAGTAAGCAGCTATAAATGTTGTTTGGTCGCTTCCATATAACTTGTTTCCCAGTTATCACAGGTTTCAGCAAGTTTACTGCAAGATGCAACTTGAAGCCAAGACCAAGTCCCAAAAAGTGTTGGAGAAATTAATTATGACACTAAGAAAATTGCCACAGAAATTTCATTCTAAGCAGTTTTAGTATCCATAACTTTTGATTAAAATTAGTATAGTAGTTTACGGTTATGTGTGCAAAGGCATATTTGAATGATGCTTTGTCATGTGATTCATGTCCTACTAGTTTTTCATATGTGAATCATATAACGGATTTCCAGTTAAGTGCCTGCATATAATGGTGCTCTAATAACTGATAAGCTCATATTTACAATTAGATGACCTATTAAATTTGTATTCCTTCCTGCGGTGCAGTAGTTAAATCATCTTCTCTTGCCACATGCTGGATTTAAAATGGATTTACTATGTAACTCTAGTTGACTTCTTGATTGGGTCAAAATGGACGCCCTAAGAGCTATAATACGGATGACCTTAAAGGCAAATTGGTCGTCTATGTTAAAAGGAACAGGTAATGTTTTACCTTGACTTGAACAGGTAGTCATCATACGGGTGTTGTCAAGTTCAATTATGCTGCTTGTATTGACTCTCCAAGCAAAGAACAAACTTGATTTAACAAGTACTTGAAGGTTCAAATCATGCTGAAAAAGGTATACAAAAAACAATAAATTGTAAATCGGCAATGGTAGCATCAAAAGGTTAATACACGATGTTTCCTTGGTCACATACATTCCATCTAATAAAACATTAACCTATTACTAACTCAGGGTGTGTAATGAAATCCTCTAGCAAGAATGTACAGAAAACTGGAAGCACTACTTTCCAAGTACTTAGGTGCATCTACTTCCTTCATAATTCAAGGAAGCTTCAAGGAGGTAACAAAAGCAATAAAGGTAGAAAATGACAGAGGCTGTGCATGATAACTAACATCATTTAACCTTTTTATATTTGATAGGAGTTTCATGGAGAGACCACAATCAAAGAGGGGAGATAATGGAAAATGGTAGAAAACATTATACAAACAAGAGCACCCATTTACAAAATACTTTGAGACAGGTTGCTATTTGATAATCATTAGTACAGATTATGTTGATACTAGCAGCAAATTTACTTTCTGGAATTGCTTACAAAATGAAGTAGACTGAAAAAATGCCAATAGCTTGGATAAATAAAGAGAGACAGGTTAATTAGGGGTTGTGAACTAGTTTATCAGGTTAGCATTAGCTGCAACAGAGGGGTTAATGTTTGGATCCATAGAAAGTGAAAGATCGAGAGAAAGAGAAAGATTGATAGAATAGGTCTGCCAAAGCTGGGAAATTCAAAGGGGTAGCTCCTTGCAGGTGTGGGGGTCTTGGGGGGGGTTCGAACCAGGGCACGGCGGACTCCAAAGGGAGTTCAAGTGGGGGCACTGACCAGAGTTCCCTCGTCACCAAAAAAAAAAAAGCCGGGAAATTCGTTTTGAATTCCAAAAAAAGCTTGTCCTTGCACCTGAGATGCAAATAATGATTCGTGAAATAAAGTAGGATGAAAGGCTATTCTCTCTCTCACCAGGAGAGAAGCTTCTGCAATCTACAGTGGATGGATGACAGTAAGTCGCTTGAGATTTTAAAATTAGGGGCATTAGATTTGTCCTGGATTTCATGAGACAAAGACAAAAAATAAATTTCCAAAGAAAACTGTCAAAACTTATATAATATTTTCCATATACAACTGCTGACATACAAGGCAAGAATTTGAATATTGCAGCTAAAATCAAATGCTTGTTGTAAGATGCACAAATTTTGAAAGTACAAATATTAGCTTTATCAAAATGCAAGAAGATGGCTTGACGGGATTTGAAGGGTAAATGTTATAAGCATATTTAATAAAGCAATTATCAAAAGACATAAACTGCACGATGGAAAAGAACATCAAGTATGGTGTATGGAACCCCTGTCCGGTAGCATATTGCTCAATATTCACATCATAAAAGAGCTGCAATTTAAATGGGTTAGTTTTTGTTTTAGAAATTTGAAATGATCCATCAGTAGAACTTAAAACTTACACAATTAAAGAGTATAACCTACTTCTACAAATAAAACCCACCTGTGCTACAAAGACTTTGTTTTTCTTCTCCAGCATTATGTGACTGTAAGGTATTGGATGCTGAGAAAACATAGAATGCACTGGATCTGAAAATTTGAACTGGTTCACTGCAATGTGTCTGTCCAAATATTTTTCCCTTGTCCAATCATTTGCAGAAGATATACACTGAAATGGCCACCGCTCTCTAAAATTACATAATACAGACAATAAACCGATTAGAATGACATTTGTACTAAACAAATAACTCTAAAAATAATTTATATTAGTTGTCTTCTGCATATGAGACCCTCTCTTTCATGTCCTTCTTAAGGGATGTAAAGAAAAATGTCGCAAGTGTGGAGTTTGTAGAATTAATTTTTGGTAACTAGTTTCCGTCAATAACTGACCAAAGGTTTTCTGAAACCTCCCCTAACCATTTTTCAAAATTGGATAGCATAAAACATGGCATTCACACTTCAATGGAATTGCACCAATTTCAGTTGCAACCTCCCTGGCAACTGATTATGAACATTTAATAAAGGTCATATAATCCAGTCTTGAACTAGGACCGCCCAATTCCCAACTCTCCCTACCTGGGCCTATGCTTTACTAGTGAGCTAGGCCTCCCCCAATATATTTTTAAATTCCTTAAGAAGAATTTTCAAAACGTGCAGTGGAGGAGACTTGTAAGCAAATAATGCATATCAATCTTGTGGATGGATACATAAATGCATAAATAAAGTATAAGTATTTAAGTATATATCTGCATTTAAAGGTAAGAATTTTCAGCACTTTAATTTGACGGTATACTTGGATTTTATTTTTCAAAAAATAATTGTGATGGATGGTGGATTTGTTTTCTTTTCCTTATGACTACATATAAATGTTGTTCACTTTCCACTCAAGACACGAACCATGTTGATCTTCTGTTAGCATGGGGAAATGAAAATTACAACAAATCTTTTTCTACATGTCTCTTCCTTCTTTTCACGTATAGTTATTAAAACCATGGAGATCAGTCAACTCTACAATGTCAAAGGAAATTTCAACCTGCATTCGGGGCCCCCGCCCTGGCAGTATTAAGAAACCTGCAAATTTGCTAAAACCGTTCGCTAAGTAGCATGAGGAGATTACGTTTAGAGATGCCAAATGAATTGCTTCTTATGGAAGTTCCTTTTCAGCTTGGTGTTTAGCTTGATTTTGGCTCGTCCGATCAACAAATGAGCCAAACTCAAGCTACTAGCAGACACATTAATTATTTGCTTAATCATGCATTTAGTATTTTCTGTTCATTTTTCATGTAGGATGAAGATCAGTCCTTGAATTATTTTAATGTCTAATGTAACAAATAAGCAAATATTTGATAATTTACAAAGGAGACCATGTGGCCGATCATATCAATTCATTTAGTCGACAAATACCAAGATGCATCTTGAATGTTCTTAACTGGCGTTTAATCAAAATTAATGACGATGGTTATTCCATCAACTTCTATTCCTAGTCAAAAATAAAATCTCAAATCATGGTCTTTTCTCGGAATCATAAATTTTTCTATGGCTTTTCGTAATCTTTTTGGAATCCGAAAAGATCAATATGGTTCATCATTACTACAATTTCTTGTTCACTGGCAATTAAACACTAAACAACATAACAGCTTGCGAGGAAAAGATGAACTTTTCATGATCAAACTCTTGAGTAAATCTAAAATAACTAGTTTTCAATCACTTTACGAATCAAACTCTAACAAGTAATTCGAGGGCATAAGAGATCGATGGCGTACGCGTAGAAGCGAAGCCAGACGTCGTCGGAGTAGGCGACCTGGCGGAGGGTCTTGCAGGTGGCGGCGAGGTTGCAGACGTCGGCAAGGCTGAGGAAGCTAGCGCAGCGCGTGAGGGCGTCGGCGTTGAGATCAGTTAGGGTTAGCGAGCGTCCGGAGATCGTCGGAGGCGGCGGCAAAGGAGATGAAGGTCCTGGTTCCATCGCTCGAGCCCGGATTCGAGAGAGAGATGAAATTTGGGGGTTCGGGTGCAAATATTATTTCGAAAGCTTGTCTTGTGTGATTTTAAGAAGAAATTTTCTGTTTAGACCCATTATATAATGTATTCTTTATAATCCACCTTTTTCAAAGTTATTTACAAAAATCGACCCACTTTCTCGTCACGTCAGCATCGTGACGAGAAAGTGGGTCGATTTTTTTTAATCACGTTCGTAAATAGTTAGTGTTATCAACCCCGACAATTTAGGAGGTCGCCCACTATTTAGAAGCCAAATTAGTCGGGGTTCGGAACCCCGACTAGTTTAGTCAATGCAAAAATGGTCGTGTTAGGAACCCCGACCATTTCGGAATTGCCTATTCAGAAATAGTCGGGGTTCTCAACTTCGACCATTTAGCAGAAACTTTAGCCCAGCCATTTTAGTCCGATCATACACACATGTTTCGAGTGCACAACCCGCTTGCCAAAGAAGGTTTTGTAAATGTATATGACCAAAGCTCTTTTTAAAATTAGCTCTAATGCGTCGTAAGCAAGAGCGATGATTGTGATGAGAGCTAAAACTCCTGTACAATACTTTTGGAATATCTTTCATCCTATCGGATATAAAAGTAATTTTTCTAGGAGGTAACATATTAAAAATATATAATTGAATGCATGAAAAAACTACTTCTAATTTTCACTGTTCTCGACCTCCGTAACTACGAAGGCAAAAGGAAATAAGTCATCATCTGCATCCACTCCTGTAGCAACAAACAATACACCCTTATATTTACCATATAAGTAAGTGTCATCAATGCTAAGAATCAGCCGACAAAATTTAAATCCCTCGATCAAAGGACCAAATACCCAAAATACAAACTCACAATTGCGAAGGCCAAAGGAAATAAGCCACCATATGCATATACTCCTGTAGCAACAAGCAATACACCATTATATTTACCATATAAGTGTGTGCCATCAATGCTAAGAATCAGCCGATAAAATTTAATCTCTTTGGTTATGAGTTTGTATTCAGATCCAGGATTGCTTCTTTTGATCACATCAAGATATTGAGGCAATGTCACATAAGACTTCTCCCAATCTCCAAATATTTTTGTCATCACAATTCTCCTTGCATTCTACACTTTACTATACAATATTTCAATGAACTTCGTATGTAGCACTCTATCAATTATATTATCGAGTCTCAGTTCAAGCTGCTTCTTTAATTTTAGCATAATCAATTGCACTATGTAAGAGGCAGAAGCACCACTATGATCTTGCTCGAACATTGGATTGCTACATGTGTGAATAGTGCAGTATTCTGTGATTCTAAAATACACATTATGTTTCTTTCCAGCAAATGCATATAACTTCCAAGGACATGTGTAATCTGCTTCATTTCCCTCAGCATGACCTTTCCTTTGTGTATTCATAAAATAGATTGCCTCATAACTTGTACGATTGCTTTTAATTTGCTTGAATTTGACCAACTTTTTAATTAAGTAATCACGAATAGCATCAACTAATTTGTCCTTAGTCTTGAATAAATCACCAATTCTGAAAGGGACGTCGTCATTTCCTCTATGAGTTGAACTTTTGCCAATGCGTATATCTTGTACTATGAAAGAACAAATCCACTCATCATCTTCAAACTCGTCAGGGGTGGTTCTTCGTACTTAACATATTCATTATTAACATAAGCCTCATCAGGCCAATCCGGATTCTCTTCATCATCTTCACTCACAAATTGCATGCTATCAATTGGTACACTATCTTCATCTTCACATTCAGAGGCGTTGTTTCTTTCATCCTCTTTAATTGTTGTCACTCTTAATAGCCTCATATTTTCATAAAAGAATTCATTGTTCATGACATTTGACGTTCCACCGAATGAAGGTGCACCATTGTGATATTGAAATTGTGTCCACTCTATTTCACTCGAAGAAGAAAGAAAATCATCAGACTCAACTCCCAAATCTAATATGTGTGAGAATTCTCCTGGAGGGTTGAATATTTGGTACGAACTATGTGGCAACTTTTCAATAAACAATTCTACCATTGGTTGCGACTTGCTCAAATTAAACAAATACTCATATGATGATCGTTTGAGATCTTTGTTGGCCTTTTTGTTTTGATGATTATTTAACAAATAATTTATGACTAATTTCATTTCTAGTGTTTTTGTATTTGTTTGTGTTTCATCCAGGTTGATAAGTTGGAGGTTAGATGGAATTACGACGTAACGATCATATCAAATGGAAATTAGCGGAATAGTGGAATGAAGCAATGCAATCCAAGTTAAAAATTCAAGTTCAAGCTTCATCCGTAAGTTTACCAAGTCGTGCTCATTGAAGACCTTCTTCAAGCTTGAGTAATTAGTTTAGGGTTTATATTATGTCTGTTGGTACTTTAAGCTCAATATCATATACACACACATTTTGTTGGTTTCTATGTGTGTGTGTGTGTGTGTGTGTACACACACACACACACATTTTGGTTTTATGGTTTTCTAGCTTAAATATGAAACAAATGAATATAATTAGAAAATACATTTTTGTTTCATGTTTATATGTGTTTGGTATAAATTCATGTTCATTGGTTTTGAAAGAATGAATAAAATATATAATTTTGAGAAAATATTGTATTTCTTGTTTATAGACTTAACAACAATAATATATATTTTATGTCAAGTCTATAAAATTATTTTATAAAGTTTCAAAACTTTGTTTAAGTCAAAATGATAAAAACATGTGTTTTGTATTTTCATGTTTTGGACTAGTTTTGAAAAATAATAAGATTTTACAATTGGGAAGTGCAATTCTAAAAATTCATTTTGTAACATGTTTATTATCATGTTTACAATCATTTTTCAAAGTTTTATATTTTTCTGAATTTATTTGCTATTTTTAAAAAGAGTTTGAAAACCAGTTTTACAATTCAAATCAGGCTGATAATGTGTTATCAGTTAACTGATAAAAATGCTTGGAATAGTCAAAAATTTTTGTTTTTCTATCGGTCGACTGATTAGTTAACTGATGAGGTCTTCGCGACTGATGAAGTCCTTCAGTCGACTGATGACGTGTTGTTGACCTATAACGGTCATCTCATCAGTCGGCTGATGAACAATATCAGTCGACTGATGGCCTGTAACAGTTATATTTTTAGTTTCCCTTTTTTGTCTTTTTGCTTGGTTTCCCTTAGGTTTTGAGTTTTGTTTCTTCATCCTATATATACCTCATACTATTTCAATTCTGATTTTAATGAAGAAAGTTTTTAAAAGAGGTTTACAAAGTTTTTAAGTTTGTTTAGTGTTTGCTTCAAGTTTGTTGTGAAGAGATTTTCACAAGAGTAAGAGTAGATAATCTTTGGTGTTTGTGCTTCATTTTATTCTCTCTCTCACTCTTGATCTATAGAGAAGTTTCCCTAAACTCTTTCTAGCTTTATATTTACTAGTTGGATTGCACGTGCAATGCACGTGGTAAAACTTTTATCATTTATTATAAAATTTTAAATTTATTTAGGGAAAGATTCATTATTAAATTATTGAATGTAAGAAATGGGTCAAACATATTGACAACGGAATAAGTTGAAATCTTTTAGACATTTGGATATAAGAACTAAGAATCACACTAATAACCTTATTGAATGAATGAGATACTTGGATTGAACATTAAATGTTTTGTGTCCTATAACAAAATAATTGAGCAGCATTCAAGATAGAATACATTAGAATTCATTGAGCAAGCGCAATATGTTTTTAAGAAAATACAGGTCAATTACGGATTACCATATATTCAACATAGACAATTGTCTAGCATCGGTTAATCACTATGAAGTCAAGTTCTTCTCATGTATGAATAGCTTCCACCATGTCTTCTTAAGAGAAAGGATTGAGTCTTGAAAGAAGACCCCAACCAAGCAATACATTCTTTAAAAAAATTGGGTGATTACAATTTACTTACAGATAATCATCAAAACCCCCAACCAAAGAATAAAATGAAGAGTATCTCTCATTACATCACAACAAAAAAAAATATAAAAACCCCTAGCTGTATACATCAAAAACCTATCAAAACAACTCCTAACATACTCTCCTAACATACTCACATCCAAAAAATGGAACATTAGCAACATTTAGCAACAAAATATAGAGCTTTAAAAACATCTCTGTTCATAAAAGACCTAAACTCAACTAAATAGCATCAAGTTGTTGATAACCTAGCAACTCCCCATGTCTCTTACTGTTTCGTTATGGTTCATAGGAAAGGCTAAAATAATAAGAAGGAAATATCAAGACATATAACCTTCTAAACACAAGTTAAAGGAACATGAAATATAGATGCATAGGGAATTAGAGCAGATCACCTAAGTACTGATCAAATCATTGATAATGAACAAAGCAATATAGAAATCAATCTCTCCTATAAGGAACATTCTTTTTAAACAAATACCCATTACATGTACAATATTTCTTACATTATAAAGTCTACCAACATTTCTTACATTAACATCTATAACATCTATTATGCTATAGAGTCTAGCAATAGAATAATTAAGCTAATAGACACAAATTCGTTTTGGCTAACTATCATTCTCTAAGTTATTATATGACTTGTAGCCTGTAAGCTTAATAATTTCCTTTAGCAATTGCATTATCAATTTTTATATGTATTATGAAATTAGTACTTTCCTCATAGTAATTCCAATTGGCATTTGAGCTCATATTTGCTTACATGAATTTAGATATTGCAAGATATTTGATAATGTCCCATTTAGTAAAAGTTTACTCTCTGATAGTAATTTAGAAATTTCAGAATCTTTAGTATATAACAATTGAGTCAATTACAATTATTATTAAACAGCTAAAAAAGGAAAGGAAAAAACAAATAAAGCTCTCTAGACAAAATATATTAAATTACTATATCTACTTATAGTTCTAACAGATGAGCGAAAGGGATATAGCCTATGATGATTTGTTAAAGATAAAAAACGGTTAAATTAAAAAAAATTAAGTCGAGCCCAAGGTATTTAATTAGTTTTTACATCTAAAATTTTTTTCCTAAATTTTTTGAAATTAGATATAAGGTATCCAATTAAAAATGCTAGTCCAAAAATATGATTTAGTAAAGGATTTTTATCGACAAAATATTTAATTTGCCTTTGTCAGGTTGAATAGAGCGTGGCCCCCTAAGTTTTGCTCACAAGAAAAAAAGCATTAACATCATTAAAAATAATTTTATAGGATAAAATTATTGTTCTCGAGCCTTGATAGAAGGAAACTAAAATAAAACAAAGGGTTATTTGCACTTTAGTATCACAAAGCTTATACCAATTTAACTTCAATACCCCAAACTTACTACATATGTGAGCTCAATTTCTTTGACATCTGCTAACTACTACTGGCCTACTGTTATGTGAGTCTAAAATACCTTTTTCAAAGGAAAAACATTATTGGAAAATAGGAAGTTGAACTAAACAAGTCGGATCCATATCTATATTGGTCAGATGCAGATTCTACTGTGTAGTTTATGGTGGCTTTAGATCAAAACAGTCAGGAAGCCAGAATGATTAGTCAAAGTCCTAAACGATCAATCGAGCATTTTACTTGCTCACTCAGTAGTACATCAGGATTAAGTTAAACCATATTAGAGGCTTAAGAAAACATACAGTGTAAAATTTGAGCACGCCAAACAATGAGGTTTTCATTCCAGTGGTTTGGAAGGTATTGCTTTATAGCAGGTACCAATGTTGATCTGCATGAAAATTGCCCGCAGAAAGTGAGAAAGTACAAAGAAAAAGAACAGAAAATATGAGAAATTACGGCTATTCTTATCATTAATAATGTAGCTACAATAAAGTAGGTTAAAAAGCAAGAGTAAAAAACATAGGAAAGAGCAATGATCCCTGGCACAAAAAAGTAACATGTGAGCACAACATTCACCAAATCTTTTGATAGAAGCTTTAAGAGCAAGAACAATGACAAAAGCATCGCACTCCCAACCAAAGGAAACCGCATAGCATGTTCATTTGACATCGTTTCCTACATGCATTATGTCTTACATTTAGAAAAATAATAGAAAACCAACATGCACGTGAAAAGAAATAATATGTAGAATGAAAGGCTTTTCAAATAGAAAAACTTACTGATGGTGGTGTATCCTTTACTGATTGTTAGCAGCCAACATAAATGTATATTAGCCGCAATGTAAATTGATACTTAACGTTGATTAACTCTACTTGAATGGACAGTCATGCATCTCTACCATCTGAAAGCATTTTCTCTGCACCTCCAACGCCAAAACCATTATAATAATCTAAATCTTGATTTTGTTACCTATCTCAAATACTTTCTGCAATTCATTTTGGATTCAACTGACCTCTTTGAGTTGAAATACCATATAGTTTTTTGTTATCATCCAAGGCAGAAATATCACCCTGAAATAATCTTCTATTATGCCACATGAGGTCCTTTAGTCACAGATGTAACACTAAAAAATATCTTCCCAAGCTATTGATGTTTTCACTTTATTTCTCACTTAGATCTATCATCACATCTAAGACAGAATATTATGTCCTTAGATGCACAGATTAGATGCACAGATTGTCTATTATGAATAGTAGAAGCATATCTAATAATAGGTTACGAGGAGACCCTAGTTGTTTTTGGTAAAAATTACTGATTACGAACTAATATGTAAATGAAAAAGACACCAGAAGCAGAAGGAACAACAAAATAAATGAAATTAGAAAATTTTGGTTTTGGTTTGCACAATTTGAAAACCAGAATACTGTGAGGATATCAAGATAGTCTAACCAACCTTTAGTGTTGTGTTCAAGTTGTTCCTTGCATTGCTAAGAAGTTTTATCCTGTTGTGATTTTCTATCAGTGTTTGACACTCTTGGCACAATCTGACATGTCACATACTGACAATTTAAAATGTATAGTAATATTAAAAAAGAATTTCACATAAGATAACATAGAAGGAAATCCGCAATTAGTACACATAAAATATATCAAACAATGCCTAGACCTGGACCAAGGCTATACCTTTCAATGGACACAAAGTTTTAACGGATCTAGTTTATTGTCTTCTGAGATGAAGTGAGAGTAACTATAGCAGCATGTGCTTGCTCAACCTGCATAAAATGTTAATAAATTGTCAACAGCAAATTAAACAGATTGGAAAACGTGTGCAACCCTCACAAAGGGAAAAGGAGAACGACCAAGAGAGGAGAATATAAATAGTTTGTAAAGCTAAAATCATATTTAGCATTATGGTTATTCAACAGTAGCAGATTTCAGCAATGGGTTGGGGAAAAATTAGCATTTTATTGCAGAAAATAGACATTCTTACCTGCTCAGCAACCATTGTGCTCAATTGTGCATCATTCACCTGAAAAGCACAGGAAAATATGAGTACTTGTTATATCTTACAAGTCAAAGCATTTTTTATTCGTCTCATGCATTACGACCTAAAGTCTACAATTCTAAGCAAACAAAGGTCTTGGCTAGACTGCGAAGCAGCTGGTTTAACTGAAATTATCTGAACTCACAAGACTTCATGAACTGCTCCTTTGTTAAGTACACATAAAACCTCTTCCCCTTTACTCACTGCAAGATCGCCAAGAGCAACCCTTCGAAATCTATGCTCATCAGGTAGTCGAAAGCCATAGACCCACCTCCTTAGCTTAAACAAATTCACGCAAACTTGTCGCTCGAAAACTTGGCATTTCCTTAGGGCTTCCATCATATCATGGGGCTGCAATATCGAAGATTTTGCAATAACCATGTTAATAATATCTACAAGGATTTCTATAGCTTCATTTACATTACTTGGGGAATTATGTTTTTGTAGCTGCAAACGTTTCATTAAAACTCTTACTAATTAGATGCCTGTTGTTCTAAGAAAAGTATGAATGACACTGAAATCAATGCTAGGAATGGTTTGTTTCTCGACTTTTTGGAGTATCTTACACACCAGTTAAAGCAAAAATTAGCATTGCCAGATGCACAATAGTATTATGATTAAGGAATCATATGATACACATTAGAATGGAGCATCATCATGTGCAACCTAATATTGTGTTAAGCAAGCTTCTACACACTATAAAAGAAATTCCAAAGTATAAGAAAAGAATTAGGTTGCAAAAGGTTTCTGTAGAGATCAAAAGAACGAAGGTACATAAATGTTTGGATCGGCTTCTCTTCTCTTGTGAAGTAGAGAGAAAATTGCTCCTTATTGTACAACTATCTATAATGTTACAAATGGCTGCTATAATAAGAGATCTATTCTATTTAAACTACTATAGGTTTACAAATCTACCAACTTAATGAATTTTAAAGAGCTACTAATGGAAAATGAATCTGTATTCAAGATACATGTGAAGAATTACTTACTGAAATTCCAAGGAAGTATACGCAATAGTGCAACCCAATCAAATTCAACATTACATTGTGCTTTCTTGCTAGTAAAAAACATCTGAACATCCTTAAATCCCAACTCTATTGAGCGTAGATCATTTATTGCTTTCAAATAATTTCCGACTTCAAGTGATTCATTTTGAGTGCAATCTTCGACAAACTTAATTACCACGGAAGCGCAACGAGCTAATTTTTTGTGTTTTGATATGTAAAAATGCTTCCATCCCTACAACACAAAAACAACATGTAATAGTTATACATGGCAAACATAGGAGAGATTGAGTTCTCCATAAACAGATTGAACCGTGAACTTGCAAATATTATTGTAAATCTCAAAGAAATAGCTGATGACCGCATGCATAAGTTTCCAAATTAGTTATCTATTACAATATCCCAAGTCATTTGAATAGGAAAACAACATGAATCACTTAAACTGAAAGAAAACGCAATTCAACTGTACATGCAAATGGTTATGCATAGAAGAGAAAATTATTTCCACCAACTGTTTCAGGAACGCAATCAATACACAAAACTCTATATAACATATACTCATTTTCCGATCCCCGTTCGGTCACAAAGTACCTCAGTGCCGAATGGTAATGAGTTCTGCAATCATAAAAACTTGTCTGCATAAGGCCCCATGAAACCCAAACACAAAAGTAAAAATACAATGATATAATATGATAAAGTTGGTGTTTAAACCAAAAGCCATACTAAATAACTCGTATTGCTCTTATCCAAAATATGAAGTTATGAACTATAAAGAGAAAGGATAAAGGGTTGTTTGTTTCACTCCAACCGCTGCGTAGGGATTGCAACTGCAACTGCATGCAACACAGACACTTAGGCTAGCTGCAAGTGTCTGCTTGATTGCAATTTTACAAATGCAATTGCAACTACATTTATAAAATTGCCTCAAGTTGCAGCTAATGTCTTACACAGATATGAACAAGATCCGCATTAGCAACCGTTCAAGCTGCAAAAAGCATTCAATTTATAACTCCAATGCAACCAATCCCCAACAGAAGGCCAAAAAAATATGATACCTCAAGACAAAAAACATGCCAAAACAACCGTAGGGAACCAAAAATTCCCTTAAAATAAAAAAATCAAAATATTCATTCGCAATCAACTAACGCATTCATCTTGCAAACTAAAAAATAAGTAGTAGCAAAAAGAAGGTCAAAACCACAATAACTAAATTCGCATCATATTCATGTGCAGATATAAGCTATTATTTATTTGATGAAACATATGCTAAATAAAATCTTTGGCTAATTCACAAAAAATAACTATTGATTTTTTACCTGATGAAACTGACAGAGGAGCAAGATGAAGACTTGAAGCAAGCCCTAATTCGGACAACCCTTGACCTATTGTTGAATTAGAACAAAATGAGATGATGGCTAATTAGAACAAAATTAAATGAAATTTTTCTTTAAAATTAAAATAAATTGAAAGGAATGAAGAAAAAAAAGGTGAGATGGTGAATTGAGCAAATAAAATTTAGAAATACCTTCTTCAATGAAATTCCTTCCTGATTCTAACCGATGCTAAAATTCTAACAACTCAGGAGATGATGGTGGAGGCGTAGCGTTGATGATTAGGGCAATAACACTCATATTTGGAAATTGATGGCTTAAGATCGTGGGACAGCGTAACAGAAGAACTGAGGATATGGGCTGAGAAGAAGGGTAACAGATCTTTGGTGTGCGGAGAGAAAGACGTAACCTACGAAAATCTTTGGCTAATTTGGGGAGGTAACGGAAGATCGGAGGGAAAGCTTTGATGATGACTGAGAAGAACTGAGAAATCATCTTGGTGGCCAGGTAACGGAAGATCGGAGGAGACGACGTAACTGATGAAGGATTAGGGCGTAACCGAACCGATGAAAGGGTAAAGTGGCTTATGAAATCAGGATACATTTGGAGAGCGTTTGGTAAACAAAGTGTTTCTTTTTATTGTGTTTTTTTAAAAAACACCATATCATGGTGTTTATTTTTCAAACATGTTTTTAAAAGTAGCTGAAATTTTCCTTCTTCATTTTCAAGATATCATATTATTCTCACAATCAAACTAAAGGGGCTTATGATATTTCAAACAAGCAGTTTATGAAATTTAACGTTGGTTTATCAATTGATAAAAAGTCGTAAAAGACCAATCCTGCATTTCTGTAAAATAAGCGCGCTGAATAAGCCAAAAATAAATAGAAAATGAACCTGCAAGCTGAAATCGGCGTCATCGAACTTTAGCTTCTCCAGAACAGAGAGGCAAAACTCCACCGACTTCTCAAGGATCACCAAAACCACCAACTCTCCGCTCTTCGCTGCTCAAAAACAACGACCAATTATCCCTAAAAAATCACAACAAAAACTTCCAATTCCATCAAAACAAAATCAAAACCTAAAATCGAGAGAGAAGAGCCGACAAGCAATTTGGCGGCGAAGATGACTGCATCGATCTGAGACGCGCTCCACGATTCCAACCCTAGCCGGGCTTCGGAATCAAGGATTGCAAGGAATCGAAAGAGACCGGACTTGATCGGAGCGAAAGCGGAAGTGGTGAGCGAGATCACGAGGGGGACTGCGATCCTTGAAGAGGTCTAAGAGATTGGAGATCTCTTCCATGGCGATGGAGAGATCAGTTCATAAGATGAGTCGGCGAATCGGAGAGGCGACGACGAGGGGTTGAGGGGGGAGAAAAGGGGATGGCGTTGGTTTGGGGGGAAATAAACAGGGATCTCAAAACACCCAAAAGGTGTTTTGAGAAAACCGTGTATCTTCTCATATTTGTAAGGAGACAACTCAAAAAAACACCCCAGTATCCAAACAAGTTTCAATGTTTTTTTGAGAAAAAACGGAAATCAAAAAAACACATCGGTACCCAAACACTCCCTTGGTAATTAAATTTGGTGGAAGGTTATTTTGGGAAGGGTAAAGTTTTTTTGGAACTCCCTCTTTTAAAGGGTAGATAGATTTGTTTGTTAATTGTTTTTATTAAAGCTAGATTTATATTGAGTTTAAATTTGATTTTCTCATTGCTTACACACACAATCATTGAGATTTAGTATTTTTATACATAGTATATTTAGGTTGTGGGCTTGTACCTTGAGAGTGAGCTTATTTGGGTTGTGGGGTTGTGCCTTGAGAGTGAGCTTATTTGTGTTCTCACCCATATTAGAAAACAAATTATTGTATTAAGCTTTTATTGTGAGGATACACTTTGCAATACACTTGTACGTCGAGAGGAGTGTATGGTGAGAGACGGGATCATCCTAAGAGGAGTGACATCGGTAGTAAAGCCTAGGAAGAGGTTGTAAATCCGATCACTTGAGAGAGACACGGGCTAGAGATTAATACTTAGAGGATGTAGAGTAGGATTACAAGAGTGTTGATTGTAAAGTTTTCAATGAGCTAGAAAACTGATTGTGAGGTGTAAACATTTTCGGGTTAGCGTTGAAAACCTGGTGTGATAGTGGATTTCTTCTCGGGAGTGGGGAGCAGAGACGTGGGATGGAAGGTCTGAACTCTGTGATCATTTGATTATGATTGAGTTTGCATTGGCGTTCATTTATATTTGTGCTCGTTGCTCATATCGCCATTGTCTCATTATTTAGTTTATCCACTATATTGTTTACATTTGTTTATTTCACCCTTATGTTGTTTTATATCCTTGCATATTAAGTATTGTATATCTAACTTGCTAGGATATTTATTAGTAAGTTTTTTAATTAGTATAAAATCTGATTAGATTAGCATAAACCATATTCATCCCCTTTTAGGGTTCTTTCCTAGTGGCATTTGGGACTTTCAATACTACAAACGTTCTATCAAAAGTTATAGGCTAATTGCATATTATTTTTAGTCGGTACTCTCGTGGGTCAATTACCGTAACTCTGTAATTCATTAACCAAGTCATAATAACTATATGATTCCGTGATTATTAATAGCGTCGTCACCCCTCCGACGTATGTTGGCATATTATTCATTCCATAATTAATTTTCCTAATTAATTTTCTCACCATAAGAGCAAGCAATAAAAATCATATTATTCAACATATGCAAAAGAAAATTATATCATTTAAATACAAAAAATTTAAAAAACATTATCAGGGCATCGAATAAGAGAGGAAAACCTTATATGCAAATAATCTCATATAATTTTGACCAAAAACCCTAATCCCCAAATTAAAAATCCTAAACCCTAGAATTGAGCATTTGAGCATTCTAAGCCCTAAAAGTTTAATTTCAGCAATAACAATCATCATACAAAGCATTTGAACCACCTAGAAAGAAAACCTTAGAAATTCGTTTTTGAGAGAAAACCCCTAGATTTCTACATGCTAAAAGAGGAGAGAAGGAAGATAAATTACCTAGAGATTTTGAATAAACTTTTGATTTGAACTTCTGTAGAAGAAATGGGGTGAAAATTGAGATCCGATCCTGTAGTGCAAGAGAACGACAGAAGAGGAGAAGAGGGAGGCAGCTGGGAGAGATGGGTTTGGGGGGAAAAGGTTTCGGGTGGCTTATATAAGGGGACGGGACCCAGAATAAGTAGTCGGGGTTGGCAACCCTGACTACTTTGAGACTTAGCTAATTTTCGACTTCCTGACTCATGACTTGCACGAGTCTCTACTAAATGGTCAGGGTTGGGAACCCCGACCATTTTGTAATAGGCAATTCTGAAATGGCCGGGGTTCCCAACCCCGATCATTTTTACATTGACTAAATTAGTTGGGATTTCGGACCCCAACTAATTTGGCTTCTAAATAGCGGGCGATCTCCTAAATAGTCGGGGTTGCCAACCCCGACTATTTACGAACGGGATTAAAAAATCGACCCACTTTCTTGGTACGAGGCTGACATGGCGAGAAAGTGGGATGATTTTTGTAAATAAGTTTAAAAGTGGTCGATTTTAAAGAATAAATTATATAATGGGTTTAAATAGAAAATTTCTTCGCGATATTAAACACGAAAAACTCATTTTAGCTATGTATATCTCATTTTTCTAGTTAATATATTGGAGTTTTTAGATATTATTCCCTATAAGCATTTTAGTATTCTTAAATTAGTTTCTAAAGTATTCCCTCCAATCAAGATGAGAAGTAGCAATTGAGGGGATCATTGAGTAGAATATATTGATATGGGCTAGCTTGTCCCTCTCTCATAAGTTATTTCAACTTAATCCCTTCAATTAAGACTTTCGCTCTTGATTGGAGGGACTAATTTGGAAATGGCTAAAGAATTGAGGGACTTAAAAGAAATTTTAATAATTTGAAGGATCAATTTCGAAACAGCTTGAGGTTTGTGAGATCTAATAGACATTTGATGATTTGATGACTAATTTCAAAATATTAAACATTTGAGGGACTAATATGAAAAACCCTAAAATATTTTTGGTTGCTTTCTGATTTATTTTTTATTTTTTTGGAAAAATGGTCGTGGCCCTAGATTCTTTTGTTCAATCCAAACACACACATGAGGGTGTGATACAAATAGTAGTGAGAAGCGCATTTGGTAGTTCTTGAGGGAGCCAATGACCATACAGCTCGAAAGATGCAGTGGCTGCAGCAAGGGAATGGGCAGGCACATTAAGGGGTTCACCAAATAGGAAATTGACACCAATGGGTTCTGATGAAGAATCCAAATGCACTCATGCACAATATGACAAATTTGTCATGGTGGGGAGATTGTGAGCGTGAGGATACAATTAATGAGGACCTGTGCATTGCTGAAAATATGGGTGTTGTAGTCTTTGAAGTTGGATGCAAGTTTGAGAGCCTCTGAGATACCGTGAGCTTCGACGAGCATCGCAGAAGATTGCTCAACTTTTCCTGTTGAAACAAAAGAAACCTTGCCTTCGAGCGTATGGCCAATTAGACCCCAATATGACTGGGGTTGCCTTGAAGCCCTGTCTATATTAATTGTGATGTACGCTGATGGGTGCGCTTTCCAACTTGATTCATGTGTTTGGTTAAGTCTAGTTGGCATGCTTGCATCAGGCAATGGAGGATGCGGGACAGCAATATATCCTTCAGCTCGTCTTATAATGGTAGAGATATCAATTGGGCTGGATGCAGGTATAAATTCACATCTCGGCTTTCCATAAGCACCAACATGTAGCAATAGCCTGGGTGTTGGTTTTGGGGGTGTAGACCCAAACTTGGAATCAAACATACACATAGCAGGTGAGAGGCCATTGGTCGACCGAAGTATTTGATCAGTCGACCGATTCGACTATTAGAAATAAGCTGAAGAATCCTTTCTGGTTGGTCGACTGATGAAACTCATCAGTTGACCGACAACATGCACAAAGCAGGCTGAGAAGCTCTTATCAGTCGACCGATGCAAGTGCATCAGTCGACCGATATCGGGTCAAGTGGTTTCCTAACCCGTTTGGGAACCTGTTTTGAGTTAGTGTTTGTATATATTCTTCAACGTCCTTTTGAGCGTGTGTACACGAAAAAGAGAGGGTTTGAGAGCACTTTGAGAGAGAGATCTCAGAGAGAGTGATAGCCGTTTGCAGGAATTGTAATCTTCTTCAATTATCAAGGAAATTTCTGGTGTGGCTCCTGAGGACATAGGCATGTTTGCCGAACCTCGTTAAATCTTGTGTTCTCTTCTTTATTTTTCTTTCCTACAAGTTTTTGTTTTTCCGTGAGTTCTTGCTTGCTATTTGTTTGTCATAAGATCCGGAGGGCACGGGTTGTCGATAGATTAACCCCCAACAACTAGTATCAGAGCTTCGTTCGGCAAAGATCTGTGTGAGAGCTATGGCAGAAGAAGGAAAATCAAAGATTAAGAAGTTTCACGAATCAGACTTCACCTACTAGAAGTCACAGATGGAGGACTATTTGTACCAAAAGGATCTTTATCGATGGGAAAAGCAAAGGGAAAGAAGGAGGAGGAGATAGACGAGGACTGGAAAATACTGGATCATAAGGCTCTAGGGCAGATCCAGTTGTCGCTCGTAAAATTAGTCATCCATAATGTATTGAAGGAGAAGACGATGGTGAGGCTTATGGAAGTGCTTGCAAAGATGTACGAGCAACTGTCACCTACAAATAAAATGCATCTCGTCAAGATACTCTTTAACCTCAAGATGGTAGAAGGCTATTCTTTCACACGACATCTCAGTGAGTTCAACATGATTGTTGATCAACTTATCTCAGTCGACAGCATGTTTGATGATGAAGTGCAAGCCTTGCTAATACTATCACAGTTGCCAGATAGTTAGGCAGATTGCATGATCGTAATTAGCAACTCGGTAGGAAAGGAGAAGTTAAAGCTGAGTGAGCCTGTTAGTATGACTCTATCGAGGAGGTTAGAAGAAAGTCAGCCGAATCAAAGGGTTCAAGTTCAGCCCTAAATTTCAAGCAGAGAGGCCGAAGTTAGAATAAGGGTAACCAAAATAGGAAGCGGTCGAAGTCGAAGAAGAAGAGGTCGAACTCGAAGGTGAAGCCTATCAAAGGGAAGTGTTGGAACTACGGCCAGGAGGGTCACATGTCTTCAGTCTGCAAAGCGCCAAAGAAGGATACAAATTGAGAAGGAGGCTCATATTATGCAAGATGATTTGATCCTTGCTATGGATAGTGACAATGATTCATGGGTTATTGATTTGAGAGCCTTATTCCACGCCACTACTAATAGGAAGCTTCTTCAGAACTATATAGAAGGGGAATTTGGGAAAGTGTACTTGGGGGATAATGAGCCTTGTAGTATTGTGGGAAGAGGCGATGTACATATTCAGATGAAGGGTTCTAAGTGGTCTCTAAAGAATGTCAGACATGTACCGAAGCTAAAGAGGAATCTTATTTCAGTTAGCCAGCTTGGAGTGGAAGGCTATGGTTCGACATTTACCGGGGATTCATGGAAGATCTCCAACGGTACTATAGTGGTTAAAACCGAAACTCTCTACTTAACTTCACATGCGAGTGACACCCTCACAATTGTAGCTGACAAGGAAAATAAAGATATGTGGCACAATAGGTTAGGGCATATGAGTCAGAAAAGTATGAAGATTCTACACTCACAAGGAAAGCTACCCGGCATCAATTCTGTGAAAGTTGGTGTTTGTGAAGATTACATCTACGGGAAGCAGAAGAGGGTCAGTTTTCAGAAGAGTGGAAAACCACCTAAAGCTCATAAGGTAGAGCTTGTTCATATAGATGTATAGGGTCCAGCTAGCGTGTCTTCTCTTGGTGGTTCGGCATACTATGTCACCTTTATCGACGATCACTCGAGAAAGGTGTGGATATACTTTATGAAGCACAAGTCAGAGGTATTTGAGATCTTCAAGAAGTGGAAAGATGATGGAACAAAAACATGTACCAAATATTGCAAGTGCACAACCAATCAAATTATAGTATAAAAAATTATCGATCCCACGAGAAAGGTGTTTGCAAGAAATAATTAGATTCGGTTCTTATGTTGTGTGCGATAATTAGGAGTGGTTACAAATAAGTAAATGAAAAGGAGACGTTTGTTTGTTTGGAGGGTTGATTGTGTGTCATATTATATGCAAAATAAAATATTGATTAAGAGAGAAGAAGAATAAATAAATAAAATTACAATCGTAGAACAAGAAATGTAAGAAAGGAGGGAAAAGAAAATGAAAATGAAAACAAGAGAATAAAAGAAAAGAATAAAATCAAGAAAGTGAAAACAAATGAGGATATCAATTTAAAGATATTAGGAATCTAAAATTGAATCCACTAAATTATTTCTCTTAGTAATTATGAAATACTCTCTTTTTATCTTTATTAGAATTCTCATTTAGATTTACTAAGTGTAGGGCATCAAACAACTCAATGAAAGGGTACCCTATCAAATTATCACCCAAGTTAAATTCATTCATGCAAGAAAAATCAATTTGAGACTTAGTCTAGAATTCACAAGTGTAACCCATCAAACAATTTAATGAAAGGATAGGTTATCAAGTTCTTCTCCTAGATCTCTTATTAATTATCCTAACATGATCATTATTTGCACAAGAGAATATTCCATAAATTAGAAAGAAATCTAACTTAGTTTCATGTAATTCATAAATTCCTACAATGTTTTAGTTCCACATTTAAAAATATAAACCTAACTATAAACATAAAATTAAATTAATTACAGAAAATAAAAGAAGAATAAATAAAAAGAAAATCTATACTATGGAAATAAAAAGCAAGAATTAATTACAAGAAAGGGAAAAACTATGCTAACAAAGATAAGAAAAGAAAGATGGAATAAAGAAAATAAAATTGCAAGGAAATAAATCTAAGCTGTGAATTAAAATGCAAGACAAGATTAAATCTAAGCTACGAAAGGAAATACAAATGAAAGTGAAAAATAAAGAAAATAAAAATAGAAACTTACATTCAAGGGGGTTTTCCTCTCCTTGAATTTAAATTCCGGTGAACAAAATTGTATTAAATATAAAATGAATTACAAGTTTGAGGGCTTCTCAATCAAGAGTAAACTCCTCATACAAAACTTTCACACCCTCAACCTCTCATACTCTCCTCTATTTATACACCAAAATATCCAACCCTCATAATTAAAATATAATATTTCAACACATACTACAATCCAAAAACCCATACCATATCCTATCCACAATCTAAAAACCCATACCATATCCTATCCACAATCCAAAAACCCATACCATATCCTATCCACAATCTATAACATTAAATAGGCTTTTGGCTTCATTTATTGGTTTTTTTCCTCTTTGGGCTTTTGCTTCATGTGCTTCATTTTTCTCTTTGCTTCAATTCTTCATTTTCCTCTTTGGGTTTTTGCTTCATGAGCTTCTTTGGCTTGTGATCTTTGAGCTTCTAAAATGCTAAAAAATAGAGAAGAGAGAATTTGAGGGTTTTTACATTTAATAATATGTATTTATGTTTTTATTTATTTATGTGCAAACTAAGCTAAAATGTCGATATTAGCATATCTATTTCTTGAAATAATTAGATAATGAGGGTGAAAAATGTTATAAAATGTGTTAATCAAAAGACATGGTAGAGAACGAGACAGGTTTAAAAGTGAAGTGTCTGAGGTCAGACAATAGTGGAGACTATGAGCTGGAGGAGTTCAAAAAGTTCTATGGTCTGAATGTGGTTCATTTAGAAAGGACTACTCCAGGAACACCGTAACAGAATGGTGTTGCAGAAAGAATGAACAGAACATTGACAGAGCGTGTGAGGAGCATGCGTCTACATACAGGTCTATCTATGACATTTTGGGTGGACGCGGTGCATATAACAGCATACTTGATAAATCATGGATCATCAGTTCCATTAGACTTTGGGATTCCAGAAGAGGTTTGGAGTGACAAGAAAGTAAATCTCTCATACTTGAGAGTATTTGGTTGTGTGGCATATATTCATATCAGTGATCACATCAGGGACAAGCTAGAATCTAAGTCACAGAAGTGTACATTCATTAGATACGACATTGACGGGTTCGGATATCATCTGTAGGATGATAAGAACAGGAAAATCATCAAGAGTAGAGTTGTCATATTTAATGAAGAGGTAATGTACAAGGACAGAGACAATGACAAGGATAGCCAAAGCAATGGGAGCAGCACTAAGGATGCAGTTACATCCAAGTACATGGATTTAGAGATGCTAGGCCCTAGAGGGGGAGGGGGGGGGGTGATTAGGGTCTTATGCTAATCAAATCTAATTTTATACCAATTAAAACTTATTAACAAGTTATCCTAGCAAGTATAAAATACAAAAAGATATGTGAGCTAGGATAAGTGATATACACAAGGATAAACAAAATAAACAAGAAAGTGGATGAAATAAATAACGAGCAATGGACAATGGCGATAAGAAATATAAACATAAGAGTAAGTACGCCAAAGCAAACTTAAACACACGAAATAATCACGGAGTTCGGACCTTCCGTCCTACGTCTCCGCTCCCCACTCTCGGGGAGAAATCTACTATTACAACCGGGTTTTCTATACTCACCCGAATAACGTTTACACCTCACAGTATCGGTTTTTAACGGTCACCGATCAACGTCTAACTCCACACCTCACAATACGGTTTTCTAGCTAACCAAAAACTCTACAACACTCTCAAATAACAACCAATGATTTGTTTTCTAATACAATGCGAGAACTCAATTAAAGCACACACTCAATTGTTACAACTCTCACCAACCTAAATATACTATGTATGAAAATACAATAAGCTCAAGTGGGCGAGTGTAAACAATGAGTGAAATAAGATCTAACTCAATTAGCAAACTAGCAATAATAAGAATATGAAAATCAATAATAAAATTACTAGAGAAAAGAGTTAGAAAAACTTTTCTATAAACACAAAGGAGAGGATGAAGAAGATTAAGGATGAATCCCTCAATTGACAACGCAAGCTTCCTCCTTTGTAAACAAAAACCCCAAACTTAAAACAAACTAAACAAACTTTTAATCTCTTTTAAAACTTGTTTAAAACTCTCTCTTGGTGATAGAAAATACTTATGACAGAGGGGTATATATAGGATAGAAGAAAACAACTCAAAAAACCCTAAAACCCCACTAAAAAAACAAATAAACAGATGTTACTGTTACTGTGCAACGGTCAACTGCTACAGTAATAGCGGTCGACCATACTGTAGCACGGTCGACCGCAGTGTTCACGGACCGTTTCTGATTTTGACAGTTTCTGGAAATTTGCAAATCTGACTTTGTAAAATTAATTAAAAATAGTAAATCAACTCTAAAAATAATAACATTTTGAGGGAATGTTTTAGACATGTAGATAAACATGTTAGAGAAAGAATTTATGAAATATCACTTCCTAGTTGAGAGAAATAAATGTTTGAACACAGATATACAGTTTCTGAAAAAACTGCTAAAAACTCGGTTTTGTAAATTCAATTAAAAATAACAAAACAACTCCAAAATTAGTAGAACTTGGGAAAATGTTTATATATATGAGTATAAACATGTAAATGAAGAAAATTTTCAAATCTCATTTCCCAATTGTGAAAACGTATCAGTTTTGCAAAAGCATGCACGAACATGAGCTTATTAAAAATTTGATTTTGTAAATTCAAATAAACATAACAAATTAATTCTAAAATTGATAAAATTTTGAGAAACATTTATAAACATGAAATTAAACATGTTAGAAAAAGAATTTCTCAAATTGAGTTTCCCATTTGTGAAAACTCATGTATTTTGCAAGTGTGTCCAAAACATGAAAATGTGATATACATGAAATTTGATGTTTTGACATAAACAATGTTTTGAAACCCTATGAAATAATTTTATAGACTTAATGAAATATGTATACAATGATTGTTAAGTCCATAACCAAAACTTGTGTATATATATAACTATATATATAAAAAGCAAATGTGTGTGTGTATATATGATTGAGCTTAAAGTACTAACACACATAATATAAATCCTAAACTAAATATACCCAAGCTTGATAGATCTTCGATGTAGCTCAACTTGGTACACTTACAGATAAACCTAAAACTTGGATCTATAATTTGAATTGTATAGGCTTCACTCCACAATTCCGTCAATCTCTATTTGATATGATCGTGAATACTCGATTCCATCCATCCTCCAACTTTTTGTTTGTCTACAATAAATAAATAAACATAAATACTAGACAAACAACATTAGTGGTAAATTATTTGTTAAATATCATTAAAAAAAGAGACCAACAATCTTCCCCTTTTTGATGATGACAAACAATTTACAAAAAGGATATATGCATGAAAGGAAGTGAATATACAATATTATAATTATCATACATATAAACAAGAAAGACTATACTCATAATATTTCTCCCCTTTAACAACATCAAAAAGGGGAAACCAATAAGAAAGAAGAGAGTGAGAGCTCCCCCTATCAATATGCATGGGTGAGTAAAAAAAATATAGGGATTGCTCCCCTTATCAAAATGCCATATTAAGTATATGAAGTAAAGACCAAGGTAAAACATGTGAGCAAGCATAGATAAAAAATATGCTAAATATTACTCACATACAAGCTGATAAATAGGACACATATAGATATATCATTTATGAAAGAAGTGTCTCATTATACAATTATAAAAACATAGTGTGAAAATAGATTTATGAAATCAAAAGAAGAAGAACATGAGAATCATACAAAAAGTTTTCAAATGAAAACAAATTAACCAAATGAAATCATAAATCAAATTTCAAGCCCAAAAGTGACGTTTGATCAATAAAGGAATTTTTCTTTGTAAAACTTGATCAAACCACATAAAGAATACATTATAAACCATATTTGAAATATGAATCATCTATTTGTGGTTATATAATGAATTCAAAGTAATAAATCAAAACAAAATTTTTGACAAAATGCAAGAGAGGCAACAATATATCAAGCTCTTAAGCTTGTTCCAACCCATATCAGGACTTTTAATACCCGGTAAAAAATATTTAGGAATAAATTGTTAAACCCTAGAGAGAGGGTGATTAGGGTCTTGAGGCAATAATTGTGTAATAAAAATTAAGACAAGCAATCACCACAAAATATAATGCTAAAATAAAAAGTGATAAGATAGAAATCGTTATCCACGTGACGCGCGATGTGTTCATGAGTTTTGGCTCTCTAGCCTGCGTCTCCGCTCCCCACTCTCTAGGAGAATCCACTACACAACCCGGTTTGAAAGCCGAAACTTCTTCTACACAGCGATCTCCACGAGATCTCACGACACAGTTGATCTCCACGATATCTCACGACACAGTCGATCTCCACGAGATCACCACACAATAAATAGTAGCAAATGAAGAATTTCTCTCTCTTACAACAGCCCTATGGTAAGGAGAGAGATTACACTTGAAGCTTTGGATGTGGGATGTGCAAGTGTAAAACAAGGAATTGGATTTTGAAAGTTAAGGCTCTTAAACTCAAGAATTAAACACAATTGATTTTTCTCTTTCAAAGTTGGTGGTTAAAATAAATGGAGTAGTTGGATATTTATAGTAAAAAATAACAGCAGCCAAAACCCCAAAAAAATAACCAAAATCCCCCAAATTCTGAAACTAGCCGTTACTGTGCAACAGCTCTCTGATAAGTTGACTTATGAGTCAACTCATGAGTCGACTTATGAGTTGACTAATGAGTCGACTTATATGAGTCGACCTAGCAAAAGAAAAATCACAACTCTGGTGCACTTCATGAGTCGACTTATGAGTCGACTAAACATGCACAGACCAGATTTGCACAGAAAACTCAACTTAAAAACATGTTTAAAAATATCAGATAAATTCTAAAAATTTGAAACTTTGGGAATAGTTTATAATCATTTTGACAAACTTGTTTAAAGAGAAATTTTGCAAAAAGGTCCTCGTATTTATGAAAAATATCATTTTGATAAAAGTACCAAAATACGAGTTTTGAAAGTGTGCAAGTGTGTGTGATATCCTGAATAGCTTCAAATAAAATCTACAACTACTTGCCTACAATCTAGAACTAGAGAGAAAAGAAAAACTAGCAAATATCCTCACATAGAATAACATTTCTTTGAGTCTTAATATTGCTTTGATTTGATGAAGCTTTCACTTGTATATGTTGTTCTTGATTAATATTTGCTTCATAACATTGCCTCCACCTCCTATAGATATTGACTTTGTAGGTCATATTCCATCCAATCCTCTATATATGGTACTAACGAGCTTTATATATATATATATATATATATATATATATATATATATATATTAACTACAATATCACTCAATAAGCAATTAGTACCGATAATAGTGGTTGTAAATCATCATCAAAACATAAGGGCTAACAATCTCCCCCTTTTTGATGATAGCAACCAACCATTATATTTGAGCTAAGTAAATATAGTTCATGGATAGGTGTTCCCCCTATCTATGAGCTCCCTCTTACTATGTGCACAAATGAGGAGATTTCTCTCCCCCTTTGTCACCATCAAAAAGTGAGGTAAATGAAAAGAGAAACATACTTAAATACATAAAATATACCTCAAGTGTTGATGCTCACGTATCGCCTCCCTCAAGTGCTCGGAATTTCCACCTCTCACTAGGCCACAGATGCTACTTCTCTCGGTATCAACTACGTCCTCACCACACACTCCTCTTCGTAATTTGTATGTACTTAAGCATGTTATGAAAATGAGGCATATATAATATGTGACCAAGCAAACAAACAAGCAAAAAGATTTTTAAAAAATACATAGGCCTAAACCATTTCTTATGCGACAAAAATCTTCTTCACTAAGAGGCTTGGTAAAGATATCTGCTAATTAAGATTTAGTATCAATATGAATAAGGGATACATCTTTCTGCTTCACATGATCACGTAAGAAATGGTGGCGTACATCAATATGCTTGGTTCTAGAGTGCAAAACAAAATTTTTGGAAATGTTTATAGCACTAGTGTTATCACAAAAAAAATTTTGTATTTTAAAAATGCAAGTCATAATCAACCAAACTTTGTTTCATCCATAAAAGTTAGGCACAACATAAGCCGGCGGTAATGTATTCCGCTTCCGTAGTGGATAATACAACACAATTTTGTTTCTTAGAAGCCCAAGAGACAAGAGAGTTACCCAAAAATTAACATGTACCACTCGTACTCTTACGATCTACCTTACATCCGGCAAAGTCGGCATCATAAAAACCATAAAGATCAAAAGAGGTGCTTTTAGGATAAAATAAACCAAGATCAATAGTACCATTTACATATTTAATAATTCTTTTAACCGCAATCAAATGAGATGTTTTAGGAGAAGCTTGAAAACGTGCACATGCACACACACTAAACATGATATTGGGTCTACTAGCGGTAAGGTAAAGAAGACTACCTATCATACCTCGGTATAGTTTTTGGTCTACATCCTCACCACTATCATCCGCATCAAGCTTGATACTTGTACTCATGGGGGTTGGTGCATGCTTAGAGTTCTCCAATCCAAACTTCTTCACCAATTCTCTAGCATATTTGCTTTGAGAAACGAAAATCGCATCCTTAGTTTGCTTGACTTGGAGCCCGAGAAAGAATGTGAGCTCTCCCATCATACTCATCTCAAAGTGATCTTGCATAACTTTAGAAAATTCTTTGCATACAGTTTTATTAGTAGCACAAAAAATGATATCATCAACATATATTTGAACCAAAATGAAATCATTTTTCCTTTTTCTTACAAAAAGTGTATTACCAATCTTCCCTTTAGAAAAACCATTTTTAATAAGAAAACTAGAGAGGCGAGCATACCAAGATCTAGGAGTTTGTTTTAACCCATATAAAGCTTTTTGAACCCGATAAACATGATTAGGAAATGAATGATCCACAAAACCGAGGGGTAGCTCAACATATACTTCCTTTTCTATAAAACCATTTTAAAAATGTACTTTTAACATCCATTTGAAATAATTTGAAATTCTTAAAACTTGCAAAAGCTAAAAACATTCTAATAGATTCTAACCTTGCAACCGGTGTAAAGATTTCATCATAGTCTATGCTCTCCTCTTGATTGTATCCTTGGGCAACTAAACGAGTTTTATTTCTTATTATAATGCCATGTTCATCAAGTTTGTTTCTAAAAACCCATTTTGTTCCAATCACACTCACATTGTTAGGTCTAGGAACTAGTTTCTAAATATTATTTCTTTGAAAATTGTTTAGTTCATCATGCATAGCTAAAATCCAAAACTCATCTTTTAAAGCATCATTAATCTTTTTAGGTTCTATTTGAGATAAGAAAGCAATATTACCACATTCACTAAAGGCCTTTGAGCGGGTTAGAACCCGTTGTGAAGGACTCCCTATAATTTGCTCCTTTGGATGATTTGATGCGAATTTCCATGTTTTGGGAAGTTCTTCTTGCTCATGAGTGTTAACGCTTTCCACATCCTTTTGTGCATCTATTGACGATGTTTTGTTTAATTGCAAGCCTTCCAATCCTCCCTCAATATCATCATCATCATTATTCCTAGGCAAACCATCTTGTAAACCAATATTAGTCTCATCAAAAGTACCGTTTATAGACTCTTCAATAACAAGTGTTCTTTTGTTGAAGGCTCTATAAGCCTTACTTCTAGGTGCATATCCTAGGAAAATACCAACATTAATTTTTGAATCAAATTTATCATGGTGATTTTTTGTATTTAAAATAAAATATTTACAACCAAAGATACGAAAATACCCAATAAATGAAGTTTTGTTATAAAAGAGTTCATAAGGAGTTTTCTTGAGCTTGGGTCTAATCAAGACATGATTTAAAACATGGCAAGCCGTATTAACGGCTTCCGCCCAAAAATATTTAGGCAAATCAAAAGCATTTAATATAGTATGTGTCATCTCTTGTATGGTACGATTTTTCCGTTCAACAACATCATTTTGTTGTGGTGTTCTTGGGGCGGAAAATACATGAGTTATACCACGATGTGCACAAAAATCATTAAAAATTATTTTGAAATTCACCACCATGATCACTTCTAATTTTAACAACTTTTAAATCTTTTTTATTTTCTATTCTTTTTACTAAAAAGGAAAATTCCTCAAAATATTTATCTTTATTTTTAAGAAAGATTGTCCACGTAAAATGAGAAAAATCATCAACAACAACAAACACATGGTGTTTTCCTCCTAGAGAGGTAACACGCATAGGACCAAATAGATCAAGATGTAATAATTGCAAAGGTTTAGAAGTTGATACATCATTGATGGATTTAAAGATAGATTTGGTTTGTTTACCTTTAGCACAATCTTCGCAAACGGTATCCTTGATGAAGTGTAAGTTTGGTAACCCCTTTACAAGATTTCTTTTGGATAGCTTGGATATCAATTCCATGTTGGTATGACCAAGTCTTTTATACCAAATCCAAGGATTCTCATCAATTACCGCAAGGCACTTCACATCTTGATTAACTAATTCATTCATCTCAAAAATGTATACATTAGATTTTCTATTAGCAACAAAAACAATTTTTCTATTCATGCTAATAATGCACTTATCCGATTTAAAAGAGATATCAAAACCTTTATCACTTAATTGGCTAATACTAAGAAGATTATGATTCAAGTCTCTAACCAAATAAACATCTTTTACAACGGGAGAAGGAATCTTACCAATATTACCAATGCTAATGATTTTACCTTTCTCACCGCCACCGAAGGAGACATTGCCTCCTTCAATCCTTGATAGGGTTGCAAATAGCTTTTTGTTGCCCGTCATGTGATGTGAGTAACCACTATCAAGGTACCACATCCCTCTATGTCGTGTTTGTGATGTTCCCTACATAAGATGACGTAGGAACTTTAGGTACCCAAATCTTGGGTCCTTGTGAGTTAGTGTATTTGGTACCTTTGGGTACCCATGCCATATTATAATAATTCACATTATTCTTAATTCTACAATGGGTGGATATGTGACCATGCTTCATGCAATATGTGCATACAAAGTGTTTCTTATGTGTAGAAGCATATGATCTATGATGTTTATTTCTTTAAAAATGGTAATGTCTAGAATATGCATGAGTGAGTTTAATTTTACCATTAGCAATTTCTAGCCTTTCAATTTTAGATTTTAATTGTTTGTTTTCAAAATCAAGATCTCCTAATAATTCATCTTTTTGAGAAAGAGAGGATTGTATTGCTCAACCATGGAAGCATGCAATTTTTTAAATGAAGAGTATTCTTTAGCTATTCTTTTAAATTTAAAATTTAACTATTCTAATGCGATAGCTAGATCACATTGCATATATAAAGATTCGCTTTCGGTGTCGGATATAATTACCTCATCTTCATTGGCCATAAAACAAATGATATGGTCATGAAGAGCAAACTTAGCTCCCTCCTCGTCGCTATCCGAGTCACTTGGTTCGGATTCATCCCATCCGGCATACATCGCCCTCTACTTCTTGTACTTCAAGTATTTCTCTTTGATCTTTGGGCAATCCTTGGCTTGATGACCCGGTTCATTGCACTCAAAACATTTTCCTATACGAGGAGAAAAATTGTTGTTAGATCGGTTAAGATTTTTGTTTAATTTTATTAGTTTAGAAATTCTTCTAGAGAGTTGAGCCACTTCTCTAGAAACACCGGTTTCACTATCCGAGGAGGAGTCATCAATAGCTCCTTTAAGAGCAATTGTCTTCTTTTGGGATGGCTCCTCGATTACCCGTGGGGGTTCTTCCTCCTTCTCCTTCTCTTTGATTTTCTTGTCATGGACCTTGAGCTTGCCAATGAGACCATCAAGGGGAAGTGTGGTGAGATCGTGAGCTTCCTCTATGGCCGTAGCTTTGGGTTCCCACACCGGAGATAATGATCGAAGAATCTTGTAGTTCATCTCTTGGGGTGACAATTTCTTATCTAAGCCATGCAATTCATTGATAATATTAGTGAAGCGAGAAAACATAGCATCAATGGATTCATTAGGAAGCATTTTAAATAATTCATAATCATGCATGAGCCCGCTAATTTTTGATTCCTTAACTTGGGGGTTCCCTCATATGTGATGCAAAGTTTAATCCAAATCTCATATGCGGTAGCACAAGTAGAAACTCTATTGTATTCATTTGGTGTGAGGCCACAAATTAAGACATTCATGGTCTTTACATTGAGATTGGCTTGGAGCCTCTCACCATCGGTCATTAAGCTAGTTTTAGGCTTTTCTACATATTTCTTTTCAATGATGTCTAGGATGTCAAGGTCAATGCAACGGAGATAGATTCTCATCCTAGCTTTCCAATATGCAAAATTACTACCGGTAAAAAGTGGAGGTCTAGTAGTGAATTGTCCTTCTAACATATTCACATTCATTGAAGCCTCCATAAGATCTTTTCTCTAAGGTGATTAGACCAAAAATTAATATAGAGACCAAGCTCTGATACTAATTGTTAGACCCTAGAGGGGGAGTGATTAGGGTCTTGAGGCAATAATTATGTAATAAAAATTAAGACAAGCAATCACCACAAAATATAATGCTAAAATAAAAAGAGATTAGATATAAATCATTATCCAAGTGACGTGCGATGTGTTCATGAGGTTCAACTCTCTAGCCTATGTCCCCGCTCCCCACTCTCGAGGAGAATCCACTACACAACCCGGTTTGAAAGCCGGAACTTCTTCTACACAGCGATCTCCACGAGATCTCACAACACAGTTGATCTCCACGACATCTCACGACACAGTTAATCTCCACGAGATCACTGCACAACCAATAGTAGCAAATGAAGAATTGGTCTCTCTTACAACAGCCCTATGGCAAGGAGAGAGATTGTACTTGAAGCTTTGGATGTGGGATGTGCAAGTGTAAAACAAGGAATTGGATTTTGAAAGTTAAGGCTCTTAAACTCAAGAATTAAACACAATTGATTTTTCTCTTGCAAAGTTGGTGGTTAAAATAAATAGGGTAGTTGGATATTTATAGTGAAAAATAACAGTAGCCAAAACCCCAAAGAAATAACCAAAATCCCCCAAAATCTGGTTTTCTGAAACTAGTTGTTACTGTGCAACGGCTCTCTGATAAGTCAACTTATGAGTCAACTCATGAGTCGACTAATGAGTTGACTTATATGAGTCGACCCAGTAGAAAAAAAATCACAACTCCGATGTACTTCATGAGTCGACTTATGAGTCGACTAAACATGCACAGACCAGATTTGCACAGAAAACTCAACTTAAAAACATGTTTAAAAATATCAGATAAATTCTAAAAAATGTGAAACTTTTGGAATAGTTTATAATCATTTTGAAAAACTTGTTTAAAGAGGAATTTTGCAAAAAGGTCCTCGTATTTATGAAAAACATCATTTTGACAAAAGTACCAAAATACGAGTTTTGAAAGTGTGCAAGTGTGTGTGATATCCTGAATAGCTTCAAATGAAATCTACAACTACTTGCCTACAATCTAGCACTATAGAGAAAAGAAAAACTAGCAAATATCCTCATATAGAATAACATTTCTTTGAGTCTTGATATTGCTTTGATTTGATGAAGCTTTCACTTGTATATGTTATTCTTGATTAACATTTGCTTCATCACATTGCATCCACCTCCTATAGATATTGACGTTGTAGCTCATATTCCATCCAATCCTCCATATATGGTACTAACAAGCTTGATATACATATTAACTACAATATCACTCAACAAGCAATTAGTACCGATAATGGTGGTTATAAATCATCATCAAAACATAAGGGCTAACATAAATACCTAATAAATCTACTGGGTTATATAAATACAAACCTCTCATCAAAACAAAACCAATAATCATGAAAACAAAAAAAATTAATCAATAAAAAGAATTGTTTTCATGTTTAAAAATTTAAAGTATAATTTTCAAAACCAAGAAAAAGAAAAATAAAAACACTAAAATTCTTGGTTTAAAGATTATTTTGGCACCCAAGCTTTCTTGGTGCCGGATTGTTTAGGGATATGACCCCTATCAATAAAGCTCAAAGCCCTAGGGTTATAAACCCTCTTAGGCACATGTGGTGCACTAACATGATCAAAGCAATAATCACTCAAATGACCCTTTCGATTGTAATTTGTGCAATAAAAGAGATCCATTTGTTTTTGTGGACTATTAGCTCATGCACGGGAATTATTTGCAAATAAAGTCTTTTAGAAATATTTTGCAAATGAGAAATATTCTTAAATAATGGTCTATTTGGAACATATTGCAACTTAGAAGCTTTTTGCATATCAAAACAAAATTTTGCAAGATGTCCAAACCTACCACAAACATCACATCTAAAAACATATGGTCTACTAGAAGTATTTGGCAAATGAGATTTTTTTTACAAATCAAAACAATATTCGGCCAAATGACCAAAACGATCACAATGATCACACTTGAACACACTAGCATGCTTATGATAAAATTTATGAGAATGAGCATGTGAATGTGTAAGTGTATAATATGAAGAAGCTACATGAGATGCACAAGAGGCATTAGAATACATATGTTTGTATGTATCATAGCAAAATTTAGCTAGATGGCCTTTACAGCCGCAAATAGAGCACTTGTAAACTTTGCTATATATGTGTGCATAATGAGTGGATGATTTAGACTTAGCACACATATCCATAAGCTTCTTATGATTATTAATGTATGTATTAAGAGTTGAGTCTAAGGATGAAATTTGATTTTTAACAACATTCAACTCATCAGTTGGCACATATGCATTAACATTAGAAGTCAAACATAAATAGTTATTTATAAAAGAAGCAGTGTCATTTTTTATGTTCTCTACTTCTAATATGGCATTATCTTTTTCATGAGATAAGCTAGTTATAGATGTGGTTAATTTTTTTATTTTCCAAAATTAACATGTCATTGTTTTCTTTAAGCATGGTATTTTCTTTTGCAATGACATCCAATTTTAAAACTAGCTCCTCATGATCGGATTCTAAATTATCATGCTTGCTTTTTAGATCAATTAAATCTTTATACAATTTGTTATAGGCATGCAATAATTTTTTACTAGCACAAGCAAGTTCATCACTAGATAAATCATTATTGGATTCGAACTCGCAAACCTCACTAGGGCTATCACCTAGTGGTCGTGTGCATGATAAAGCTCTAATATTACTTGAGGAAGAATCCGTCAGAATCCTTTGGATGTCCTCCAAGTTACCATGATGTGCTTCTATGAATATCCATAATTTGTAAGCACTATCAAAATGAGCAAGCTTGTTAGAAATAGAAGAATCAAGTGCATTAAGCATATATTCTAACACAATCTTGTTCATAGTAAACAATATTTTATCATTTTTACTCCACTTGGATTTTTCCATAGTAGGTACGATATAAGCATTATTAATAATTCTCCATAAATCAATATTTTTAGATTGCACAAATAGTTTAAATCTAGAAGCCCATTGTGCATAGGGATAATTAATGAATTTAAGAGCAACATTTGATTCATAGCCTAACAAAGGTGGACAATTCTTGTCCATGATAAATATATATATGTGCAAGCAAGACAAATAAAATCTAAACAAGATTAGCACAAAAAGATAACTTGGATTTTTAACTCAAGGCGATTAGACCTTAAATCAAAGAGCACCAAGCTCTGATACCAATTGTTAGACCCTAGAGGGGGGTGCTTAGGATCTTATGCTAATCTAATCCGATTTTATTCCAATTAAAACTAATTAATAAGTTATCCTAGTAAGTATAAAATACAATAAGATATGTGAGCTAGGATAAGTGATATACACAAGGGTAAACAAAATAAATAAGATAGTGGATGATATAAATAACGAGCAATGGACAATGGTGACAAGAAAGATAAACATAAGAGTAAGTGCGCCAAAGCAAACTCAAACACACGAAATAATCATGGAGTTCGGACCTTCCGTCATACGTCTCCGCTCCCCACTCCCGGAGAGAAATCCACTATCACAACCGAGTTTTCTACGCTCACCTGAATAATGTTTACACCTTACAGTATTGGTTTTCAACGGTCACCGATCAACGTCTAACTCCACACCTCACAATACGGTTTTCTAGCTAACCGAAAACTCTACAACACTCTCAAATAACAATAAACAATTTGTTCTCTAATACAAGGTGAGAACTCAATTAAAGCATACACTCAATTGTTATAACTCTCACCAACCCAAATATACTATGTATGAAAATACAATAAGCTCAAGTGGGTGTGTGTAAACAATGAGTGAAATAAGATCTAACTCAATTAGCAAACTAGCAATAATAAGAATATAAAAATCAATAATAAAATTACTAGAGAAAAGAGTTAGAAAAACTTCTCTATAAACACAAAGAAGAGGATGAAGAAGATTGAGGATGAATCCCTCAATTGACAACGCAAGCTTCCTCCTTTGTAAACAAAAACCCTAAACTTAAAACAAACTAAACAAACTTTTAATCTCTTTTAAAACTTGTTTAAAACTCTCTCTTGGTGATAGAAAATACTTATGTCAAATGGGTATATATAGGATAGAAGAAAACAACTCAAAAAACCCTAAAAACCCACTAAAAACAAAGAAACAGATGTTATCATTACTGTGCAACGGTCGACTGCTACAGTAACTGGGGTCAACCGCACTGTTCACGGACAGTTTCTGATTTTGATAGTTTTTGGAAATTTGCATATCTGACTTTGTAAAATTAATTCAAATTTTGAGGGAATGTTTTAGACATGTAGATAAACTTATTAGGGAAAGAATTTCTAAAATATCACTTTCCAGTTGAGAGAAATAAATGTTTGAATACAGATATATAGTTTCTGAAAAAATTGCTAAAAACTCGGTTTTGTAAATTCTATTAAAAATAACAAAACAACTCCAAAATTAGTAAAACTTGGGAAAATGTTTATATATATGAGTATAAATATGTAAACGAAGAAATTTTTCAAATCGTATTTCCTAATTATAAAAACGTATCAGTTTTGCAAAAACATGCACGAACATGTGCACGAACATGAGCTTATTAAAAACTTAATTATGTAAATTCAAATAAACATAACAAATTAATTCCAAAATTGATAAAAATTTGAGAAACATTTATAAACATAAAATTGAACATGTTAGAAAAAGAATTTCTCAAATTGAGTTTCCCATTTGTGAAAACTCATGTATTTTGCAAGTGTGTCCAAAACATGAAAATGTGATATACATGAAATTTGATGTTTTGACATAAATAATGTTTTAAAACCCTATGAAATGATTTTATAAACTAAATGAAATGATTGTTAAGTCTATAACCAAAACTTGTGTATATATATAACTATATATATAAAAACCAAATGTGTGTGTGTGTATATATGATTGAGCTTAAAGTACTAACACACATAATATAAAACCTAAACTAAATATACCCAAGCTTGATAGATCTTCGATGTAGCTCAACTTGGTACACTTGCGGATGAACCTAAAACTTGGATCTTCAAATTGAATTGCATAGGATTCACTCCACAATTCCGCCAACCTCCATTTGATATGATCGTGAATACTCGATTCCATCCATCCTCCAACTTGTTATTTATCTATAATAAATAAATAAACACAAATACTAGACAAATAATATTAGTGGTAAATTGTTTGTTAAACATCATCAAAATAAAGAGACCAACAAAAGAAACTTCCAGATGGGGGAGATAATGCCAGTTTTGACCAAAGAACGGAGGATACTCCAACTGTAGAGACTAATACCCTGGGCGAGAAGCTTAAGAGGTCATCCAGAGTATCCAAATCCAATCTCAGATATCTTTTGTTGCTACATTACTTGCTTTTAAAAGACAGTGGAGAACCGGAGTGCTATGAGGAGACAGTGCAACATAGTGAATCTCAGCAATGGGAGCATGTAAGAAGAGATGGATTCTCTCTACTCGAATGAGATATGAGAGTTAGCCCAACTTCCTACGAGCAAGAAAGCATTACATAACAAGTGGGTCTACTGGGTCAAGCAGGCGAGTGATGGTAGCAAAAGATATAAGGTCAGATTAGTTATGAAAGAATTCTAACAGAGGGAATGAGTCGATTATACAGAGATATTTTCCCCCGTCGTGATGCTTATAACCATCAGGATGGTGTTAAGTTTAGTAGCTGCTGAAAATCTCTACCTTGAACAGATGGACGTAAAGACTATCTTTCTTCATGGTGACTTGGATGAAGAAATCTACATGAAGCAACATGTTGGCTTTATAGAGGAAGGAAAGGAAGAGATGGTATGTAGGCTCAAGAAGAGTTATACGGTTTGAAACAGGCTCCAAAACTGTGCTACAGGAAGTTTGATAACTTCATGCAGAGCAATAGCTATGAAAGGTGTAATTCAGACGATTGTTGCTACTCCAAGAGGTTCGAGTCTAGCTATATCGTGTTATTGCTGTATATAGATGTCATGTTAGTTGTAGGGCCATGTTTACAGGAGTTTAACAAGTTGAAGAAGCAGTTGGCAAAGAAGTTTGCTATGAAGGATTTAGGTGCAGCCAAGCAAATTCGTGGGATGCGAATCAGTCGGAATATAGCTGAAGGGACGTTAAAGTTGAGTCATGCTGAATACATTGAAAAGGTACTTTAGAGATTCAATATGCAGAATGCAAAGACCGTTGGCACGCCCCTTGGAAGTTAGTTTAGGTTATCTAATGAGCAATCGCCCAAGACAGATGCAGGGAAGGAGTTCATGATCAGAGTTCTATACTCATCAGCTACTGGTAGTCTTATGTATGCAATGGTTTGCACGAGATCGGATATCACCCATGCAGTGTGAATTGTGAGCATGTATGCCAGCAATCCAGGGAAGCAGCATTAGGAGGCCATGAAGTGGATACTGAGATACTTGAGAGGGACTACAGACATGCCACTGTGTTTTAGAAAAAAAGAATTGGTACTGTAGGGATATGTGGATGCAGACTTTGTCGGTGATCATGATAGAAGGCGAAGTATCACATGTATATTTATACTCTAGGGTCGATAGTAGTGAGTTGGGTCTCACGTTTGTATAAGATAGTGATGTTGTTCATGACTGAGGTAGAGTATGTCTCAGTGACTGAGGCTAGCAAGGAGATGATTTGGTTGACCAGATGTCTAGAAGAGTTGGGTCTGAAGCGGGCGAATGGAGTTCTTTATTGTGATAGCGAGAGTGCTATACACATTGCCAAGAACCTAGTAAATCATGTCAAAACGAAGCACATCGACGTGTGTTTTGACTTCATATGCTCGTTGATAGAGGATGGAAAGTTATTGTTGGAGAAAATTTTGGGGAGCCAAAATCCTGCAGATATGTTGACAAAGGCAGTGACCATTGAGAAACTAGAGTTGTGTGTAACTTCATTGACCTTCATATGTAGGAAATGAGGGCGGAGCCACACTAGGAAGACATGTGAGATCACCAAGGATGATATTGATTGAAGAAAGAAACTTTCCGGGTAGGAAAAGGTGGTTGCTAAGATGCCTAGAGTTCAAGAGAGTTTGTTGATGAAGGTTTGGTCTCCAAGTGGGAGATTGTTGGTTTTGGGGGTGTAGACCCAAACTTGGAATCAAACATACACATAGTAGGTGATCAAAGTATTGGATCAGTCGACCGATTCGACTGTCAAAAATAAGCTGAAGAATTCGTTCTGGTCGGTTGACTGATGAAACTCATCAGTCGACCGACAACATGCATGAAGCAGGCTGAGAAGCTCTTATCAGTCGACCGATGCAAGTGCATCAGTCGACCGATATCAGGTCAAGTGGTTTCCTGACCCATTTGGGAACCTATTTCGAGTTAGGGTTTGTATATATTCTTGAACGTCCTTTTGAGAGTGTGTACACGAAAAAGAGAGGGCTTTGAGAGCACTTTGAGAGCACTTTGAGAGAGAGATCTCAGAGAGAGTGATAGCCGTTTGCAGGCATTGTATCTTCTTCAATAATTAAGAAAATTTCTGGTGTGACTCCCGAGGACGTAGGCACGTTTACCGAACCTCGTTAAATCTTGTGTTCTCTTCTTTATTGTTCTTTCCTACAAGTTTTTGTTTTGCCGTGAGTTCTTGCTTGCTATTTGTTCGTCATAAGATCCGGAGGGCACGGGTTGTCGATAGATTAACCCCCAACACCGGGCACTTGTAGATTCTTCACATTTAAATTACAGTAGGAGATTATCTCGAAAGCTAAGAGAGTCATTGAGAGGATCTAGTTACTCTGTTGAACCTGGAATTGCTATTCCTGGCCATGGCTAGCTCAAAATTACACTAATGACAGAGAATTTTGAAGAAGATTGTGAGGATTGAGAAAATAAGAACAGGAGAGATTAAAGATGAAATTGAGAAGAAGAAAACAATTCTTATTCCTTCGTAATCCTTTCAGTATTACAACTTCTCTTTTTATATCCCCTCCGATACAATACTCCTCACTGATTCATTACAAGTTACATGTGCACGTGCACAAACAGTAAAACAAATCACAAACAAAATTAACTAGCTAACAAACAGACTTAACTAACTAACAACTTGTAACTGTCTAACTGAACTCTGCATTCCCTTGTCACAAGCACATGCTGTGGTGTGTCTTTACACATTACCCCTTCCTCTACATAGATTCAGCTTCAGATCCTCATGCTATGCCAGTGTTGTCATACTTGTGCACGGTCTTCAGCAAGTTGCACAGTCTTCAGCTCTTCGTTCGACTGCAGTTCCTGACAATTTTCCCCCACTTAAATTTGACCTTGCCTCAAGGTCAAAAGCAGGAAAACATTTAACCAAATCCCAGTAAGATTCCCAAGTAGAATCTAATGAAGAGCGCTGCTTCCACTTAATTAAAACCTGTGATATCAAGTGATTACCCTTTACAATAGACCTTCTGTCTAAAATTTGCTCAGGTTCATCAACAATCTCTGAGACATAACTAGGGAAATCATTTTGTAAGATAATGTCAGTACCCACTTTCCTTTTTTAACTGGGATACATGAAAAATTGGATGGATATGAGACTGTGCAGGTAAATCCAGCTTATAAGCAACTTCCCCTATCTTCTTCAAAATTCTATAGGGACCATAATATTTAGGAGATAGTTTGTGAGGCTTACTAGAAGAAACACTAATTTGTCTATAAGGTTGGAGTTTGAGAAAAACCCAATCACCTACAGCAAAACTTCTGTAACTTCTGTGTGCATCAGCAAAACATTTCATATTTTCTGTAGAATTTTCAAACTATCCTTTAGGTTCAGAGTTATATCTCTTAAAAATAAAACTTCATCAATTGCTTCAACTCGACAGCTCTTAGGGACATAGGAGAGTAAAGAAGGAGGTTGTCTCCCATATACCACCTCAAAAGGAGTAGTCTGTGTAGAACTTTTCCAAGTGGTGTTATACCAAAATTCAGCCAATGTTAACCATTTACTCCATTCACTAGGTTTATGGCAGCAAAAACACCTCAAATAATTCTCCAAATGTTTGTTAGTAATCTCAGTTTGACCATCTGTCTGAGGATGGTATACAGAGCTGAATTTTAACTGGCTTCCTTGCAACTTGAATAATTCCTTCCACAATAAACTAGTAAACAGTGGGTCTCGATCACTCACAATTGATTTGGGTATGCCATGTAATCTGAAAATCCCTTCAAAAAACACCTGAGCCACTGTTTGAGCTGTGTAGGGATAGGCAAGTGCAAAAAAATAAGCATATTTGGATAATCTATCAACAACAACAAGGATGGCAGATTTATTTCCACTCTTAGGCAAGTGTGTGATGAAGTCCATAGATATTTCCTCCCATATGAAATCTAGTACATGGAGAGGTTGTAAGAGCCCTGGGGTGCCACATTCTCTCCTTTAGATCTCTGACAAATATCACAAGCTTGTACATAAGCCTGTACATCTTTTTTCATTCCCTTCCAGTAGAATACTCTCCTCAACCGATGCAAAGTTCTAGTGATTCCAGAGTGTCCTGCAACAGGGCTATCATGATGTTCCTTGAGTAGAATTGTTTTCATGTCTTGAGCATTAGGACTAATCAAGAGTTTGCCCTTATAATAGTACAGTCCTGCCTTTCTGCAGTATGTATCAGGTTCTAACCCCCCTTGTAACAATTTGGCATCCAAGTCTGTAAAGAATTGATCCGTAGAGTACATATGCCTGAGTTCCTCCAACCACTCACTGTTAATTGTAGAAATAGCTGATGTTGCCATAAACAAGCCTTGTGTGTCCTCTACATCCTCATGAATTCTGGATAACCCGTCTGCAGCCTTGTTCAACCTCCCAGGCTTATACTCTACTGTATAATCATATCCATGTAATTTGGCAAGCCATTTGTTTTGTATACCTGTATGAATTTTTTGTTCAAGCAGATACTTAAGGCTTTGATGATCATTTCTAATAACAAAATTCCTGCCCAATAGATACTGTTGCCATTTTCTTGTAGATAAAGTGAGTGCTAACAGTTCTTTCTCATAAGTAGAAAGGGTGGCATTTCTCCCTTTGAGAGCAAAACTGAAGTAGGCTATAGGCCTCTCCTGTTGCATCAACACAGCTCCAACCCCTGAACTTGAAGCATCACATTCTATCACAAAAGCAAGGTTAAAATCTGGCATGGCTAAAACTGGGGGATTATTAAGTGCATGTTTCAGTCCATTGAATGCTTTTTCAGCATCCTCATGCCAAGTAAAAGCTCCCTTCTTCAACAATTGTGTTAAAGGTTGGGCTATTACCCCAAAGCCTTTAATAAATTTCCTATAGTATCCTGCTAGGCCTAGAAAACCCCGCAATCCCTTCAATGTCTTGGGTGAGGGCCACTCAACAACATCAATAATCTTCTTAGGATCCACCCCCACTCCATCTTGTGATACAATGTGGCCTAAATATTCCACTTGATTCTGGCCAAAACTGCACTTAGACATCTTAGCAACTAGTTGATGCTCTGCCATAAGCTGAAACACTTGCCTCAAATGAAGTAAATGATCCTGCCATCTCTTGCTGTACACTAGAATGTTATAAAAAAAACCAGTACAGACTTCCTTAGCAATTTCTGGAAGATATTATTCATGAGAGCCTGGAAAGTTGAGGGGGCATTTGTAAGGCCAAATGGCATGACCATGAATTCATAATGTCCACTGTGTGTTCTAAAGGCAGTCTTGGGTATGTCAGCTTCATGCATTCTAATCTGATGATACCCTGACTTCAAGTCTAGCTTGGTAAAAAACTGAGTGCCATTTAATTCATCTAGCAGCTCATTAATAACAGGGATAGGAAACTTATCCTTGATTGTGGATTTATTAAGAGATCTGTAATCTATACACATTCTCCAACTACCATCATGTTTTTTTACCATTACCACTGGAGATGAAAAAGGGCTATTGCTGGGTCTAATAATCCCCCCTTTTAACATTTCTTCTATTTGTTTTTCAATTTCCTATTTCAAAAAATGGGCATGTCTATATGGCCTAATACAGATTGGCTTAGCCCCTTCTTCTAATGGAATCTTATGGTCTATATTCCTATGAGGGGGAAGATGATGCAGCTCTTGGAAAACCATCTGAAATTCTTGGATGAGTTGGTGCATGTCAGTAGGTAATTCTTCAGTGTTGACTTGTGTATTTGATTCCTGTAAGTATACACTGCATAGTTGAATTAAGTACCCTTCTCCTTGATCTCTGAAGGATTTATCAATATGTTTTGCACTGACCACCTGTGATTCTTCTGGAACTATTCCCTGTAATGTTCTCTTTACACCTTCACTCATGAAAGTTACCTGTAACTTCTCAAAATTCAAAGTGATATCCTCTAATGTTTTCATCCAGTCTGCCCCCAATACAATTTGGCTGCCCCCATAGGCATTACCAGCAAATCAACATGAATTTTTACCCCTTGGCAATCCAATAACACTTCTTGACACACCCCATCTCCTTTGATTAATTCCCCACTAGCCACCAACACATTAAACATGTTAGATTCAGTCACTGTCAATCCTAATTTCTTCACCAGTTTAGCATTGATAAAATTGTGAGTTGAACCAGAATCTATTAAGATACTGATGGCCTGATGTTTATAATAACCTACCACCCTAATGGTATGAGAGGCATTAATTCCACTTAGAGCTTGTACTGAAATGGAAGGAGCTCCTTTGACCAGGCTTGCAACTAACTCTATGGCCAGAGGATCTTCTTGATCTTTATCACAACTATCTTCATCTTCAGTTGCACCCCCTTCCAAAATTCCTTCTAAGATAAACAATTGCTTCCCCTTGCATTGGTGCACTCTGTGCCATTTTTCATCACAAGTGAAGCATAGATTCTGACTTCTCCTTCTTTGTAACTCATCAGGGGTCATTTTCTTAAACTAAGGAGATGGTCGAGAGCTGTCTTTAGTTGAAGGGTTGAAGGGGGAGTTCATTGAAGAACCTCCTGAATTGTAATTACTCCAGTTGCCTTTGGGTTTCCTGTCATTTCTTTGTTTATCCTCAAACAATTTAGCTAAGGATACTGCTCCTCTTAGAGAATTAGGCCTTGCAGCTGCCACTTCATACCTCAATTCATCCTTGAGTCCCCCAATAAATCTTTCTAGGATGTGTTGTTTAGAAGGTTGTTCATCCAATAAACCCAGAGTTTGTTCAAACCTTCCTAAGTACTCTCTAATGGTTGAAGTTTGCTTCATGGTAGAGAAAGAATCATATGGTCTTGAGAGCTCACTAGGCCCAAATCTGATCATTAGTTCTTCTTTAAAAACAGCCCAGTAATAATAATCATCAATATTCCTAGTTAGCCATCTATACCATTGTAAAGCTTCATCCCTTAAGTAGAATGAACAAACCTTGACCCATTCATCATATTTAATATCATAATATTCAAAGATCTGTTCAGTTTGCTCTATCCAAGCTATAACATTCTCAGATCTAGAGAAAGAGGGAAAATCCAAACGTAGTGACTTTGGTTGAACAAGTTTTTGATTGCTAAAAAAAGAATTTCTTTGAGTTGAAGAATTACCAAAGCTGTTAATAGGTGGAAATTCCCCAGTGAATTCAGCAATCCTTCGATGTGGAGGGAGATATCCAGTACTGTGACCACTCCTGCTAGGCTCGCCAGCTCCTGTTAGTGATTTCTCCCTATTCCCTCTTGATTCAGTACCCAGAACTCCTTGATTAGGGTTCTTGAGGTTCTTGATCTCCTGCATCATAAACTCCATCTTGGAAGAGAAGTCATTCATCTGTGCTGAAAGTTTTTGAATGTGTGATTCCTGTTGTTCATTAAAGGAATTGTTTTGAAGGACAGCATCCTCTAATCGAGCCATTCTCTCATCGGAAGCAACCTCTTCAGCATCAGCTTCTTCCTTATCGTTCAAGAAATCATCAGGGCCAGCTTCAGTTTCTTGTTGCTCTGATACCAATTGAGAGGATCTAGTTACTCTGTTGAACCTGGAATTGCTATTCCTAGCCATGGCTAGCTCAAAATTACACTAATGACAGAGAATTTTGAAGAAGATTGTGAGGATTGAGAAAATAAGAACATGAGAGATTGAAGATGAAATTGAGAAGAAGAAAACAATTCTTATTCCTTCGTAATCCTTTCAGTATTACAACTTCTCTTTTTATATCCCCTCCGATACAATACTCCTCACTGATTCATTACAAGTTACATGTGCACGTGCACAAACAGTAAAACAAATCACAAACAGAATTAACTAGCTAACAAACAGACTTAACTAACTAACAACTTGTAACTGTCTAACTGAACTCTGCATTCCCTTGTCACAAGCACATGCTGTGGTGTGTCTTTACACATTACCCCTTCCTCCACATAGATTCTGTTGGAATCATGACATACAACGCAGCGGAAAAAGCATATCATGATTATTAATCAAAATTAATTAAAATCTAGAAAAATACCTGAAACGCTTTCCGAGTTTCTACAATAATCTGTCCCGAGATCAATCCGAAATAGCTTCCTCAAGAGAAAAAGCCTCCAATTGAAATCCACCCGTCACCGTAGAGGAGCAATACTGAGAGATAGGTTCTCAAAAATCTATTTCTTCATATTATCTTCATAAGATTTTCAATCTCTTCTCATAAGGCTACATATGAACCCTATTTATAGGATTACACTAGTCTTAGAGATTTTAACTTTAAACAATTCATAATTATCTAGAACTCTATCCATAACAATTAAGGATAGAATAGATTTGTTCAAAAACTTTATCCATAACAATTAAGGATAGAAATAGATTTATTCAAAAACTTTATCCATAACAATTAAGGATAGAAATAGAATTGTATTGCATGTATACCTCTTCTAATGACATTAGTGAGACCAATTGGGTCCCATATCGAGAACCAATTATTAATCAAATTAATAATTTTAATTTAACAATCAAATCCCTATCCGACCAATTGTTCATAAAAGCTCTTCCATAATATGGGATTAATTATTAATAAATAATATCTTACATTCACTCCCTTCCAGTATTATTTATTTTAGGCAACTCTTTTAAGCAGGACAACTCATCTATTTGCTCATGCCTAAATTTGTAATTCCCATGAACATAAATAAAAATCATTTTGAAACATCAAAATATTTTATTTTTATAAGAAAGTAAATTTGTAAAAAAATATTTTCAAAACCACCTGCCGGCAGGAATTTAACAGCTTCATGGGAATGCATAATAAATTAACTCATCATAATGAGCATACTGGATCCTATCTAGACATCCATTATTTTTCTAAATAAAATTTAGCAACCCAATGTTTCAGGTTGTGTAGCGCTTGCTAAACAAGCTTAACCATCACATCAAAGCATACTAAATTATCAAATCGAAAATAACAATATCATCAAGTCAAAGGGACCATGTAACAATTTGAATTCTCTATCTCTTAGGTGACTCATCCTAGAGAATTTAAATACGGTCTAGTGCTACACACATCATAATGCGTGCTTATGACATACACCCGGAGAATCTTCATTCCCGATGGTTGAGACCCACCACCATATCTCATATATCGGTGTCATGCATAATAACCTGTTATAACAAAGTTATCCTTTACTAGTTATAGGTTAAGCACAAATTTAAGAAATTTCTAAGTTAAATCATATCTCCAAGCAAATGACCATCACAGTGCATGATCTAACA
>BQKN01000512.1:187800-199508 GCA_022839385.1 Asparagus kiusianus | reverse complement strand
AAGGAATACATAAATCTTAAATGTCTGATCCACCACGTGGCTGACTTCTTCTCATTGAGCTCTTATACTGAGGCTATGTTCTTTCGTGTTAACTGTAGTGATTGCAACTAAAATCAATTTAAATTGTTTATTTCATTAGGAATGTTAAACACATGCAGCTAACAACTTAGGTGAATTTTAGATGTAAGTTACATTTGCAACTTTTTGAATAATTTGCAACCCCAATTGCTATCAATCTCCAACATAAGAAACTTTCATACATTAAAATAAACGCCCTCATCGTGAAATGCGATTGCAAACGGTGGAAAAAAAATAAGAACTGAAATAAAAAACAAACTATTATAACTACGAATTGCAAGTAGCAGTTGCAACGCATGAAGGTCTGTACAACATATATTTACATTGCATAGAGAGGGTGACCTTTTTAATATTCTTATCTCCTTATCAGCTCCTCTTTGAATGTGTTTTTTGTATCTTTTTTGGGTAAAAATTGAGCTAGAACGGGCTCATTTTTCCAAAGACAAAAAAAAAAAAAAAAAAAAAAATCCTTTTACCCTGCTTCATTATCGAACCACTCTCTACCTAGTTTACCTCTAGTCTAGTCATACTCCCTTTAAAAGTACGAGTTTGGAAAAATCTTTCTGTGGTTAATATTACCCTTAATTTTTTTAATATTACATTGTTATCCTAATCTATTCTAATTATCTTATCTTCTTTGAATTGGTAACCAAATGATTTATTCTATTCATAATGAGAGTTAACATGTTATTAGATAAAATAGATATGTTTCATATAATTCAAATCCTTTACTTATTTTAGTTTGTAGAAAAATCTAAAAAAATATATGCTAGCCAACACAAAGTTTTTGGACTTTGTAAAAAATATTCTCTAAATTTTTAAATTACAAAAAATACCCCTACAAATTCAAAATTTTATTAAAACATCTTAAACTTTATAAATTTTATTTATCTCAATTCAGTGAGAAATCTAAAAAATATATGCAAACAGAAACTAAAGTTTTTTGACTTTGGAGAAAACATCTTATAAATTTTAAAAATTACAAAAACACCCCTAAATTTTTAAAATTTATAAAAAATATCTTGAAAATGTCAAACTTATAAACATACTAAAGACCTACAAATAAAACAAACAACCCCCAAAAATTATGGAATTTGCAATACACACTCTGAACTTTTTATAAATTACAAATAAAATCCTTAAAATTATAAAATTTATAAAATACTGATAATTTCTGACCTATCGGTACATTAAAAATATAGGAATTATAAATATTCCCTACATAATTTATAATTTATATAAAACACCCATAAAGTTTTAAAAATTATAAACAAATATTTAAAATTCAAAATTTACAGAAAATACCCTAAAATTTCAAATTCATTAGTAAATTAAAAGCATAGGAAGTATTAATAGTCTATAAACAATTTATAATTAATAGAAAAGCCTTATAAGTTTAAAAAATTACAAAAAAAACCTTAAATTTTATAATTTACAAAAAAACTTCAAGAGAATTTCTAACCTATAGACAATAAAATGAATATGCAAAATTATTAACAACCCCTAGAAAATTAAAATTTTGCAAAAAATACCATACACCTTTTAAAAGTATAGGTTTAGGAAAAACTTTCATGGTAAATATTACCCATAACTTTTTTCTGAAAAGAAAATAACTAATTGAAAAACTATTAAATTTAAAATTTATAAAAAATACCTTAAAGTTTAGTACATTGCAAATTACCTCTCCAAAGTTTGAAAATTTTTAATGATTTTTTTGTAATTCCTTGATTTTAATATAATGTTTAATAGTTTTGTGTATTTGTAAATTACAAAATTTAGAGTGTTTTTTTACACTTTTTAAAACTTTTGAGGGTGTTTATTTTGTAGTTTTCTAAATTTTTATTGTGTTTTTAGTATAATGCACATACAGTAATTAATGATGATATTGAAGAATAAATCATTCTTAAGTTTATTAAACTATAGTTAAGTGTGCACATCACTATTCCTAGACAGTATAGTTTATATATGCAAAAAATTTCAGACAATCTATATAGTGGTTAAAATGATTTTGATTTTAGTGTACTATTTTTTACAAATTATATTTAATGTGAACCTACCGTATAATTTTGACTGTAGTCATTATAATTTTAATATGTTTGATTGATTGACTATATACATATATAGACCATACATTACTTTACTTTCTCACATGAGCTAATATTTGGTTCTTAATAATTTAAATTATTACTTTTAAATTCAATATAAAGAGCAACTCTGATAACATTTAATTATTTACCTACAGTATAATACAATCTCAATTCCTATTTTTTACTAGAGATTTATTCCATAGTTACACGTATCAAATTAGTAAGTAAAATAATAATTATTTATGCTTAAATTAGGATGATTGCAGTTGGTCACTCACTATGAAATTTTTATGAAGATATATAGCTTACTTTCTATAGCTATTTGCACTGTCCATGTATATTTTATAAATTAGTCCCTAATTTGACATATTAAATTATTTTTCCTTTGTAAAAAATTTTTCTTTGGTTTTTAGACTATGTAATCAATAGTATAAATAGCAAACTACAATGTAAAGTTAACCTATTTTGTGGAGCCCGATTGCTGACTATAAGCATCGAGGTTTTCATATATATACTTTATAATTTATTAAAAAGAGTCATATAATCTTATATAATAAAAGTTATTTAATATTGAATAGTAATATCATTGTAATAATATCATTATTAGAAAAAAAATATTCATGGATTAATTTGCTCTTTACGATATATAAGCTATGCACTCTAAATTATTGTGTCTTTTATAGAGCCAAAAAGTTTGAATACGAGTCTCTAACATATTGCTCTCATAACAGCAAAATCCACTTAGGAAATATGGATATTCTAGATGAGTTATGTATCCTATATACAATGCAATTGTCACAGACAAGTGAATTATAATAACATTTTGCATTCACATCGTTTGGAGTAAGATTTGATAGAGACCTTGCATCAAAGAAAAAAGAAATTTTGATATTTAGAGCACATGGCGAAATATATCATAATCTCCATGTTCTAATTTTTTCACAAGAAAATAATTCTTCATAATTTTAGTTTTTTTCTATGATACAGAGAATGAGCTATAAAATTGAGTGATAATATTAGATAATATAAATATGAGCGAAATATCAACTAAAAGTTAATATGAATATGAGTCAAACCACAACTAAAAGTTTAATGGACATATTGCAAGTAAATTTATATGCAAAAATCTTTTGCGAATTGAATGATCACCCATCTTTTAAAGACTTCAAGATACTAATAAATAGAGATTTTGTGTTAAATTAATATGTTTATAACTCACAAATAGTAGATCACGTAGCCACAGTCTTGGTTGAAGGAAACTATGATAATATTTTATTTGAGAGAGATTAGTGAGTTGATTAATCCCACAAAAAACTTTATTTTTTTATTTTTACTCTATTTTATCAATTTAAATAATTATGATATTCAACCACGTGCATTGCACGTGTATCTCAACTCATGATATTCAACCACGTGCATTGTGCATTGCGCGTGCATCTCAACTAGTTTAAGATAAAACCGAGTCAGGACTTGTATTAGTTCAAGCTCTCAATGATTTACCAAATGCAGACTTAGGTCTATTTGGAAAATTGTGTAGATTAGTTTAAACGGAGATAGAATCAATCCATATACCTGTAACGCCCCGCCCCGGAATCCCGGAGTCGGTACGCTATTGGATCTGATGGACTGGCCTCACAAACCACCACATGTCTTTTCAGCACGTTTTGTCCTCACTCACACACTCCCTGGAAAACTTCCCAGGAGGTCACCCATCCTAGAATTTTTCCAGGCCAAGCACGCTTAACTTTAGAGTTTCTAAGGGTTGGGTTCCCGAAAAGAAGATGCATCTTAGTGGTATGAGTATTCCAATCAAATCTATCAATACTAATCACATCACCCTCTCAAGGGTTGGGGTTTGGCGAATAAAAAAGATAGAGTAAACTAATTTATTTTAGACCAACAATAACTAAACCAGAAATAAACCACCTTTTCTAAGAAAACAAGATAAAACCGAGCCAGGACTTGTATTGGTTCTAGCTCTCAATGATTTACCAAATGCTGTCTTAGGTCTATTTGGCAAATTGTGTAGATTAGTTTAAACGGAGATAGAATCAATCCATATACCCAACCCGCAGTTTGGCGAATAAAAAAGATAGAGTAAACTAATTTATTTTAGACCAGCAATAACTAAACCAGAAATAAACCACCTTTTCTAAGAAAACAAGATATGAATACCCTAAAAATATAGGCTAATCTAAATACTAGTCAAAGTTTACAATGAAGTGTAGTTTAGCCTAATTTAAGCCAAATGGAGTTGGTTCTCTATGGATCTAGATTATTCTCAAAGTCGCAAACATCCGTATAGCTTGTTTTATGTGGTGCGGCGTTGATTTAAAACTTGTTTTTAGTTTGGCAAAATTGAGCCCAAGTTGAACTGATTCTTTATAGTTTAAAAAATCTAGTCTCTGAACTAGTTCTTTAGCGGGCCAACTCTAGCATGATTATGAAAAGAACTTTGCTACAGGGACCCAAAATATGGGATCAATAGAGGGGACAAATGAGGTATCTCCCTCTTATTGAATAATGAGTTGGCCATCATTAATAATGGCCAACTCATTATCCAATAGGTGGGAGACACATCACTTGTCCCCTCTATTAGTCCCATATTTTGGGTCCTTGAGGAATTTTTCTTATGAAAAAACCAATCTGGACCCTGTTCTATTTTTGAGTTGCCAAACACACCTAAATTCCGGTTTAGTTTTGGTCCAGTTATACATAGGCTTGATTAGCTAAGCTAATTTATACACGGAGTACTAGTTTTAAGTTGAGCATAATTTTATTTATTTCTGATTAAACTAGCTGCTATGTGCGTGTAGCCTTTCTTTCTGGGGCCAAACTTATTATTGGGTTCTATTTCAACTAATAAAACAAGTTTTTTTATCCGTCTGCGAAACAAGGCGTTGGAGTTTGATCTGTGGTCTGTGCCACGTTCTGCTCAGCTATTTCTTACCCTCTGCTCCACCCCCACACAACCCCTACAATTGTCCTTATTTACAAATGGCCCACCAATATCAGCATCAAATCTAGTGGATTGGACTCATCTCTAACAAGAACGTCTGTGTAATTAAAGACTATATTTTCATTCTCTATTAGCAAATAGCAGCACCATGATTAGAGTCTTTATATTGTTAATAGCCACGTCAATCCCTATGACAGTAGTTAGAGTCTAAACTCCAAGAGTAATTGAAAAAGTACATGAACATGATGTGAACTGGTCCGCACCCTTATCATCACTACCTCACGGGGGCAGGCCAACTTGCAAGATTCTTTTAGGGCCCATGATGCCTCCGTGAGCATTGTTTCCCTTTTACTATCATCACTTTTTATCTTAAAAGTCGTAGATGTTTAATTTTTCCGTTTGCCCTTCATGGTTTCTCTATTTTGTCTTACAACTCTGAACCCCAGGTTGTAGAATTTTATAATTAGACATTTACAACTGCAGTGACAACTTTTCAGTTAGATATAAACTACATCACGATTTCAAAGTTCTGATGATAGTTAAAGATTGTTGTTTTATATTCTAACATGCTCTCTCATATTGAGTGTTCTTTTAATGGGCCGAAACCTGGAGTCGCGCTCTCAGATTATAATATTTCTTAAAGTCCCACACAATTTTGAAGTTATGTTGAGGGTTGATGGTTATTGCTTTATATTCTAACATGCCCCTGAATGTTGAACGTTCCTTTTGCTGGGCAAAACTTGGACTCACACAGTAGTGTTAATTATTAGAAAATTTCGATATAAATTTGTGTCCAGTAGGATTTGAATCTGGATTACTTGGTATCATCTTAAAATCCTTCTAACCCTTATACCACAACTTTAAAGTTATGTTGAAAGTTGGGGATTATTAGTTTATATTCTAACAGTATTTATGCTATATCTCTTACTACAAATTGCCAAAGGATCAAAGAAGTGAATTATGAATTTCCAGGGGCTTAAAATAAAATTAAAAAGAGCTGGGGTATGAATTCTACAAATCAAAGGGTCTAGACATAATTTTCCGTGTTCACCTTCTGTTCTTTTCCCTCCTTCCCCCTCTTTATATAACACAAAACCAGAGCCGATGTCCCGGTCCTACTATTGTCTAGAATAATTCCCAAGATGGGTTTTTCTTCTTCTTTCTCCTCCTCTTGCTATTTCTCAACTTCAAAAGATTGCAAAGATGAAGGGGCCTTGATGAAAAATAAGAAGAGAGTGATGGTGTTAATAGACGAGAGCTCAAGGGCAAAGCAAGCCATGATGTGGGCTCTTACTCATGTAGCCAACAGAGGGGATCTCCTCACTCTTCTCTATGTTATTAAGAAACCTCATAACTCTGTTGATGGCCAAAACAAAGAAGAGGAAGACGAGGCCATTAATTTTGTTAACTCGCTTGTTTCCCTCTGCAAAGCTTGCAAGTCTGAGGTAATTAATTTTCTCTGCGTTTTTTTTTTCCTTTTAGTTAAGATGTTCTTTTGAAGAATGAAAATATTTCTAGTGAAACACAAAGATAAGTTCTTATTACTTAGTAAGTTGGAATCTTGCTCTTTGTTTCTCTCTCTGGCTTTTCTTTTCTTTTCTTTTTTCGGCTTTTCCTAAAATGAAACTTTAGCTAATAAAGCTAGAGGCTTTAATGGTCTCTTAATTAGTTATGTGCACTTGGTTAGTTATGTTCATATGATGGTATTAAATTTCTACAAACAAAAAAAAAAAAAAACATGTATTTTATGCTTCTAACTTTCGAATCATAAGATTTCTTTAGTTATCCTATCAAAAAATCATTCCTTTTTCACCAACACGGTGTAACTTAATTTTGTTTAAAGATCTTTAATGTATGCAAGTTGATGTAACAAATTAGCAGAGTTGATAAATAAATTTGTTGCACATTCTGCAGTTGATGAGTGGATATAAATGGCTTCGTTATATATACACTGAAAAGGCCTCGATGGAATGATATTTGTTCCTTTTCCTATAAATTACAACTTTGATCTCAAATTGCTCAGGTTGATGTGGAATCACTTGTGATCAAAGGACCAAAGTTACATACAGTGCTCAACCAAGTCAAGAAATTGGAAGTCTCAGTTCTGGTTGTAAGCCAAATCAAGCCCTCACCATTCTCTTGGTAAGTCCTCTTTATTTTCTGCACGAACAGTTTCATACCATTAAAAAGAATTATTACAATAATACTTTAAATTACTTCAGCGTGGTATTTTTTTTTTAGTTGCAGCTTTTTTAGGAGCAGAAGAGAGAATCTTGCGGAGCAGTGCATTGAGAGAGCTGAGTGCTTGACGATGGCAGTGAGAAAACAGAGCAAGGGAGTTGGTGGGTACCTTGTGAGCACTAGATGGCAGAAGAATTTCTGGCTTCTTGCTTAGTTAAAACACCTAATATAAATGAAGGAATGTATTATCTAACAAAGATCTCTTGCGTTGTATACAGAAGATTTGACCCTTTTTCTTGAATGTAAATCTAATTATACAACACTATGCTCAGTTTAGAATATGGTTCTGTATCTTATAGCTATATATTATGCGACGCTAGAAGAATGTGAAGTTCTTGGATACGATTAATTTAAGTCTGTAATTCCTTCATCATTGAGTAGACTTTTAACGTGTAACCCCTTTTGCTTTTAACACCATTATGTTCTAGGGGAAGAATGTGCTTGGTTCACACAGGCGCAATACTTATTGCACATCAAATGATATTTGCTCTATTAACGAAGTCAAAATTTCAATGTGGGTTTATATAACTGTAGGACCAATCAGTGAATAATATGTGAAGCTTTAATTAGAACTAAATTAGAATCAAGCACAGAAAAATTGAAGGTCGATGATCAAACTGGAGATTGCTAAACGACCATAGGAAAATAGGACTAAAGAAAAGGATAAATTATGTTGCTAAGCAAATTCAAGTTTCTTAATAGCTCATAGGGAGCTTTTTCTGATTCTAAGTGTTAGTTATTGCCAAAAAAACCCGATTTTCTTCCATCATTTTTTGAAGTATAATAAAAAAGAAACTTATGCAAAACCAAATCATGTTGTTGAATCCTTGAATAGCATTACAGAACTGAATTTAACTTCTTAGAATGTTGGCTAATGAGAAAGTACATCCAACACACATCCACTACCCTTTATCGATTCTGAACATTTATAGTTGCAGCTTTTTTGTCAATCCATCTGTATACTTCTAATAATTAAGCATCCCTTTAATAGGACAAACTTTATTTGGCAACTTTTGTCAGACATATATATATATATAAGGAAAAATTGCTTCAATACCCCAAAACTCAATTTCCATTGTGCCGCGGCTCCCCTTACTTTTCCTAATGTGCTGCAGCCCCTCCTTTTTTAAAAAATTACATCCAGGCCCCTCCAGTTCAAAATCTCGATTTTGCTCTCCCATCACCTCCCTCCTCCTCCGGTCCCCCTCTGCCCCCTCCCCTGTTCCGCCGTCTGCGTCGTCCCGAGGAACTTCGCGTGGGCACATTAGTAAGAGTTAACATGTTATTTGTAAGAGTTAACATGTTAGCTGTAAGAGTTAACATGTTATCTGTAAAAGTTAACATGTTAGCTGTAAGAGTTAACATGTTAGCTGTAAGAGTTAACATCCACTGACATGAGAGAGAGAAGGCTAAATTTAGGATTTAAGTCAGCTGACATGTCTAATCATGAGCTGGCATATCTAATCAACTGCCGGCATGAGTTGGAATCATGATGGAGGGGCCTTGGGCACACTTTTTTCAAAAAAAGGGGCTAAAGCACATTAAAAAAATAGGAGGGGTTGAGGCATATTGAAAGTTCAAATTTGGAGCCTAGAAGCAATTTCCCCTATATATAAACTTTAATTAGCAGTTTAGCGACGTCCATTCATATGCATATTGGCCGACACTAATTAAATTGAGACACCACCAAAAAGAGAAGGAAAATAGCGGGCACGCTTCAATTAAAAGAAGTACGGTTCTAAGCCGCGGATTTAGAATTTCTAAAAAGTTGTATCGCTATATAATTAAGAATTACAAAATTTACAACTTTCTCACCGAGTTCTCATATTTTTTTTTTTGGGGGGGGGGGGCCCACATTCTCGCTTCATTAATAACATTGCCAAATAGAATTTTCTCAATCTACCTACACAATTAGAGGGATGATCTAAGATTTTAGGCGGGGTCACTTTAAATTTTAATGGTGAGTTGTTACTTGCATGGATTTACAAAATGAGTATGTATTAACATTCTATGTCAACATTGTAGAGCTCGATCAAAGTGGGGTCACTTGACTTTGTTCCATATAGAACTGTCAATGATAGTTCTTATATTTTTCTATCTTTTACTAGGGTATACATTAAAACAAAACCAAAAAGTTTAAAAGCTCACCACATGATGATACCTCATCTTGCTCCTACACTAAATTTTTTAACATGTGTCATATCATCTAATCCGTCCATTTAAATTGTTATATCTCAACCTTTAATTCAAATAAATATATTTATATATGAAAAAAAATTAATTTATAATTAATTAGAATATGTTTGGCAATATCTTTAGTAACTAATTCAAATTACAAATCAAATCAAATCCCCTTACTTAGGCATTTCCTTTCAATATATGGAAAAAATATATACATTTTGGTTTTCTTGAAAAATCAAAAATTCTATTTATCCCGAAATTCCATTTTATTTTTGTGGTCACTTTTCTCGTCTTAATTTTTTTATATTTCGGTTTTCCTGTCTCAATTTATTTAAGAACTCTGGATTTATTTCGATCTCTGAAAAATATATCAGGTAATTAATCTAGAACCATCTAATGTTTATGTTATTTTAATTTGTCTATTTTTTATTTTAATTGTTTTTGAGTTTTTTGTTGTTTAGATTGTCGATTTTTAATCCCTATTCCGAATTATTATTCTGATCTCCGAAAAATACATTAGGTAATTAATCTAACACCATCTAATATTTATGTTATTTTAATTTGTGTATTTTTATCAATTTTAATTATTTTTAAATTTTTTATTTTTTAAATTGTTGTTTTTTAGTTCTTATGTAAATTTATCTTCAACCCACGGTTCATTAATTGTTTGGAGGAAAATAATTTAGGTACTTCATCTACCCCCGTCCAACATAATTTTTATTTAACTTTGCGTAATATTTTTCAATTTTAATTGCTATCAAATAATATAAAGATTGAGGTACTTATTCTACAACCCTTGAATAATTATTTTCAATTTAATAATTTTAATATTTTAGATATTATTGCAAAAAAATAAATCAGTGATTTTTAATCATTAACCCACAATGCTTTTGTTTCTTAGAGAACATAATTCAGGTATTTAATATATTCAGATATTGAATTTAGGTAAAAATATATATTTCTGTGATATTTCTGTGATATTTTTAATCATTCTACAACCGTTTGATATAATTCTTATTTTTATTTATGTAATACTTTTTTAGTTTTATTTGTTATAGAAATATTTATTTTTTAAAACTAGAGTTTTAGTTCCAATCTACATATTACAATTTAACTTTTTCATTTTCATTTAAATGGAAATTTTTATTTTACTAATTTCTAAATTTAATTCGAACTCAATTATATTTTTTTGATAGTTGTGAAAATATGTTTTTAATTAGTTATAGTATTTTTTAAATTAAAATAATCTTAAGATTTTCACAATAAATATATAAATAGTTTTTTAAAATATTATAGTAATTAAAATATATTTTTAGGTTTTTAGATTATTATAGTGATCAAAAATCATAAAAATTTATTTTTAGATTTTAAAAATATTATAGCAATTGTAATAAATTTTTAAAAATATATTTAGATATTTTAAAAATTTTAGAATAACTTTGGCAATATCTTAGTAAGATATCCATGTTTGTGTCAAAAGTTGATTTCATTGCCAACGAACTCATTACAACCGTTTATCGATTACAAGTTCGAAAAAAGAAGAGAAAAGTAGATCTTTTTATAAGATCAACTTATACAATAAAAATAAAAAAGAATACAACTCTTGTCAAACAACACAACAGCAGTTTATCTCCTGTTGTTTGCGTGTGAACTTCGCCTGTGTTGAGGACGCGTTAGTCCGTGGACCGTCACGGATCAGATCCATTTGACAGATTGATAATCAATGCTCTTACTTCACGAAGAAAGTAATCGCAGTAGCGGTAACCTCGACCAAGCGAGATTACGGCTCTTCTCGAGATTAAGAACAGCTTAAATCCGGAGGAATAGGGGGAAATAAGTCTCAGATCTCTCAAACTCTCACTTTTTTATTGAGGAACTTCGCTAAGATCTGCTAACTCTCTAAAATTCATGCTCCACTCTCTAATTTGACAGCACTTTACCCTATTGATTATTGTTATTTTTTGTTGGCCTTCTTGTTTTGATGATGTTTAACAAACAATTTACTTCTAATGTTATTTATCTAGTGCTTGTGTTTTTGTATTTATTCTAGGCAAACAACGTTATTGGAGGATGGATGGAATCGAGCCTTAACGAACATATCAAATGGAGGTTGGCGGAACTGTGGAGTGAAGCAACATACAATTCAAGTTAAAGATCAAGTT
>BQKN01000512.1:171695-182690 GCA_022839385.1 Asparagus kiusianus | reverse complement strand
AAATTACAACACGAGCATAGGTACGTCGAACGAAATAATCCAAACAAGGAAACCCTCATGTATATACCTTGTATCTCAAATTATAAATCCCTAAGTACCAAACCCAAGATCTAATACAGGAACAATAATATAAAGAAGACTAACCCATCTCAGAACTCAAATACCATGTCATATCAAAACTCACATAAGTGTCATGTCCAGCCTATGTAAGTGTAAATGTCATACTCAAGGTTTAAACAGGTGTCCAACATATGGACTAAGACTAGGTGTAGTGGATGCCCAACACATGGACTGCATATATAAATTATCCAACACATGGACTAAATGATGAATGTCCAACACATGGACTGAATATAATGAATGTCCAACACATGGACTGAATATGATGAATGTCCAACACATTGACTACACATAATAATTGCCCAACACATGGACCGAATGAAATGTGTAGAATATCGATGAGATATATGAAAAGGATGCATATACACTAATTTCACACGTGTCTTGGTGTGCAAATCTAAACTCATGTTCGCAAGTCATCTCACATATGAAGATACATAATAAACAATAATTTCTAATGCTAAATATTCGAGGTGACTCCTCGTTCACATTAAAGCACACAACAAAAGTAAACATGCACAAACTGTACCGACGATCAACCAAAATAGGCAAAAACCCTTCACAGGTTTCTATCTGCTTCGAAACAAATCTAGAAGTAACATCATTATTTTCCAAGCATAATATTACGGATATCAACATATATGAAACAACATGAAATAAAATATTAGCATGTAAATATATCGTCGAAACCCTAAACATTTATATACACATGTTTAAATATTTTAAAAGCAAAAACTTATGATTTAATTCATGATTAATAAATTTTAGATCTGAAATTTGTCAAGGTTACTATTGTAATCAATTAGAAAATTATGATAATGTATTCTCACTTCATAAGTTATAAAGATCTATCTTTTGTACACTAAAAATACGTTTTAGGCTCGAAAAATCTGAATAAAATTTAATAAAATGTGCAAAATAAAAGGGTGCAGAGTTGGGAGAGATGTTACTCACCTAAGATGCTAAAAAACTCCTGCCACATGAAAGAGAACCAATCCCCTTTGCTGCACTGCACAAAACCCGCTGAAAAATCCTCCGAAATCCCTCAAAATCACAAAAGAAAAGAACTAGGGTTTGAGAGAGGGGAAAAGGGGCTACTAGAGTTTGGAACATAGGAGAAAAAGGTGTTTTTCATATTTAAACATGTATATATATGACAGCAAACCCGAAAAACTATAGCCCAAAACCCGAAACCCGAAACTGGAAAACCCAGTCTGACTAGAAACATACTCTTTGGTATTTTGACTGTAACTTTCGCATCCGACCTTAGAATGAGATGATTAAAGATTTGTTAGAAATCTGATGAAGATATATATAACTTTGGTCTTTTAAGTTTTTCCATATTCACAACGTATCAGTGTGTAAAATATAAAATCCCTCCATTGGTCATAAATTTTTAGATTTACACATCGAGCATGATTTATGCATTTGCTCTTATATATATACATATATACATTAAAATGATCTCAAATCAATTCCTAGCATACTCAAATATCATAATATGTTATTTATAAATATATAACATATTTATTATTATTTATCACAAAATATTCAAATTTTTGGGGGTTTTTATATTTCGACTTTTTTCCTTCTGAGGAAGTGTTCGGCCTGCTCGCTGTGCACCTTCAACTCTTTTCAAGTATTAGATGGTGCTACTCTCATAAATTCCAAGATATCAATAGACATGTTGTTATGACAGGTTTGGAGGATGAAGTCCTTTGTGACTGGATCTCGGCAATTCATCGCCTTATTTCAGAAGTGTTTGACGAAGTTATTGACCGTCTCTTTATTTTCTTGTTTCTCCTCAAAGAGTGTTCTAATTGATATCTTGGTATCATCATCAAAGAAATTACCGAGGAATGAGCTCTCCATGTCGTCCTAACTATTGATGCTTCCAAGCTTGAGACAATGGTACCAATCGAAGGCAGATCCGTGAAGGGTACCAATGAATGACCGAACCATCAATGCTTCATTGCTAGAGATCATTTCCAAGTGGGACTTGAAGTAGATCAAATGTTGAGTGGGCGAGCCTTTCCTGTCGAACAGTGTGAAGTTGATCATGTTGAACTTCGTCAGATACGGGATCGACTCCCAATCTCTTGGGTAAGGACACAGAATACCAGTCTTCTACACCTCTCGAACAGACATCAGAGCGTTGATTTTACTCTCGAGGTCTTTTATTTTCTCATCCTCGCTCGTATCATGCTTTGGACGATTTTTAAGAGGAATAACGGGATCACCCCCGGTATTGTCATCTTCGGTGGGACCACCCCCAGCGTTATTGTCTTCAATAGGGCCACCCCTAACGTTCTAGTTAGCCAGAGGGTTATCTTCATTAAGGTGTTCGTCCACATCTGAATCGCTACCTGCTTGGTTAGTAATATTGTGACGGTTGGATTTACCAAGTTGATTGGACAGAGCCCGAATCTATTGGTCATGCTCTTCTTTCATCCGCATCATGGCCATTTCCAATTCAAACTTGAGGTTCTCTTTTTGCTTAGCCAAAGCATCCTCGATGATTTTGATCATTTGCTCGGTGTTGATCATAAGTGCGTCGTGGGATTGTCCTGGGCTGGATACCGTATTTTTAGAAGCAATTGCAGAGTTAGCATCTGATGTTTCATCATCCGAGGATAATCCCCTATTTATCCTCTGATAATCCCTTTTTCTAATGGTTCCCGATCGTAATCGGGTTACACGATGCGATATGAGCGTATCAGAACTAGAAGGTCGAGTCAACTTCCCTTTATCAGCCATATTAATTATGACTTCTGGAAGTTCGTCACCTTGAACGACCGATCATTTCTTACGAAAAAACTTTGGTTTGGATTTATCCATTTCGTTTGAGATCCTCTCGAATGTCGAGACCCTCTACAGAGCGTTTTTTGGGTAGCTACATGCTAATAATACGGCCCTGATGATTTTGGCGCATGGACATTGAAAGTCCATCTCCCGGGTACTTCTCTTTCGAGATCTGATCGTACCCCTAGCTCGATAGTACAACTCATCGGCATGATGACCGGAGCAATCTACCGCGTGTTGGCATGACTCCTCAGGTAAAATGTCATCGTCTGACGAACATGTTTCCTTCTGAGGACTTGCTGCCTTGATGGTGTTCTCAAGAGTCCCACGTTTGGAGCCACGCTTTCATGAGCGCGGGACCTTAACGGGATCCTGGTCTTGGATACGCCCCCAGGCGGGTGGAAACTAGAGTTTTCTCTTTATGAGAAGGCTTGAAATTGTTGCGAGGGCGTGTGCGACCCCCAGCTTGATGAGTTACTCGGGTTTCATTCATTGGGCCTAATCGTTCTTTGATCAGAACTTTGCCTCGATCCTCGTACAAAGGACCTAGGCGATCCACCATCCTCATCTCGAAACAGGACAAGTTCGTGCTACCGTGGGGCTCCACCGAATGCAAGGTGAACCGAACCGTTTCAGGTCAGGTGTGAATCACCATTTTGTGGCTCGGCCTTGGCCGAGCCACCATTTGGTGGCTCGGTTTTGGCCTAGCCACAAAGCCAGCAAATGGTGATTTTCATTTTTCGACGATTTTGGGCGTCATTTCAAACTTTAGTTTCCAAAGTTGGCGTAGTTTTGATGGCTTCTTAACCATCTCTTCCTACTTCAGCTTTTGTGCTTCTTGCACGAGAATCTGTGCATGCGCGAGTAACTCACGGTGTTTCTGGGTCCATTCTTTGAGGGTTGAATGTGTCCTTTTGACGCAGATCCATTCATTCTTCGCTGGATTGGAGGAGGAGTTGTTCACTCACTATTATGGCACTTGGCGCCTTCTGGACTTCAGATCCGTGTCATAGCGGATTCTATCAACTGGCTCCAAAGTTTTGGCTAGCTAGCGCGCGAGGCGTTAGAGCCGTCTTTGACGTGCTCTCTTTGATAGAGTGGGCACATTATCAGTAGTTAACTCCTTGCTCAAGGGGTTCAGATCTGCGGCTTCGGTTTCGTAGGATGCCGGCGGGGCGTTGCGAGGCCCAAATGTAGCAGCGGTGAGGAGATCTTCTTCTTGGATCATCGAAGCCGAAGTCCAGTGAGCTTTCTTGGAGGAGGCCCTCCTGCACCTACGAGAAGAGGTGGATCTGGAGGAGGAGTATAATTACTCCTCGTACTTCTGCTGGTCGAACTCGTATTCAACCTCTTCTTCAACTGAGATGCAGATCCGAGGTTGCGACACATCAGCTTTCGTAAAAAGGCTGTCGGCTCCCACTGTGGTCACCAGCGTGTTTGTGTCTAAGTTGATTTCATTGCCAATGAACTCATTACAACCGTTTATCGATTACAAGTTCAAAAAAATAAAAGAAAAGTAGATCTTTTTATAAGATCGACTTATACAATAAAAATAAAAAAAAAATACAACTCTTGTCAAACAGCACAAGAACAAATTATCTCCTGTTGTTTGTGTGGGAACTTCGTCTGTGTCGGGGACGCGTTAGTCCATGGACCGTCACGGATTAGATCCGGTTGATAGATTGATAATCAATTCTCTACTTCACGAAGAAAGTAATCGCAGTGGCGGTAACCTCGACCAAGAGAGATTACGGCTCTTCTCGAGATTAAGACCAAGCTTAAATCCGGAGGAATAGGGGAAAATAAGTCTCAGATCTCTCGAACTCTTATTTTTTTTATTGAGGAACTTAGCTAAGATCTGCTAACTCTCTGAAATTCGTGCTTCACTCTCCAATTTTACAACACTTCATCCTCTTGATTTTTTTTTGCCCCTGAGAAATGAGCCGTCAGGCATGTATTTATAGGCTTCGGTTGGGGTTTCGGATAAGAATAATGGATTCAGCCTTATCTTCAGTTAATAACCATGTAATCATGTTTGGAGATGATATCTAGATAGTTAGAAACATCTGGAACAGAAGAAATACAGTGAAAACCCATCAAAAAACTGCCAAAACGCGTTTTTGGCTCAAACCTGGCCGAACCACCATTTGGTGGCTCAGCCATGGGCCGAGCCACTAGTTCTTGGCCGAGTCATTTCGATGCGACTCGGCTGCCAGCGTCTATTTTAGTCTTCCGAGTTTTGACTTGTTTCATCGTTACGCGTATTTCATCGTTTCGTTGACTTGTACGTTTCACTGATTCGTTTCGTGCGTTTCGATAACATAGAGGTGGCCGAAGAGCGTACATGCCACTTGGTTCGTTGTTTTGGTGGCCAATGAGCGTACGGGCCATTTGGTGGTGGCCGGTGAGCACGCGGGCCCCTTGGAGCTGGCTGACAAGTGTACGGGCCACTTAGAGGTGGCCGATGAGCGCACGGGTCACTTGATTTGCCGTTTTAGTGGTCGATGAACGTGCGGGCTATTTGGCAGTGGCTGGTGAGCATGCGGGTCATTTGGCGTTGGTCGTTCCGGTGGTTCGTCGCCTTGTCATCAATGGTTCATTGATTCACTTCATGCGCTTGTCGGTGTCAGATGATCCTCTTTGATTCGGATAATCCTCTTCGAGTTGGATAATAATGTTCATCGCATTCTATTTATCTCGAGCTATGTACGGATACCTACAGGTATTTTTAGACGCCTACAATCCATATATAGAAAAAAACTTAATTTATAACTAGATATTCAAATATAAAGAAATCAGCTTATAATTAAAATTATCCTAGAGGGTGGTGAATAGAATAATGAGCTAATCTAATCCGATTTAATGCTAATTTAAAACTTATTAACAATTTATACTTGCAAGTATGATATACAACTAATCATGAGCAAGAATATGCAATATAAACAAAGGGCGATATAAACATAAACTAAAATGCAAATGAGATAGTGTACAAATAATCAACACAAACACACAAAGATGATCACAGAATTTGGTCTTTCCGACCTACGTTTCCGCTCCCCACTCCCGGGGAGAACCCACTATCACAACGGGTTTTCAATGTTTACCCAAAATGTTTACACCTCACAATCAGTTTTCAACACTCACCAAAAACTTTCATAATCTCACACACTTGCAATCACACTCTACACCATCTAAGTGTTGGCCTAGCTCGTGTCGTCTTCCTCAAGTGCTCGGATTTATAACCTCTCCCTAGGCTTTACTACCGACGCCACTTCTCTTGAAATCGATCATGTCTCTCACCACACACTCCTCTCGGTGTGCAAGTGTATTACAAAGTATATCTCATAAACAAGTACAAATAAAAAGATTTGTTCTCTACAATACATGAGAACTCAATATAAGCTCACACAACTAATCACACTCACAACCCAAGTATACTATGTGTGTAAAATACTTAAGCTCAATAGGTTGTGTGTGAAAAAACAATAAATAAAGTAAACTCAAATAATTCTAGCTTATGAAACGAGAATCAAAATAATATTAGTCAGAAGAAAAGAGTTCGAGAAAACTTCTCTAAGATCAAGAGAGATAGAGAATTGAAGTTGAATGCCCAAAATGAATTTGATCTCCTTCTCTTGTAAACCCCTTTTTGCATCAACTAAAACACACTTGGAAACTTAAAACAAACTTGTGAAAAACTCTCTAAAACATCCATAAGAAATTAATGAGAGAAGTGGGCTTTTTATAGCCTCTCAAACTAGCCAAAAAACCCATAAAAACACCTCAAAATCCCCAAAAATAAAAACTAGCTGTTACTAGCCGTTACAGGCTGAAAAGACCCTATGGGTTGACTCATAACAGGTATGGGTCAACTCATGACTGTTGTGGGTTGACTCATGGACTTTTGAGCCGACTCATGAATCTAAAATGACCGTTTGAACAAATGTCGGTAAATTCTGGAAGTATACGTATCTGGCTTTGTAAAATTAATTAAAAATAGTAAATAAACTCCAAAAATCATAAAATTTTTGGAGGTGTTTCTAAACATGTATATAAACATATTAGAGAAATAATTTCTAAAATATCACTTCTTGTTTGTAAGAAATAAATATTTGAACATAGATATTTTAGATTCCAAAAACTTCTGAAACACCTGATTTTGTAAAATCAATTTGACACAGTAAATCAACTTTGAAAATGATAAAATTTTGTAAAATGGTTATAAATATGTAATGGAACATGTTAGACAAAATAATTTTTTAAATTTCATTTTTGATATCTGAAAACTCATCTGTTTTGCAAAAACATGCACAAACATGAACTTGTTAGAACTTGTTTTTAATGAAATCATTTCAAGCATATATAAACATGAAACAAATATGTGTTTATATGACTATATCCATTTTATTCATATTCATGTGGCTAAACTTTAAAGAAACAAAAATGATGTGTGTGTGTAATATTAAACTTAGAGTATTAAACACACAAAATATAAACCTAAACTACAAACACTATAAACAATATACCCAAGCTTGGTTGATCTTCAATGTAGCTCATCTTGGTTTTCTTTGCGGATGAAGCTTAATCTTAAATCTTTGACTTGAATTATATTGTCTTCATTCCGATTCCGCCAACCTCCTTTGAATATCATCGTTAAGCTCAATCCAACCAACCTCCAACATCAATGTTTATCTAGAGTATCTAATGATCAAATACAAACACTCGACAAACGATGTTAGTGATTGTTTATAAATCATCAAAACAATATTAGAGATATAAGATTATAAACATAAGATATAACAATAATTAATTAGAGTTTCTATGCTAAGATCTTTAGTAATTAATTTAAATCATAAATAAAATCAAATCCCCTCATTTAGGTGTTTCTTTTCAAATTAGATATTCACAATATAGAAAATATTAATTTATAATCACATATTCGGATATCGCAAAATTCAATTCATAATTAACTAGAATATCTTTGGCAATATCTTTAGTCACTAATTCAAATCACAAATAAAATCAAATCTCGTCATGCACGTGTTTTTCTTCAAATCAGATATTCAGATATATAACCTATTTATAATTAATTAAAATATTTTTAGTGCTCCGTAAAAATTAGATTAAAAAATATTTTAATGACTAAAAAATATTTTCAATTTTTAAAAATATTATAGAAACTATAATAAATTTACAAAAATATATTTTCTTCTTTAAAATTTTTAATAATTTCTCAAATTTAAATTATTGAATTATAACAGTTTAAAATATTCATTTTTGGTTTTTAAATTATTACAGAGACTAAAACTTATAAATAAAAAACTATTTTCAATTTTCATACATATTACAATAATTATAATACATTTTTAAAAATATACTTGGGCATGTTTGAATTTTTATAATATTTTTTAGTAAAATATTTAGTAACTAAATTAAAATAAATTTCAAATATAAAAAATTTATAAATAGATATTTAGATATAGTAAAGAATCGATTTATAATCAATTAGAATATATTTGGTAATATCTCTAATAACTAATTAAAATTATAAATAAAATCAAATCTCCACATTTAGGCATTTCTTTTTAAATTAGATTTTTAGATATAATTAATTTATAATCAATTAGAATATATTTGATTCCAAACCCAAATCAAATATAAAAATATTATATTAATTAACAAATAGTTTTATTTTTTAAAAAATATTATAGTAAATATAATAAATTTTTAAAATATATTTATTAAATTTTCTAAAAATTTATGAGATTAAAATTTCTAAATGATAATATTTCAAACTATGTTTTTGAGTTTTTAAATTATTACAACAAATAAAAAATATAAATAAAAATTTAAGTTTTTATATAAAAATATTACAGTAATTATTATCAATTTTGAAGATATGTTTATGCATTTATAAATTTTTAAAATATCTTTGACGATATCTTTAGTAATTAGTTCAAATAAGATATTCAGATATATAAATTATTAATTTGTAGTCAGATACTTAGATATAGCAAAAATTAATTCGTAATTAATTGAAACATCTTTGGTAATATCATTAGCAGCTAAATCAAATCATAAATAAAATCAAATCCTCTCATTTGAATATAGCCAATTTATAATCAATTAGAATATCTCTAGTGTTAGACTCAAATCAAATTAAAAAATATTACAATGTTTAAAAAAAATTAAATATTATTTTTAGTTTCAAAAAATATTATAGAAATTATAATAAAATATAAAATATATTACTTTTTTAATTTTTATAAATTACAATTAATATATTTAAATTACAATATTTTGAAAACCAAGATTATGTCAACAACTTTTGAATTCAAAATTTTGGTTAGCGATTTCATGTAAACAAATTTTAAATTACTAAATTTTACTTGAATTTAACTACCTAATTTACTTCATTTGCAAAAAATTTCAAATTACTTCAAACTATTTTAGTTTCAATATGTTTAATTATTTATGCAATAATACTAAAACTTCATATTTATTAATTTTCGAATTTTATTTTAGGTTTCATTACATTTTTAGAGAGATGTGAAAATATATTTTTAATTATTTACAATATTTTTATGATTAAAATAATCATAAATTTTATACAATAAATATATATTTAGTTTTTAAAATACTTTGGTGATTAAAAAGTATTTTTGGATATGTATTTTCAATTTTTAAATTATTATAGTGATTTAAAAATATTTTTAAAATATTTTCAACTTTTAAAAATATTATAGTAATTATAATAAATTTATGAAAATATATTTTCTATTTTTAAAATATTATAATATTTTAAATATTCTAAAATATATTTTCAAAAATAATTTTAAAATTTTATTAAATTACACGTTATCAAATTTATCTTACTAAATATTAGTTACCAATTTAAACTAACATATTTTACTTTAATTTAACTACCTAATTTACATCGTGTTCATAATTTTCTAAAACATTTCAAATTATTTTAATTTTAAATATTTATTTATAAACTAATATGAAAATTTTATTAAATTTTAAATTACCAAATAGATCTTATTAAATACAAACCAATTTAACTACCTAAATTAAATAGTTCTTAATTTTTTTTAAATTAAGAAAATTTAATATAATTCTAACTATATCTAAAATAATATCAAAATTTGTGTAAATTTCAAATTACCAATATTGTAAAATTTTAAATCAATGGTTGTTAAATAATTTTACCCAATTATAATTTTTTACTTAATCTACAAATTACAATTTGAATTTTATTCATTTCAATATAACTAAAAATTTTATTTTACTATTTTTCAAAATTAATTTGTATTTTAAGACATATTTAAATAGTTGTGAAAATCCATTTTTGTAATTAAAGTAATATTAAAAATTTCATAACAATACATATTCAATTAATTTAATTTTTACAACAATTGAAATATATTTTTCTAATATATTTCTAAGTTATTTCTAAGTTTTTAAATTTTTATAGTGATTCTATTGTAATTTGTGGATTCGATAAAAATTTTATTTGGGTATAAATTATAATTTCAATATTATTTAGCCACCATGAATTAAATTTTCACAATTTTGGTAATTTAAAATTTACACAAAATTTGGTGTTGTTTCATATATATTTTAAATTATAATAATAAGTTCGCTTAACTTAAAAAATTATGAGCACTATCTAATTTACATAGTTTAGTTGGAGTAAGATTTTATAGTTTAAACTAGTAAATTTGTATTTAGTAGAAACAATTTGACAATTTAAAAATATAATAATATTTTGGTATTGTTTCATGAATATTTTAAAAAAAATATTTAAATTTTAAATATGAACTAAATTATGTAGTTAAATTAAAGTAAGATTTATTATATTGTTTATTATCATTATGTATATACTTAGTAGTTACGCTACAACATTATGTATATACTTAAATATTAAAATTAAGCTATGTTTATGTGGTATTAGTAATTCTTATTACTTTCTTTATTGTCATTTATCAAATTTTGTTATAAAATATTCAATTAGTGATATGGAATTTTTATAATATTGATTATTGACATGGATTAAAATGTTTATTAAAA
>BQKN01000512.1:88764-110714 GCA_022839385.1 Asparagus kiusianus | reverse complement strand
TCTATATAATCATTGTGCAAAGTTTCAAAACATGGTTTAGCCAAAATATCAAAATTCACATGTTTACATTTTCGTGTTTTGGACTATTTTGCAAAATGATAATTTTTCACAAATGGGAAATACAATTTGGAAAATTCTTTTTGTAACATGTTTGTTTTCATGATTATATACATTTCCTAAAGTTTCATTATTTTTGGACTTCATTTGTTATTTTTAACAATTTTCTAAAAGTCTCAAAAATCTGTTTTAATAGTTATTTTCTGCTGTGTCAGTCTTCGGTCAACCGCACCGGTCGACCGCTCATCTGATCTTTCGACAGAATACAGCAGAGAGTTGGTCGGTCGACCGGTCCGATCGACCGAAAGCTCCATCGGTCGACCGACGAGATTTCCGGTTTTTGACCGACAATAGAGCCGTTGGCTCCTAACGGCTATTTCTGAGCTGTTTTTCTGGGGGCTTTGTTGTCATTTGTTTTAAGGGTTTTTCCTGAGATCTTTAGAGGGTATAAATACCCCATTGCTGATCTCTTCTTTTACCAATGAAAAGAAGTTTTTAAACAAGTTTTAAACAAGAGAAAAGTTTTTAAGAGGTTTACAAGTTTTTGTTTAAGGGTTTAGTGTTTGTTAAAAAGGCTTTTAAGCATTTACAAGAGTTTGGTTTGTGGAGCAAATTCCACAAGAGCAAGTGGAGATCATCCTTGGTGTTTGAGCATTCATTCTTCTCCCTCTCTCTTGTCATCTATAGAGAAGTTTCCTTAAACTCAATTCTAGCATTGTATAAGTTTGTTCTTAATTTCATAAGCTAGATTTCATATTGAGTTTATATTGTTTTATCTCTTTGTTCACACACAACCTATTGAGCTTATAGTATTTACATTCATAGTATATTTTGGGTTGTGGGGTTTGTGACTTAGAGTTGTGCCTAATTGAGTTCTCACCTTGTTAGAGAGAACAATCATTTATTATATTGTGCTTATCTTGAGAATCACTTTGTAATACACTTGTACACCGAGTGAGGAGTGTATGGTGAGAGACGGGGTCGAATCCAAGAGGAGTGGCGTCGGTTGACGTGCCTAGGGAGAGGTTGTAACCGAGCACTTGAGGAGGAGGACACGGGCTAGGACCAACACTTAGTGTGTGAGGTGTGATTGCATAGTGATTGTATTGTGAGGTGTAAACGTTGTTCGGGTGAACGTAGAAAACCCGGTTGTGATGGTGGAGATCTCCTCGAGGTGAGGAGCGGAGACGTAGGTCGTGGGGACCGAACTCCATAATCATATTGTTTGTTTGTGATTGCATTGGCATACTTACTTTTATGTTCATATCTTATATCGTCTTTGTATATTGCTTGTTGATTATATTGCCCACTATCTAGGTTAGATTGTTTACCCTTGAGTTTATATATCCTTGCACATACATTGCCTATATCTCTTTGTTAGGATATATCTTGTTGTTCATATTGCTTATCCTAGCTTACATATCTTGTTGTATTTCATACTTGCTAGGATAACTTGTTAAGTAATTTTAATTGGCATTTTAATCAGATTAGATTAGCATAAGACCCTAATCACCCCCCCTCTAGGGTCTAACAATAAGTGTCAAGCCTCGTAGTATATTTTTCTACCTTTATTAATTTTTACGCAAATGATATGTAAGTAAAAAAGCAACATGCAAATTAAGCATCTTTCCATTCGCTAAGATCTAGGATCACACTGTGGTTTTTTAATAAACCCGGTTCAGCTTGATCAATTTTTAAACTTGGTTTGCTTTGATACCATATTAAAAGACTCTGCCTCCATACTAAAACTTTAAAGTTATGATGGGGGTTAAGGCTTATTAATTTATACCCTAATATGATCGAAGACCCTAACCAGACCAGTGCGTTAACAGACACAAAAGGACATGTACTTGTCTGTTTCATTGAGCTAATTTTATAGAACAATCGGTGGATAGAGGAAATAACCATCTTGGTGGATAGAGGAACAGACTTCCCGTAGAACAGGATGATTAGCCAAGTTTAACACAAAGATTTAATATCGTGAATTATGAGTAGGCCACGCTCCCTGCCAACGTACAACTTGATCAGAACATGACGGTGATAAATCATTAACTTGACTTGAGATTTAACTTAATCATGTATAGTCCGTGAGGATACCAATTGTGAACAACTAATTTGTATGTGCCATAGCAAACGCAAGAATCCCAACGTAACAAAATTTGTGAAAAGGTACTACTAAAATCCATGATAGACAAGGCCTTTTAGTGCTGTTAATGTTTTTATTTTAAAATTAACAAACCACAACCTAGGTTTTAACAAGGCCCAAGGGACATCCTATGTTTTGGGAAGACCCAAAACCAATGCTTAATATGACAGTTGTACAGCCCAAAGCCATCGTTCTCATGGTATCATACAGCCCACGGGCAGATTTTGTTCCTAATAATAATATGCCTCGTTGGTGAATAGACGGGAGCCATGAGAAGCAAACATGTCTAGGTTTCAACAATATTTTCCATTCAAAAAAATACTTTATTAACATTCCGCTTTGGGAAGTTTGGGTGCTATCTTAGGTTAAGAAGACTAGTTTATCTTTCCCGTGTCTTTCCTTATTTTATTTTTAACAATTAATTGCAAATAGACCTCTTGTAATATCGCCCAATTGTGAATAAACCGGTTGTAGTTCTACCATCGAAAATGGACCACTGAGTGAATTTTTTTTTTTTAATCTTCTACACCCAAATATGAGAAATTATTTTTTTTTCACAATTTGACCTCTTGAGGATAAAAGAGTAAAAAAAAAAAATCCCCCAACAGTCTGTGCGACAGTAGAACCACAGGTGATCTGTCCGCAATTAAGTGATAATAGAGGGCATCTATCCGCGATTAACCTTTTTAACAAAGACTACGGCGTTGAGATCGCATATTGTATAAATCACCGAAAATAATAACTCGACCAAAACACGGACCGAGGAGATAAATACAAAAAGAAACAGCTCACTAATTAGCCTGTAGTGCCCGAAACATATATAGCCTCTAATGCAGAAGATCCGAACGTCTAGTCACGTCCTAATGACCGGTGAAATTCACGCGAGATGATGATTCAACGCCAAATCAAATCAATCACCGTCCTAAATGCGGCCTTGAGCCCACTATTAAATCAACCCGGTCCATAAACTTGCCTGCAAAAATCGTGCTAACCCCACTAAATGACGAAACCGACCACGACTCAAATGGACCACTTGAATGAATCCTCGATCACACACTAACCCCATGGGCCCAAACCCTAAGCCGCCCAAATCCGTAAAATCTCAACCCTAGCTTTTACAAATTTCAAAAACCACTTCACAACTTTAGAACCAAAAATATTCTTTAATCAAATCGCCCGCCTGAGCAACAGAAATACGGCTACGAGTGGGTTGGATCCCAGCTAGAGAGCCTAATATTTATTTTTCTAAGCTAAAGATTGAGATTGGTAAGGCAGTTTATCAAGATTAATCGCACATATATAGCCATCTTTATTCTTGGGTAGTACTAACTTATTATAATTTAAGTTTGATTATGACATATAGATTCCCAGTAACTGAACTAATTGAAGGGGGAGAAGATCGAAGATTTCTATTGGGGACTCCGGAGAAGAGATCGTATTGCTCATTATTGATCTCAGAGGAGAAGAACTCCTCTCTATTTATGGGCATCCATCTCACCCTACGCCCCCAAGAAACAGCCCTCCCGATATTCCTCATATAAGTTATGTTACGTGAGACTCGTTCACCAACGGGGGAAAATCCCAGAACGTGATATATTCCCAACAAAACGGGTTGGGTTCTTTAATGGGTCGGGTAACAATTTGACCCATGAGGCCAAACTCACTTGTATCTCCTACTTGGCCGAAATGGCCAAATACTTGCCAAGCACACACTCCCACTATCCGTGAGATTTGACTCAAGATGTAATTCCATACTCCCACTATCCGTGAAATATATGCACTTTTCACTCTACGTGAATAAACCGTGTACAACCATTATCCATGATCGTCTCCTTTCATTATTCATGAAAGTTTTATTGACTTAGACATTTCTAAGTCTCATCAAACCAATATGTTTGATGAATGCACCTGCTGGGATACTCTTCGTCAAGGGATCAGCAATCATGTCACTAGTAGGAATATAAGTCACACTGACTTCTTCTTTCTCCATAATATCACGAATATAATGATATTGTATCTCAATATGTTTTACTTTAGAACTGTTTGCACCACTGTTGATCAAGTTGAAGGCTGCTTGATTATCACAGTATATCTTAACTGGTCCATCCACCAAATTGAGATCCAAATCCTTTTGGAACTGTCTATGTACTCAGCTTCTTGTGTGTATCTTACCACACATCCATGTTTTTTACTACCCTAAGAAACAGCTGCACCACCTGGAAGTGGACTTCTCGTCATCTTTGTCTCCTCCGAAATCAGCATCGGAGTAACCAAAAACCTTAAGCGAGTCTGCTTGATAAACTAACTTATGGTGCACAGTACCTTTCAAGTACTTTAAAATCCTCTTAACAGCCTCCCAATGTGTTGGACCCGCATTACTTTGATATCTACTAACCAAACTCACCGGATATGCCAGGTCTGATCTAGTACACAACATTGCACACATCAAGCTTCCAATAGCTTGTGCATACATGACACCAAACGGTTTCTTCCATTCTCCGGGACATTGTTCTTTACACGATCGCTTTCCCATAACCAAAGGTGTTAGCGTAGGATTACAATTCTGCATTCCAAACCTTCTAAGTATTGTATGCAAATATCTTTCTTGGTTTAAACTTAATATACTAGACTTTCTATCCCTAAGGATCTATATACCAAGAACATAGGATGCATCTCCCATGTCCTTCATCTCAAATTCACTACTAAGTGCTGACTTGATTCTATTCAGCACTTCTATGTCATTTCTAGCCAGCAAAATATCATCCACATATAAGGATAATATTGTAAAACTGCTGCCACTTTTCAAAACATATACACAGTTATCGAATTTATTTGTAACAAAACCATGTTGGATAACGGTATTGTAAAATTTGAGATACCACTATCTAGATGACTGTTTTAAACCGTATAAAGATTTCTTTAGTTTATATACCTTGTTTTCCTGTCCTTCAACCTGAAATCCCTCTGGTTGATTCATATATATTGCTTCCTTTAACTCTCCGTTGAGGAATGCAGTCTTAACATCCATTTGGAAAAGTTCTAAGTCAAGATGTACAACAATTGCTAAGATAATTCTAATAGAAGCAAACTTAGCCACCAGAGAATAAGTCTCCTGATAATCTATACTTGCCTTCTGAGTAAATATGACACCCCTATTTTCACACATGGCTATAGTCCAAGATGAACCCAGAGATGCCAAACCTGTCATGCACCCATATGTTAGACCCTAGAGGGGGGTGATTAGGGTCTTATGCTAATCTAATCTGATTTTATACCAATTAAAACTAATAACAAGTTATCCTAGCAAGTATGAAATACAACAAGATATATGAGCTAGGATAAGTAATATGAACAAAGGTAAATATCCTAGCAATGAGATATACTATGAGATATATACAAGGATATATAATTAACACAAGGGTAAACAATCTAAACTAGATAATGGGTAATATAATCAACAAGCAATATACAAAGGCGATATAAGATATGAACATAAAAATAAGTACGCCAATGCAATCACAAACAAATGATATGATTACGGAGTTCGGTCCCCACGACCTACGTCACCACTCCTCACCTCGAGGAGATCTCCACTATCACAACCAAGTTTTCTACGTTTACCCGAACAACGTTTACACCTCACAATACGATTTTCTAGTTTACCGAAAACTCTACAACTAACACACTCTTGTAATCTCACTCTACACCCTCTCAAGTGTTGAACTAGACGTGTCTCCCTCAAGTGCTCGGATACAACCTCTCCCTAGGTTCATCAAATCGCCCGCCTGAGCAACAGAAATACGGCTACGAGTGGGTTGGATCCCAGCTAGAGAGCCTAATATTTATTTTTCTAAGCTAAAGATTGAGATTGGTAAGGCAGTTTATCAAGATTAATCGCGCATATATAGCCATCTTTATTCTTGGGTTGTACTAACTTATTATAATTTAAGTTTGATTATGACAGAGAGATTCCCAGTGACTGAACTAATTGAAGGAGGGAGAAGATCGGAGATTTCCATTGGGGACTCCGGAGAAGAGATCTTATTGCTTATTATTGATCTCAGGAAGAAGGACTCCTCTCTATTTATGGGCATCCATCTCACCCTACGCTCCTAAGAAACTGCCCCTGATTTCGCTCCTGATATTCCTCACGTAAGTTACCTTACGTGAGACTCATTCACCAATGGGGAAAAAAATCCCAGAACGTGAGATATTCCCAACAAAACGGGTTGAGTTTTTTAATGGGTCAGGTAACAATTTGACCCATGAGGCCAAACCCACTTACATCTCCTACTTGGCCGAAATGGCCAAATACTTTCCAAGCACACACTCCCACTATCCGTGAGATTTGACTCAAGATGTAATTCCATACTCCCACTATCCGTGAGATATATGCACTTTTCACTCTACGTGAATAAACCATGTACGACCATTATCCATGATCGTCTCCTTTCATTATTCATGAAAGTTTTATTGATTTAGACATTTCTAAGTCCCATCAAACCAATATGTTTGATGAATGTACATGTTGGGATACCCTTCGTCAAGGGATCAACAATCATGTCACTAGTAGGAATATAAGTCACACTGACTTCTTCTTTCTCCACAATATCACGAATATAATGATATTGTATCTCAATACATTTTTCTTTAGAACTGTTTGCACCACTGTTGATCAGGTTGATGGCTGCTTGATTATCACAATATATCTCAATTGCTCCATCCACCAAATTAAGATCCAAGTCATTTAGGAACCGTCTTATCCAGACTGCATGAGTAGCGGTCATACTATAAGCTATGTACTCAGCTTCTTGTGTGTATCTTGCCACACATCCATGTTTCTTACTACCTCAAGAAACAGCTGCACCACCAAAGATGAACAAATGTACGGAAGTGGACTTCCCGTCATCTTTGTCTCCTCCGAAATCAGCATCGGAGTAACCAAGAACCTCAATCGAGTCTGCTTGATAAACTAACTTATGGTGCACAATACCTTCCAGATACTTCAAAATCCTCTTAACAGCCTCCCAATATGCTGGACCAGGATTACTTTGATATCTACTAACCAAACTCACCGGATATGCCAGGTCTGATCTAGTACACAACATTACATATATCAAACTTCCAACAGCTTGTGCATACAGGACACCAAGCGGTTTTTGTCCTTCTCCCGGACATTGTTCTTTACATGACCGTTTTTCCATAACCAAAGGTGTTGGCGCAGGATTACAATTCTGTATTCCAAACCTTCTAAGTATTGTATGTAAATACCTTTCTTGATTTAAACTTAACATTCTAGACTTTCTATCGGTAAGGATCTATATACCAAGAACATAGGATGCATCTCCCATGTCCTTCATCTCAAATTCACTACTAAGTGCTGACTTGATTCTGTTCAGCACTTTTATGTCATTTCTAGCCAGCAAAATATCATCATACAAGGATAATATTATAAAATTGTTGCCACTCTTCAAGACATATACACAGTTATCCAATTTATTTGTAACAAAACTAAGATAGATAACGGTATTGTGAAATTTGAGATACCACTGTCTAGATGACTGTTTTAAACCGTATAAAGATTTCTTTAGTTTATATATCTTGTTTTCCTGTCCTTCAACCTGCAATCCCTCAGGTTGATTCATATATATTATTTCCTTCAACTCTCCATTGAGGAACACAGTCTTGACATCCATTTGGAAAAGTTCCAAGTCAAGATATGCAACAATTACTAAGATAATTCTAATAGAAGCAAACTTAGCCACCGAAGAATAAGTCTCCTGATAATCTATACCTGCCTTTTGAGTAAAGCCTTTAGCAACTAATCGGGCTTTAAATGTATCAATAGACCCATGAACCCGATATTTCTTCTTTAACACCCATTTACATCCTATGGACTTCCTATCTTCTGGTAAGTCACATAGCTCCCATACATTGTTTCTCTCTATCGAGTCAAGCTCTATTTTCATGGCTTCCAACCATTGTTCTGATTCATGTGTGTTCATAGCATCCACATAATTCAAGGGATCAGCTTGCTCATCTATGTCAATATCTACCGAGAAACAGGATGGTTCACATGAATACAGATAATAATCATCCATCCATGCATGTGTTGTTCTGGGTCTTTTATTACCACTAAGGCTGACAGGTTGGACAGGTTCAGTTGGTTAATTTTTCATAGGCATATTCTCATTTAAGAGCTCATCTTCCATTATTGGATGATTTATTTCATCCACTATCTCCAGGTCATTGTTAGAAACATCATCTAAGTCTAGCAGAGGTGGTATTGCCTCTTTAACTTATTTCCTTTCCTCTAGATTTTTTTGAAAAGTAGTATCTCTACTTTCAATGACCCCTTTATCTTCACGGAAAAATCTATATCCTTTAGATTTTTCAGAATAGCCTATAAATCTACACTTTAAGGTTTTGAGATCCAACTTATCTCTAACCTGATATGAAATGAGAACATGTGCAACACAACCCTATTTTCTTAAGTGACTCAAATCAGGTTTGTGTCCATTCTAAATCTCATATGGTGTTGACTCGACTGATTTTGTGGGAATTCTATTCAAAACATAATTCGCAGTCAAAACTAGCCTTGTCCAAAAAGCCCGCCACCCCGGGTCTGGGCCGAAACCCGGCCCGGACCAGGTCGGGCCCGAGATCGGCCCGGAAACCCGGGCCAAACCCGGGTTTAGGCCCGCTCGGTGGCGTCCGACCCGGAACAGTTCGAGCCGGGCAATGAAATCGGACCAGGCGGCCCAGACCCGAAGCCTGGACCTCCCGCAACGGTCACCCTTGGTGACCGTTGTAGGCAAAAATCCGGGTCAGGCCGGGCCAACCCGGACCGGTCCGGCAAAAACGGTCACCAAGGGTGACCGTTTTCGCCAAACGATCACAAATCTGACCGTTTTGGTCGGGCCAGCCCAACCCGGCCCTGCCAAAATGGTCATTTTTTGCGTTTTGACCGTTTTACCCTTTAAAACGATCAAAAACGGCTATTTTGTGAGGGTTTTTTGGTCATTTTCCTAGGAGGCTGCCTCTATAAATAGAGGGGAGTTTTCACTTCTTCTCCTCACACCAAAACTCATCTACTTCTCTCTAATACTCTCTTATACAATCTTATACTCTCTTATACTTTCTAATCCTTTTATCAAATGGCTTTTGGATCTAATTATGAAGAGCAAAATCTGTCTCCTACCGATATTAAAATGAGTCCTCCTACAACAACAGTTACTCCTCCTACCAGTAGTAATCCCGAATTCGGTAGCGACGAATCTGCAGCAAGAGCTCCTAAACGGCCGAGATCCGATGTGTAAATTTTTTTTGGAAGATAGACGTCACTAAGGATGAACATGGTATGATCCTCATCCAGAAGGCTAAATATGCGTTGTGCGGCCAGACTTTTCAAGCTCATCATAAGAGCAAACCAACCACCTCAAACGCCATATAGAAAAACACAACAAAGGCCAGACTCCTCAAGGTGATATCCGACAATCCATGATTTTCTAATCCTCCTCTTCTGGTAGTCTCGGCACTTGGAATTATGACGCTGCCCGAGCCAGGAAATGCATCATCAGGTTTATCATTCTTAAAAACCTTTTCTTTTAAATTAGTAGAAGATGATGAATTTGAAGATTTGTTTATAGTTGGTTTTTATCCCGATTTTAAAAAAAAATCTCGTCAAACCTGTCAATGTGATATTTTAAAACATTATCAAACATAATAAGGAAAAATAATTTATTATTTTAAAATTTTAAACTGTAAATTTTCTTTAACTTCTGATATTTTGACATTTAGAGAACAAAAAGTTTATTTATGTATCACATCACACTAAAATTGGTAAATATTTAAAAGAGTTGTTTCTTTTATTATAATTAAAGACTCACATACTGGTATTAATGTAGCTAATTTAATAGTTAAAGAACTTATAAAACTAAAAATTGATCAAAGAATATTTTTTTCTTTCACTAGATAATACAAGTAATAACAATGTAGCTGTAGATTTTCTCAAAATAACTCTGTCATTGCCCTGTCATGGTGAACTTTTTTATATTAGATGTATATGTCATATTTTAAATTTAATTATTCAAAGTGTATTTACTAAAATTATACCCATGAAAGTAAAGATTAGAACAGTTACTTATATGCATATTGCTTCTGAACAAAGACTTAAAAGATGAAAACAAATATGTAAAAGAAAAAATATTAAGTCTAGACTAATTCCAAAAGATGTTGACCATAGGTGGAATTCCACCTATGCAATGCTAAGTGTAGCTATAGAATATAAAGAAATTATAAATAATTTTATAAATTATTTTGCTTCTAGTTCTAGCTCTGATAGCTCTTATGGAATAACTAAATATGAATGGATAATTATATGTAATTTAAATGAGATGTTACAAGTTTGTTATAATGCTACTATGTTATTATCTAGTTGTTATTATCTAACTATTACTTTAGCTGCTTTACAAATTTTAAATATTCAAAAAAAATTTAACAAATATCATATGAATGATACTTTTGGAAGTATAATTTTTCAAATGGAGAGCAAATTTAATAAATATTTTAGGCTTATTCCTTATATTTTTTGTTTATGGTTCTTATTGATCCATGTTTGAAGGATATTGGCCTTCAAAGTTTGTTACAATCATTATATGGTGGACATATTATAGAGTTAGATGATGGATCCAGCATTACTGCTACTTCTCATTATTTAGCTATTAAAAATTATTTCCAAACCTTATATGATGAGTACGCATCTAGACATAGTATAGTTGCACAACAGTCTGCAGCTTCGGCGCCTTCGAGCTCAAGTCGAGGTAAAAGCGTAAGTTTTAATAGGCATGCAATGGTAGCTAAGCAAACTGGTGGGTCTAGACTTGGATCATCGTTGGAGGTTTCTGAAATAGATGAATATTTATCTGCTTCTTTAGTTAAATGTTAAGGAAATGCTTTAGATATTTTACAATGGTGGAGAGTATATGGATCAGTTTCATATCCTATACTTTCCACCATGCTTTAGATGTTAAGTGTGACAATAGAATATAAAGTAATTATAAATAATTTTATAAACTATTATGCTTCTAGTTCTAGCTCTGGTAGCACTTATGGAATAACTAAAAAGGAATGGACAATTATGTGTAATTCAAATGAGATGTTATAAGCTTTTTATGATGCTACAATGTTATTATCTCACTATTATTATCCAACTATTACTTTAGCTGCTTTATAAATTTTAAATTTTCAAAAAATTTTAACAAATATCGTATGAATGATACTTTTGGAGCTATAATTTTTTAAATGGGGAGCAAATTTAATAAGTATTTTAGGTATATTTCTCATATTTTTGATTTAGGGGTTCTTATTGATCCATGTTTGAAATATATTAGACTTTAAAGTTTGTTACAATCATTGTATGGTGGACAGATTATAGACTTAGATGATGGATCCACCATTACTGCTACTTCTCATCATTTAGCTATTAGAAATTATTTACAAACATTATATAATGAGTATACAGTTAGACATGATGTAGCTGCACAACAGTCTACAGCTTCGACGTCTTCGAGCTCATGTCAAGGTAAAAGCATAAGTTTTGGTATGTATGCAATGGTAGCTGAGCTAACCGGTGGATCTGGACTTGGATCATCATTAGAGGTTTTTGAAATAGATGAATATATTTATCTGCTTTTTTAGTTAAATGTCAAGAAAATACTTTAGATATTTTATAATGGTGGAGAGTATATGAATCAGTTTTATATCCTATACTTTCCACCATGGTTCGTGCTTACTAACAGTGCAGGTTTCAATGGTAGCTTCGGAATCTGTCTTCAGCACAGCAAGATATTTGATCGACGACCACAGGACATGTTTAGATCCGAATACTGTACAAGCGGTGATGTGCTTACAAGATTGGTGGAGGTACAAGAAGCGAACGCAAGACATCGGTCGGATGGCTGGAATAAAGATAAATTTAAAGAGTTAGGACTAGCAGATAGATATAAAGATTAAACAATATTCATCAAATTGTAATTTTTTTTTCTTAGCTTTAAATTTCTAATGAATTATTTTAGAAACAGTTACAAATTAATAATAGTGATATAGGTGAGTAGGTGTCAACCTAGTTAGGATGTACTCACCTATTGTGATGCGACGAATTCCGAAATAAACTTATACTTATAAAAGATTTACTGATTATTAATAAAGAAGTTATTTTTATCATCTTTCATTTTTATAATTTTTTGTATTTGTAATTTATGTCATTTCAAGTTATTAATAATATGATTGTTTTTATTTTTATTTTCTATAATTTTTTATAATTTTTATGTATATTTTAAATTTTAAAGAGATTTTTAAAATTTAAAAAAATAAAAAAAATAAAAAAACCAAAAAAACCCAGGCCAGCCCAGAGCCCGGCCCGGTCAAGCCCGGGCTCGGGTCCGGGCTCTGATTTTGCCCTGCTCGGGCCCGATTTTTCGGGTCGGCCCGGATGGACAAGCCTAGTCAAAACTGCTTCTCCCCAAAAATTCTTGGAGAGGCCAGAGTGTGACAGCATACACCTCACTACATTCATCAATGTTCTATTTTTTCTTTCAGCTACATCATTCTGTTGTAAGTCATAGTGGTATGTCTTTTAATACCATAATGAATGCAATAGTTTTCAAATTCCTTTGAGTTGATTCTCCACCTCTATTAGTACTTTACACCTTAATATACCTTCCAAGTTTCCTTTCTACTTCTGTCTTATATCTTTTAAAACATTCAAATGCTTCTGATTTTCTGTTTAAAAGATATACAAAAGTATACTTTGAATAATCATCTATGAAGGTTATAAAATATTCTTTATTACCACGTGTCTTTACGCTTAACGGTCCACAAATATCAGAATGAACTAACTCTAAAAGTTCACTTGCCCTCTGACCTTCAGGAAATGACTTTCTAGTCATTTTTCTTGTTAAGCAATGTCCACAGGGTAATGTCCTTACACCTGTTAGTTTGGTAACAAATCTATCTTAATTATCTGATCTATCTTTCTATTACCAGGATGTCCTAGTCTCATATGCCATAGACCAAAATCAGATAAAAGACACGAAGAATAAAGCAAATCAGAATTCTTATTGCAAATTTTAGGTTTTACAACAGAAAGATAGAACAAATCATGTTCGAGTACAAACTTACTCATAGCAAATACTTTCTTGTCTTTCCCAATAGAGACTCTATTGTTGCAAAACCTAACTTCAAGGCCTTTCTTCAAGAGAGCCGGGACGGAGATTAGATTACATCTTATGCTAGGTGCATAAAACACGTCCTTGAGAACCATGATGTTGTCCCTAAGATCTAATCTGTATGAACCAATACCTTCAACGTCTAGGTAGGTATTGTTCCCCATGTAAATCCTTTGATCTTCCTTCTTAAGCTCCTTAAAGTCGCATATCCATTCCTTCGTCTTTGTAATATGTTGGGCTGATCCCGAGTCAATCCACCAGCCATCAGCGTCAGTAGTTGCAGCATTGTACTCAATGACGTCGATGAACTCCCGCTTACTGGATCCTCCTTGTTTTGGGCGTTTGGGTCCGTCCTTGTTCTTTGCATGTGGACAATTGGCTTTGAAGTGGCCTAACTTCCTACAGATGTAACATGATTCAGGGTGTCCTTTCGTACCGCGAGCGTGTTGCTGGTCAGGTCCTTTGAAGGAAGGCTTGACAGGTCCAAACTGATGACTTCCTTATGTCTTGCGGTAGTGAGCTGCATTTGCTTCTTCTTGCTACACAAGGTTCATATCTGAACCACTCGGCCTAGCTAGTAAATCATGTTTCTTTGCTAGCTGGGCTGGCAGGTCAGTAACACATTTAATGGTTCCATTAAGCCTAAGTGTTGTGGCGGTCATATCTAGTAACGGTGGCAGACTATTCAAAATAGTTGCCACCTGTAATTTCTCAGGAATTTTAGATCCTACTAAAGCTAGGTCCTTAGCCATGACAATCATCTTGTTCATATGTTCGGTAACATTGTCACCTTCTTGCATACGACATGAATTGAATCTATGCATTAAGAGTTGTATGTTCACCTCAGAAGTAGTGTCATACTTCTCCTTAATTGCAAGCCAAATTTTCCTAGTCGTATTATAGTTTTCAAAAACTTTTATTAAACTATCTTCCATGAACATTAACATCAAGTTTTTAGCCTTTTTGTCCTTAAGCTGCCACTGATCAAGCTCTCTTTTCTGAGCGTTAGTGGGATCGTCACCAAGAGTTGGTGCAGAAACATCTAGGACACTATCTAGATTGTCATGGATAGGTCCATATTTTATTTTCCTATGCCACATGTCATAATTGGAACCATTAAGGTGCTCTATTTTTGCCAGTTCAGAAGCAATGAACTTACTAGCCATGACGATCAAATTCTGTTTGATAGCTCAAAAAATTTTATGTTGTAAAAATAAAACTAATTGATGCCAAAAAAATTGTGTCAAGAACAGCAATTCAAAAAACTAACTAATTAAAAATTAATATTAATTGATGCTAAAATAAATATAAGAACTAACTTACTAAAATATAAAACTAACTTAATTAATTGATACAAAAAATATTTAAAATTTATACTGTAACTGTAATAAATAAAGATAAAATAGTTAAAATTTGTAATAACAACAAGATTAACTATACATACAAGATTAATTAAAAATCAAAGTTTCCAACTGCAGCACTTAGATGAGATCTATAGTAATGACAAAAAGAAGTTCTTTGCATGAATATTCAAGCAAATTATACAATATTACTAGCCTCACAATAAATCATCAGATAAAGATCATGCTAATCATAAAAATTAAAAATTTAAAACATTCCCCAAATCAACGATTCACAGAATCCCTTTCCCTTTCCAAAAACAGTCCCAAATGTTGAAACTAAAATAAAAAAAATTAAATCACCACATTAAGCACAAATCAATGGGATAATGTAATAGATTGATACCTCCGATTACGATTTGATACTTACAGTAAAAAAATCAATCAGCTATGGGCGCGTGACGGGTGTGGGCGACTGACAGGGCACAGGTCGGAGGGCAGCTGCAGGAAGGTGGTGGACGCTAGCTGGCGGCTGTTGTCAGGCAGTGGGCAAACGTCGATGGAAGGTGCGGTCGGTTAAGGCTGGAGGACGGAAGGAAGCAAGAGAAGAGAGAGGGGGGATCACGGCGACGAGATCCGCGGGCGTACCATGGGAGGGCGGTTGATGGGAGGGATTTGGGGACTTTGGGGTAGAGAGCAGAGCGATTGAGACTTTTAGGGTTTTAGACTCTCTGATACCAGTGAAGGGGGGAGAAGATCGGAGATTTCTATTGGGGACTCCGGAGAAGAGATCGTATTGCTTAGTATTGATCTCAGAGGAGAAGAACTCCTCTCTATTTATGGGCATCCATCTCACCCTACGTCCCCAAGAAACTGACCCTGGTTTCCCTCTCGATATTCCTCACGTAAGTTACGTTACGTGAGACTCGTTCCCCAATGGGAAGAAATCCCAGAACGTGAGATATTCCGAACATAACGGGTTGAGTTCTTTAATGGGTCGGGTAACAATTTGGCTCATGAGGCCAAACACACTTACACTAATTAAGTAACGTTGTTGTCCCCCATATGGTTTTGCGGAAGAGATGAAGTGGAGCATATGATGGGGTAGGAAGGGTGAAGTGTGATAGTATAGGGTTCTATTTGCTATATTCGCTAATGGTGTTCGATTCAGTGGGTCTATCTGCAAATATCAAACTTAATGGTTAATAAATGGCCGGGGCAGGAGGACGATAAGGAAGGAAGGTCTATATATATGCAATTAATTAACCATACTAGCTAGTTTTTTTTTTTTTTGGGTTTTATCTGTTTGATTGAAGCTTGATGTTTAGATTTTTGACGCATGCACCGCATGCATGCATGCCTCAAATTTGAGTTCTGATCAAACCTGCGCCGGTTTCAAATAGTTCAGATTCAGTTACGACCCTAAATTCCACCTAACCTCTTAGCCCCACAACAAACATCACACCTACACTTCTGATATTGATATATGATAGATGCAAATGTACAAAAAAAAAAAAAGAGAGAGTCAAACGATAACCCAAAAAGCCCTCACAGCTCTGCGTGTCTCAATCTCTCTTCCCTCACTGAAAGATGCCCCGTTTCATTCAAACAAGGCATAAAGCCACAAGATGCTCCTTATCTTAGGATTTTTAAGAACAAAACAAACCTAAAAGTTAGAAAAAAGAAGATGGAAAGCGAGAGGAATGAGCTAAGGATAGATGGAATCCTCCATTGCTTTCCTCTTTTTTTTTTTTTTTAACCCCGCCTTGTGCCTTGCGAGTTGGGCGTTAAGTGGGCTTTGTTGGGCTGTAGGCCCTACCCACGAGCTCTTGGGAACAGTCACGCTGTGGATATAATTGTAGAGGACATTATTCCTAAAGTTGGATATGTCGCTTCTTTTATTAGATGTAGTTTGCAATTATTGGAAGTGAGATTAGCTCCCGCTGTTACGCCTTCTAATCAGTTGGGTTTAAATCAATCATGGTGTGAGCACTAATTGATACTTGGTGATGATTGTTGAGTCATTGTAACGGATAATTTTATGATCTTTGCTATGATATTTGCAAAATTATTCATGTTTAGGAAATTATAAAAGTGCATCTTTGACCAAACCTACTCTATTTTTAGTGAAAAGGGATAGAAAAATATTCTCTCAATTATCATTGAGATGATGGAATATACAAATTCAACTATCAGAGATAAAATATGCAAATGCTAAAAATACTCTCTTTCACAAAAAGTTAATGATTGTCCATGGGCTCTTTTGAGCCACCTAGCCTACCAAATAAATAAATAAATCATCGCCAAATTAGTTTTGGTTACAAAAGACTACAAATCAACTTTCGTGGTAAATAAGCATCTTATGATGAAAAACATAAAGAAGAGGACAAGAAAAGATTCAGGATAGCTATTAATTCAGAAAAGTTCCTCAGGCCTATAATTTAATACTAATTTTATTGTACATGCAACCGAGTTTAAATTTTCATTATTCTAATTTTTATATAAAAATTGTCACTTTAATGCGCTAAAGTATAGGAGATATTTCTAAGTTTTTTAAATGGAATTTGTTCATTTAATATGCGATGTTTTATCTTGCATTATTCGGAATTGGCTATGACATGTATTACAATTTGAGTGGTGACATAATTTTCCTAGACATGACATTAAGATGAGTGTTTTTTTTTCACATTTCATCTTTAAATTCTTGGGAAAAATGTTTCTAGGCACCAAAAAATAAAACGCGTTGTGACCCAACCCCTCAATGTTTTTCCCATGTGCTTTAACCCCAAAACCCACAAAACATGTGGTCTGACCCCTTTTCACACTCTCCCAGGAATTCATCCCAAGAAATTCCTGAAATACCCCTTTCCCTTTTCTTCTTCTTCTTCTTCTCCTCCTATGTGTCTTTCTCCTCATCTCTCCTAACTGCTAATTTCTCATCTTCTTCTCTCCTCCTCATTTCCCCTAACCCTACATTTCCCCAAAAACTATACCCCTTAACTCTTCCCCTAAAAACGGACGCGTCTCTCTCTCCCCTCTCTCTTCTCTCTCTTAGACTCAGGTAAGCTCAATAGAACCCAAAAAAAACCCTAGATTTGAACTCAACCCTCCACACGATCCCTCAAAAGTTGTTCATCGTCGGCATCCCTCGAATCCGACGGCAAAGGAGGCTCTTTGAGAATCATCCGTCGCCGCCTCTGCATCGTCGGCATCCTCGAATCATGTATAATTTCTCACTTGGATCAATTTTTTACATTATCTGTTTAAATGCTTTGCATTGGTGTCAGGTTGTTGATGAAGCAAAATACGTGAAGGCTACAAAAGCTGACCGCTTAAAGCAAACACAGGATCTTCATGTTAAATTGGAGGAATATTTTTCTTTAGAGCATAATCACTGAAAGGCCTTTGAAGAAGAGACTCAGTGTAGCATTAATGCGGTTCTTTTATCAGATGACAATAGAAGAACTGCTTTTCAGCTTGCCTATGATGAGGACCAACAGATGATTGTTGTAAGATGGAGCTGTCTTGATTTGGCTTTCTGCATTTACTTTATTTATAGAATTCTTTCACGCTGGTTGGCATGGATATAAGATTTAACAGTTATGTATGGCTTCTCACCAGGAGAAGTGGATTCATATCTTCCGTGCTTTAGTTGATGAGAGAGGGCCATGGTCTTCTAATCATTTCCTAAAGACACACTAGAAACTTGATAAGACGGAAGATTCTTGGCGGCGTAGAATAAAACTAAAGCGTAACTATAAATTTGATGAAAGGCTTCGTCACCCTCCAGTGAATAAGTCATCCAGTGAAACCAGCCCTATGGCAAGTGCAAGCCACTTGGGTGTTGGGGCCGGTGTTCCTGAGCAAATGAAACATATTCATGGGACTGAGATGTCATAAGAAGAAGCTTGAATTTGAAGGATAAATTGATTGAAAAGTACTATGAAACTGAGATGTCATGAGGTACTTTCCAAACTCAAACAAGAGTTTAAGTTGAATAAACAAGAACATGAAACTTGTTATTGCTTGGATGAGGTTGTGAAAATGAGAAGAGAAGAAATAAATTTGATGGGTGAGCTTGCAGAAAAAAAGATGAAGATGTTAATTTTTATAATAGGACTATTTGTACTCTTTATTCTTGTGTAGTTTCTCCAGAATTGCTTGTAACGTGTCATATTTCATTGTTCAGTTGATTATACTATGTGTTCTTGTGGTTTGGTTGTACTTAGATGAAAATTAATGAAATGTATTGTGTCTATTTAGTAATTAATTTTGATATAATTTATTACGATTGTATGTGAAATGTATTGTGATTATCATGTGAATATGTACAAGTTCATTCAAACAAAACTTGATGTGTATAATAAACTGAAGATTATATATAAATTATGTGTATCAAAATCTGAATATTATGGTACATAATATGTACATAATCTTAAGGTTATTATGTACATAATATATACATTTTGGTACTCATCATTTTGTGTAGACTACGGGGGGATACTTGGTGTCATTTGTATGTTAACTCTCCTCATAACATGTTAACTCTCCTAATAACATGTTAACTGTCAGCTGAATATGTTAACCTTTACCAAAATATGTTAACTATAATAGTTATATGTTGACTTTTAACTGAACGTGTTAGCTTTCCTCCTAGTATGTTAAATTTCGCTGCTTTATGTTAACTTTCATCCAAACCTGTTAACTTTCACTGTTTTATGTTAACTCGAGATATTTATGTTTCTGAATTTTGTTATATTGAGTCTAACTTCATTTGATAGTTGTTGCTTCTCAAATAGCCAAAGTAAGTGATTTATTTGCTTAATCATTATATTTACCTATGCTGCATCTAAACTTAATAAGCAACTCTTATATGACCCTCCCAGTTAGAAATTTCAGTTTATTTTTGCATTCCTCCAAGTTTGAACATGTCGTGCCATATTTATGGATTTCACTGAACTTGATTCAATTTTATTGATTCTTCATATTTATGGGGTTGATACAAATCAAGTAACTACTTCCGATGCTGAGTCTGGTGTCATTAGTATCAGGCTAGCAGTTGAACTTCTAATAGAAGGATGACAACAGAAGAATCAAGAGAGACATTTGATGAGGATGGGAGAAAGTTGTACTAAAAAGTGATTGGTTGAACCAAAACTTATGTGCATGTCTGTATTGTGTATATTAGTTTAATTGTGTAAACAGTTGATGTGAAATAGAAACAATGCAACAATATAGACATTTATTATTCTTATTGCATTTTCTGGTATTTTTGCCACCATATGTTTACGCTTTGTTTTGATACAATATATATTTAACAGGTTCATCTGTATGTGTTAACTTTCAAGTGTATATGTTAACTTTCAGGTGTATATGTTAATTTTTCACGTGAACATGTTAATTGTCAGCTGTATATGTTAACTTTCTTATGAACATGTTATATTTCAGCTTTGCACGCTAACTATCACCTAAATATGTTAATTTGTCAGTTTCTTTATAACATGATAACATACAACTGAATATGTTAACTTGTCAAATGTACATGTTAAGTATTAGCTTTTCCTGTTAACATTCAACTGAATATGTAGTTTTTTATTTGAACCTGTTAAATATATGTTGTACCAAAACAAAACGTAAACATATGGTGGCAAAAATACCAGAAAATACAATAAGAACAATAAATGTCCATATTGCTACATTGTTTGTCATCCACATCAACTGTTTACACAACTAAACTAATATACACAATACATTATGACTTCATTCCATGCGACTTGAAACTCTATACCTCATGATATAACTCACGCAGTTACATATATCCGTACAATTTTCAGATCTATTACAAACAAATCCTAATGGGGTTAGAGCATCAAATAGATAACAAAACGTATATTTAACAGGGTTGTTAGCTACTAATAGTTGAACAAAACAATAACATCTCATCCCACAACTTCTTCGTTGGACGGAGGAGATCCTCTCTGCAACAAGCTTCCATCAAGCAGTTGTAAGATGATATATCAGGAGCAAAACCATTCTTCCTCATATCCTTAAACACATCATAAGCTTCTCTCAACTTTCCTACTCTACACAAAAGTGACACCATCAAATTATATTGATCAACTCCAACAAAATAGCCCTTATCCAAAAGGGTTTTAAACAAATCCCAAACCTCATCGCCATTTCTAATCTCACGAAACTTTGCACTGATATGACCCAACAATGCAACACTTGGGAACCAATCCTTCTTAATCAAATACTTCAATAGGAACACTGTAGAGCCTGGATCAACGACAGAAATGGACCCAATTAAAGAATCGAGCACATCATCATCAATTAGGAAATCTCCATAAACAATAGCCTCACCCAATTCCCGTGCCTCAGAGATTCTCCTTTCCGATATCAACCAAAGAATGAACTCTCTATAATCATTAATCCTTGGTGCAACCCCAAACTTTCTCTTCTGCTTCAATATTCTCCCGGCCTCCTCCACCCTATTCACTAACCTAAACCCTTCCAACACAATCCTATACGAAATAAAATCAGGTTTCCACCCAATCATCCTCAATTTCTCCAACGCAGCCCAAGCTTCTTCAATCTTGCTAGCTCGACAAAACCCATCAACAATCAAGGCAGCGGTCACCGACCCATTAATTGGAGAACCCATTTCTCTAACTTTTTCAACCAAAGAAAGAATCTTGTCTAGTTCTTCAAATCTACAGACCCCCTTGATGAAACAACCAAAACCATACACCGGGTAGATTTCAATCGCGCGGGCCCCAACACCTTCGCCGAGATCATCTATGGCGGCGACGGTGAATTTGAACGCGGTGGGACCCTCGTCAACCTCCACGTCGGCGTGGAGGGGAACGGGAGCTCGATGACCTTGCTGAAGATGTGAGGGAGGCGGTGGAGGGTGGCGGAGGGAGGCTAAATAAGTGAAGAAGAAGAAAGAAAGAAACAAAGGAAAAGCCCAAAACTAAGAGGCTAAAGTGAAGAAGAAGAAGAAAGAACAAGAAGTGAAATGAGTTAAGGGCAGTTTTGGATTTTGAATAAATATTTGTTACTGTGTTGTGTTGAAAATCTAAATGAGGGCCAAAACATAAGTGGATGTTGTATTGGGGGCTTTGTCACTCAAAAAATAATAAGGGGGGCTAGTCACATCCTCTTTTTTTTTTTGGG
>BQKN01000512.1:77764-88664 GCA_022839385.1 Asparagus kiusianus | reverse complement strand
CCCCCCCCCCCCCCCCCCCCCCCCCCCCCCCCCTTGACACATTTTTCCCTAAATTCTTTTATTTAATTATTTTTAAGCTAAATATTTAGATACATACTTTCGATAATATTTTATATTGAAACATATTGAAATCCTTATTGTTATTTTTGTTGTATTTATTTTCGTGGAAAAGGACTTTAACACTTTATAATTATATCTTCTTATAATATAAAGCACAATTGATATTTAATTGGTAAGCTTTAAGCTATGCTTTAGAAAGTCCTAGAAATAAAGCACAGAGAAGAAAAGAAAAAAAACTTTTTGTTAAATGACCAAATTGTCCTTATGTGTTTAGTGTCATGAATGCCAATATTTCATGTCCTTCAAGTTTTTTCTACCCTCACTAGCTAGGTTTTTAATGCGGTAAATTAAAAAAATTATGTCTAACATGATAATTGATTTTCCTAAATAAGCTATCAAAGGATAAAGTACTACTTGCAAGTCAAATTAGAGAAAGTTTGACAGTTTATTTTAGGCGTTGTTTGGTTCATTTCCATAAAATTATGGAAATTGATTCCAAGGCGAATAACCATTTCCAAAAAAAATTTGGGATATCAAAGGAATCCATAACTTGTGTTTGATATGGAATGATAAAGTGAAGAATAGGAAAGCATATACAAAACTTATGTTTGTTTCATTGCCAAATAATTTAGGGAATTGTGAGAGAAAATGATGAGTTATCACATGGTTGTTAGCTTTCTAGTCCATTTACGAGCTAAAAAAGAGAAATTTGGCTGTCATGTCAGCTTTTAAGAAAGATATTCTTAAAAAAAAGTTGAACCTAATGACAGTTTTGAAATCCTATAATGTCAAAAAACCTATTTTTTTATTCCAAATCCGCAGGATTCCTAAAAATTTGGCCGAACCAAACAGCTAGTGAATGAGATATGAGTTAGATAACCATTATTCTCTTTTATTAATTAAAAAGACAACCATTATTCACTGATGAATAATGATACCTACATCATTCTCTCCTACACTACTTCTATACTACAAATAAAAAGAAAGCTATCAATACCCTAAACCTTTTGTATTTTGAAATTAGCTCTCCAATTATTAAGACTAAACTTAAGAAGATTAATTTCTAAACACTTAGAAGATTTACAAGACTAATTTCAAAACATGAAGATCTGGAGGACCAACCTCAAAACATGAAATTAGCTCCTCTAAACCTTTCATAATTTAAAGGGAATAAAATATGAAATGGTTTTTCTATAGAGTGCCCTTGGGCACTCTATAAGAGATGAGAGAGATAGAGAGAAATGAATGAGGAGAAGATCCCAATGCAATTCAGGGACCCCCTCCTCATTCATTTCTCTCTATCTCTCTCCTCTCTTATAGAGTGCCCAAGGGCACTCTATAGAAAAACCGGAAAAACTTAGAAGTGAAAAATAAATAAATAAGCAGTTTTTTTTTTCGAGAATAAATAAAATAAATATATGAGCAAGTTGGATATCAAATCCCACCACTTTTCGCAGCAGATATCTAACCTGAATGTTATTTTTTCAATATTTACGTAGTACAACCGCGACTTCTCGGCCAAATAATAAATACCCCATATTTAATGCGGGTGGTCAGATTTCCAAAGCGATTCGCAACTACCACGGACGTCACTGTATCCGGTCGAATTAAACCAGTGGGCCCCGGCCCACGATCTCCGCCCCATCAGCGAATCATTAGGCGTGCAAGCTAAACCCTTATCCTACGTACGCCACTTGCTCAAGCTTAACTAACCACGTGCGTGCCCTCGTACGATACACCCAAACATCTTCGTGTATAATCTGATCTCACGCGGAGCACAAAATAATATTGTTTATATTTATATTAATAAAATTAGTACTAATCCAGCATAAAACAATACCCTTACATTATCTGTACTAATGTCCTCTGTTTTTATCGTTGGCATAGTTTACATAAGGATAAATTTCATAAGACACTCCTTAACTTTTGGATGGTTATCAAACAACTCCTTATAATTTTAAAATAATAGAAAATCTCCTGAGATCTAGAGGTTATCAAAAAACATTCCCTGCCTTCAAACTTCTATTAGAAAACTGACCTAATAATGTTAGACCTAATTTTCATATGGGTGGTTAAATTTACGCACGGGCATATTTTTGCCACTGAAATTGAGTAAAAGAAAATTTACCTATTATAAGAAGCTGGTCGGATAGGGATGTACTTTTAGAAAATATGAATTATATGTTTATTGGAATTTTGTTTTGTAAAATTATAACCGCGGCGACAAATTACTTGGAAGATAAGAAGAGGTTTAAATTACTAATCAATTATGCAAGCATGTAGAAGAAATGGGAAACTAAAAAAGAATTTCGGGACCTACATAAAAACTTTCCATCAAATTGTTGAACTCCTACCCAATTAAGACGAATACTAGTATTTAGACCCCTGCAAAGCACGGTTCCTAAAAGATTTTTTACAAATATTAAACATGTTATCAAAACAAAGAATTCTGCTTTAGATATGAAGTATAGTGGTGGAAGTGAACCAAATAATTAATAAACAGTTCGGTTATTATTCATCTAGATATTCGATCAAGTTTGATTCAATAGTTTATTTAGTACTAAACAAATAATATTTAGTGTTTGGATTATAAATGAATAGAATTTGACCAAATGTATATTCGATTCTTAGCTTGTGAAAATTTCTAAAACTTAAGAGTTGTCATTCCATCCATTTTGACTTTCTTTTTGTTTATTCTTTTGTAGTCTCTGATATAAAATCATTCTACAACAACATCTAGATGTTCATGGTGGTAGGGAGGAACCCAAAGAGCCATATCTAAACTTCTTCAGGTGTTTATTGTAATGCGTAAAATTTAAGTTATTAATGACAATGTTAAATTCAAAATTCCCATAAATAAACCTAGATTCTGTGAACCTCACGTTACTCACCCTCTTCATTAAGATCTCTTTGCTGAACTTTTTCTATAAGAGAAGATAATGGTACAGAGATGTGTTATATCAAAATGGAAGAACATGAAAGTTAGCAAGTCTACTCCCTTTCTCTTCAAGAAGTAAAATCACATATTTTATTGTTTGCGCAACCTCTTGAGCTGGTATTTTAACTATTTTTTCAGCTTCCTTGTTCATAACAATGAAAGTAGTTTTCCCAGATTCATCTTGAACTTCATAGACGACTTACTGGAAACATAAGCACCTTCATGTCCATTCAAAGAAAACGCATCTGCAGAAATTCAGAAAGCACACTCAAAGTTTAATACTCACAAACTTACTACTCAACAATCTTGTAAATGAATTCAAAAGTGTACTACTCAATCAATTCTTAAATTTGTATAATCATTTCTCTTGTAGAAAGAACTAATAAATTGTATTTGTATCAAATATATCTCTTTCAGTATCATTTAATCGTTCTTGAAAATAGGAAACAATGAAAAAAATTCTTACCAATATTTATATGTTGCAAAATTAACATAGTGTCAATTACAAAGACACACGAAATCTTGCAAGAAAATATCATACCTCCAACCACATAGAAGGGTGTAATAATAAAGCATTGATGTTTTCGTAACTTCAAGTAAAGGTTTAATTACATCTTCCTGAAACAGGAAGAGATGAGCAAATAGATATCACCCAACTAACTAAAAACTGCAGCAAGACTAAGTTAGTAACTTCTCAAACTTCACCAAATCTAACTACATCATATGATTTTTTTTCCACCCAGAAACAATACTTATATTAAAGTTAGCCCTCAACTTCAAGCAAGAAAGACCAGTGATCCATGTATGAAAACTAAAATCAATTAAGCTTACCACATCAATATGACACAGGACAACACGGAGCTTAAAATTCTTCTGCAGCTCCCTTATTCGAAAATATAGGTAGTCTAGATGGAGAAGGAGATACCGAAGACTGCATCAACCGATGAATTTGATCAGAGAACCATACAAATATTAGGGGCTTTTCAATAACTCACTTTTATTTCTCCTTAATTAGTAGATAAGCACATAGATTTGTTGTCAAAAGTTCATATAAATATTTCAGATTTGTATAACTATGTTCTTCAGGATATGTTTTCTTTTACTCTCTGATAAATGCTACCCTTGGAGTAAAACATTTTCGTCCCTTCTTCTGAGCACTTCCCTGGTCGCCAAAACTTTTTGAATATTGCTTTTTTAGATGTGCATGCATGAGCTTAAACTGCATAATTAATATTTAATTATGAGTAATTCTTACCTATAACTTGCTAGACAAGATTCATATCACAGCATCTACAGAATTTCAGAAAGCACACTCAAAGTTTAATACTCACAAACTTACTACGAAATGCACCTTTAATTATCAAATTACATGCAGAAGGTTAGCACTCCGATCAGGTTTTCTAAAAATTACACATTGAATTAGTTCACCTCACATACCATCTTGAACACTATGGAAATCATCATCACAATCGGTCTCCATGCCCATATTTGAGCCGAACCAAGAATCGACAATGCTCCCTGATACGTTTGAAACTACCAATGAATGAAATATTTCGCTAATATGCATAAGGCTATGAAACTACAACTCATAAGTCAGAGACCGCGTTAATGTTGTATAAGTCATTTATTAGTATACAAATATGCAATTAGTGGGTGTAAAGTTCATAATTTCATCAGCTACTTTGCCGGCAAAACAATGTAAAATTAGTTAAACTTCTTTTCGGGGTCTTTGAGCAACAAATTTCTTTTCCTTCATAATCTATTTTTACCCAATGTATATGCAACATGATTCTGATCAAGAAAAATCCTATTTCGTGAAAAAGAATGTTGAGAAAATCTGCTGTAGGGATCAACATTCATATCTGATTAACAAAATAAACCAGAAAAAAAGAAAACTCTATTTCTTAAAGTTAACTTGATCAGGAGCTGAGCATCAATTTACAGTAACTAACAAATCAAGAATCGAAGATTAAAAAAAACTAAAACATAACAAATTTCACAAATCTATTGTAATCTAAGAGTATCCATTCACCAATCCACCAAATTGACGTACGATATCACGAACGCAACTTCCAAAATCAACTCGTTAACCGGTTTCTTCAAAATCAACCAACAAATCAAAAAACAAATAAAAAGGGAAAGGATCAGAAAATCAAACCTTGATTTATTTGGAAACTCTCGTTCTCCTCCTCAGATCTCGCGATATCATCAATCAGTTTCAGCGAATAAACTCTCGTTCTCAAACTAAAAGCCGTTTGAAAACAGACTCAAATTGATGGAAAAAATAAACAAAATGGCGAAAATTACCTCCTCAGGCGAACACCACTCGATCCAAACAAGGCACTGCGACTTGAAACCCAAACCCGAATATGATGAGCTCCTCCTCTAGCAGCAGCAGCAGCGACGGTGATGGTCGGATCTCTCGGTCCCTCTCTTCATCGGCCTGATCGTCGTCATCGAGATCGTGTTCCTTGGCCGCCTCGACTTTGCCATCGTCAAGAACTAGACTAACTCCTTCTATTTCCCTTCCTCGATCACGATGGAAGAAACGACGACGAATCCTTTGTCTTCTTCCTCTTCGATTTCTTCCTTGTTCGCTGAGACGATCGAATCCTAATCGGTCGACTTTCCCCTCCTCTCTCCAACGCGATCGGCATCGATCGATCAATCGACCAGTTAGGGATTCATACAAAAAAAAAAGAACGAAGAGAGTAAAGATAAAGATTCGAGTAAATAGGAAAGTTGAGAATATGAGTAAATAGACCTAGTATTGATTAGAGGAATTATTAAAACCACCGGGTTTATTTAGAGAGATAGTAGAAAGATAAGTTTTCATTGCTCAGAACATAGGTTACTGTTCATTTTAGTTTTTTTGTTGTTCCCCTCTCTAGTAACTAGTAATAAAGAAGTAGATTAGAATGAACCTTAATCCGAACATCTCCCCAACTAGAGAAAAAACGGCGGGAATCGTGTCCACACGCTCGGACGCTCCCTACCGTTGGATTAAAAAATTACCGTAATAATTAAACAAACACGCACTAATAACTCCACCCGCACTGCAGGACTTCACGTGGCGGGCCCCGCACCATTATTAAAGACGCGGGACCCATCACGTGCTTCTCACCCCCCACTAATTGCACGCCCTCTCCCTATAATCCGCCGACACATCCCTGAGACTCTCCCCCTCGTTTAGTCTAATCACTCTTCTCACGTGACCGATTCTAAATTCCACCGCCACGTGTCTCTTGTCACGTGATCCCCTCAGTTTAAATCCCCTCGCCCCCACAAACCCAACTACCTAAAAATTCACGGGGAATTTTTTTTTAAATGATGGATTTAAGCGTAGTACCGTACGAGACGAAGCCGGAGGCGGTCGGGTCACCGACCGGTGACCTTATATCCACCGCCGCCCGCTACCGCGAGTGCATGCGCAACCACGCCGCCTCCCTCGGCGGCCACGCCTTCGACGGCTGCGGCGAGTTCATGCCCTCCTCCGCGGCCCCCGGCGACCAGCTAAAGTGCGCGTCCGGAGACTCGCTAAAGTGCGCCGCCTGTGGCTGCCACCGCAACTTCCACCGACGCGATGGCGCCGCCTCCGGCAAGCCCCTCCGCCTCCTCCCGCCTCCGCCCGGGCCGTTTCCCACCATCTTCGCCTCGCCGTACTCGCGGATCCCGCCTCCGCAGCCGGCCGCGGCGAGGATCGGATCGGAGACGCCGCCGAGGACCGACGGCGGCGAGAGATCGAGGAAGAGGATGCGCACGAAGTTTACAGCAGATCAGAAGGAGAAGATGCAGGCTTTCGCCGAGAAATTGGGGTGGAGGATCCAGAAGCAGGATGACGTGGCACTCGAGGAGTTCTGCGTCGAGATCGGCGTTAAAAGGCACGTGCTCAAAGTGTGGATGCATAACAATAAGCATCACTTCTCCTCGGCGTCGCCGGCGGCGGTGGAAAATGGCGGGAAGAGGGGGGGTGATGTTTCGCCTGCGACGGCGATTAGTGTTTAATCTGTGGAGGTTAGTGGTAATAAGGATGTAGGGATTAGTTTATAATAAGTTAATAACTAACTAGTCAGTTTTTATCGGGTCGGGTTTTAATAGTTTTGGCCTGGATCCGATTTAGAGTGTAATTTGAGATAACTTGTTGTATGATTTTGTTAAAGCACTGTTGCTTAACTTTTAAGTAGAGGGAGTAATCATATGATTTTGGCGCTTATTATGGAGATTGAATTTGGATCGTATTGGTGCTTTTTCTTTTTTTATTTTTTTTCTCTTAAATAATGCTTGATTATGTTGGGGAACCAATCCAATTTATTTTATGCTTGAAAATTGAAGATTAATTTAGTGATATAGTTTTGCTTTGGTGATCAATCTAATTACGGCATATGTTAATAGTCTCTAAAATTTAATTTTAAATATTGTTCATTAGTAACTTAAATGCTGTGTTTCAAGAGTCTTTTAAGAAGCTGAACTTTTCAGATTTAGCCGCAGAATTTTTTTTACAACCAGTTTGAAAAGCCAACTGCTTCGTTACTCCCAAAAATCTATTTGGAGTACCGATGGCATGCAAAGTAATTTTAAAACGGATATTTCGCTCTTTAATGCTAAATTCTAGCGATGAGATAGTTACAAGGAGTTACACGGGTATATTTGTAAATAAGTGGAGCTTCTGATTTAAATATAAGGGCAAATTAGGAAAATTGAAATTAATGTTAAGGGCAAATTAGAATATGATGATACACGCATGTTTAGCTCTTCACATATCTAACAAAAATTTGAGGTTTTCTCTTGGGGTTATTTACAGTCAAACAACCAACAGTTTACACTGTTTGTAACTTTAGTACTCTTTTGCCCAATAAATACCCCAAACTTAAATCGTTTAGTACTTTGATACCTCTAAAAGTTTTTTTCTTGCCCAAAATGAACCCCAACGTTCAATAATTTTTTACTTTGATATCCAAGCCATAAATTATTTTATTTTAGTATCACAATCTTTTAACTGCAAATTAAAGTTCGGATATCAAAGGTAAATTTTGTGGACTCTTAAGGTATTAAAGACATTTTATTTAATTAATGGGTTTTTTCTGGCAAAAATAAATCTGGGGTATCAAAGCAAATTTTGTTAAACTCTGGAGTATTTTTTTGGGCAAAAACGAACTTTGGGCACCAAAGTTAAAAATGAGGAAAAGTTTGGGGTTTTATTAAGTGCAAATAACCTTCCACCCCTTGAAAGTCGCTTTTCTTTGGAAAAAAAATCCACATTTTTTTCCTGTAAAACATTAGTTTTTGCTTTATTAAAATCCCATGCTCTTTTCTTATCAAAATAGAAGGGAGGATTTCTCCTCTTCTGCAATGCGAACTCAAACTAGGTTGAAGAATAGTTTAAGTAAGGACGAAACTGCCCATTTTATTTTTCTGCCTGTTTTCAAATTTTCTACTATTTTTAAATTATAAAAGTACCTAATTTCGGAGTACCGAAGCAATCCTCTTTAAAAGAAGGTTAAATTTCCCATAACCCCCTCATCTATATCTCTGGTTACATTTAATATGTTTGTTGCAACTTACTGGCATTTAGAGTGCAACTTAATATGTTACAACTTAGTGATAGTTGTAGACAATAGTTATACTACTTTTTATTTAAAAAGAGAAAGAGATGATCTTTTCTTATAAACAGTAAAGATAAATTATATATGTGCCTTACCTTCATTGTGTCTAGCAGTACAATAATTTACTTTTGATATTTTTAAATTGAATAGAGGTATCACTGGTTCCACCAACACCTTAGCTGGAAGTAACTCTATGGCGTGCCTCTGATCCCATTTCATTATTTGAGTTAAAAAAAAAGAGGCTCTAAGTGCAATTATTATTTACAAAAGATAGTTGAAAATGTTGTCTCTGTGATTGTACTTGTAAAACCAAATCATTGCGCTGTTGGACTATTCTTTGCGGGAAGCAAGTCCCTTTTGTAACTGTAATAATAATTGTAAAACAGTTAGTTTCAAGTGTGATTGAAATGGTTTTTTTATGTAAATTGCAAATAATTCCCCTTGTTCATATTTTTCATATAACTTAACACTGATCATCAACTCGTTTATTAGTACTTACCACTCTTGAATTACCCCTTTCAAAGAACAGTTTGCAGGTAACTCCGTCTCCTAAATGAGTTGAGAGCTGCTGAGCGCTTCTGAAGATATATGAGGGGTTATAGGTAAATTACCGTAGTAAATTTGTAAATATTACCATAATAACAACTAATTTATCACAATAAAAGTGTTAAAACGTATATGGAAACTTCTTCAAGTAGCTCACTTTATAACTCCTCCTCTTGGTGACTTTTATTACTATATTTGTTCATGATAACTTATTTAATCAAGGTTAGGACACGGAAGGAGAGGGGAAAAAAAATATATTAAAACACGCAGGGAAAATTCTTCTAAGCTGATCACTTTAAAACCCCCCAAACTTGGTAACCCTTGTTACTATATTTGTTCAAGATAACTTATTTAATTAAGATTAAATCTTAGAAGGAGAAAAGGGAGCAAGCATTGGGGGCCATAGCCAAATTTATTTATAATTGTGCCCTAATGTAAAGACCACCACTCCCCTCCGCTGCTCAGCCTTTTGCTGTAAAATGGGAAACAAGGCTAGAAGAAGGGTGGAGCAAAGGACTTTTGTTTCGAACTTTCAAGTGAGAAATCATGTCAACATATCATTCCGTTGTTAATAATTGAGGGTTTGGTCGGTTGTTCAACCCAGTGGGCTGCCTTTTTGTATGGGAGTATGATGCTCCATTTGGGATAATGTTATTATTGGTGTGGGATTAAACAAGGGATAACTGGATTGGATTAGATGGGAAGATGTGACTTTGAGAGATGGATACATAGCTGGCTGTGGGACCCAGCAGCGGGTGGTTCTATTCTTTGGCTGGGTACCCCTTAAATGTCACGTAGTTTCACACGTCACTTAAAGCCCGGCGGTACTCAGAGCATCTCTAACAACATTCTAGTTGGGAGTCCTCGATAGAGAGCTCTCAGGACCTCTTAAGATCATGACCCATTATTTTCAATGCCACATTACATGAGTGACCTCCTAACTAATGTTGATCTCCAATAAACTCTTACTTAGGAGCTCCAACAATATCAAAGAAACTCATCTTCTATTTTATTCGGCAACCGCCTAGCATGGTATGTATATTGGGCATTTTCATGAACCTAGAATTATTTTGGAGGCTGTAGCTAGCAAAGATCTTTGGATATGGCATGCCTTCTTTAGACTGCTGGGGTCTCACAATTGCTGGCCTTAGTGTTTTGATGATGTTTAACAAACAATTTACTTCTAATGTTGTTTGTCTAGTATTTGTGTTTTCTTATCTATTGTAGACAAACAACGTAGTTGGAGGTTGGATGGATTGCGCTTCAACGATCACATCAATAAGGAGGTTGGCGGAATGTCGGGTTGAAGCCCTTACAATTCAAGTTAAAGATCAAGTTCAAGCTTCATCCGCACGTGTACCAAGTTGAGCTACAATGAAGATCAAGATCAAGCTTGGGTAATATAGTTTAGGATTTATATTATGTGTGTTATATACTCTAAGCTCAATATCTATACACACACATTTTATTGGTTTCTTCATATATATATATAGTTATATATATATACAAGTTTTGGTTTCTATGCATATATATAGTTTATATATATACATACATAGTTTTGTGTTTTCATGTTTATAAATATGAAATCACATGTTTCATATTTACTATTGTGTTTTGGTATTTATTGCATAGAACATGCAATTTTGTGAAAAGTTTGTATTCTTAGTTTTTGGACTTAACAATAATCATATACATACTTTATTAAGTCTATATAATCATTGTGCAAAGTTTCAAAACATGGTTTAGCCAAAAT
>BQKN01000512.1:29973-48707 GCA_022839385.1 Asparagus kiusianus | reverse complement strand
TATATATATATAGCCAGGAACACTAATCTTCAATACATGCATATGTGGAGAAAAGGAACAAAGAGTATGAAGGCGGTTAAGAAGAAAGCTAGTTTGGAAATATAAAATAGGATATATCAAAGTTTCATTTAGAGTACAAAAGACCAAATCACATGGGTTTATGCTTTCTTATCATTGAGTCAAATAGATAATGGACGTCAGAAGATAGCAAATCTTTTACTTTACTGTCTAGATTATTGAAGCTTGGCAATGAAAGGTGCATGGGTTTCAAAGTGTCCACATCAAATGTCCGAATCAGTAATTTGTATGCTCCTTATAAATCTAAAGATTTTTATTTTTAACTGTCCATTTTGTGCCTATACTTCAAATTATATGACTTTTGGTTTTCGAACATACTAAATTATATACAGATCAATTTGAACGGGTCTAATTTATATTTGAGTAGCGTGTGGTTGGATGTAAATGAGAAAGATTCGACTATGAATCCTTCAGAAAGCAGCCATTCGTATAGGGCAATGCTTTACAGCTCCCTAAGGACAAATTTCAGCTTGTACCTGCCTATTGAGCTACATGGTGACAAACCCCTAAGGTGTTCCACATTGTGTGGATAAAAAATTACATGCATTGAAGGTTTCTAACTCAAATGTTGACTTTCTCTATATTAATTCATTTTTCACATCAATTGTTCACATCATTGGATAAAATCTTCCAAACACATCAAACTTTATCTACATACTTTTTTGATAAGCATATCAGGGAGTCCAACAGGGTCGGTCCTCCATGTAGCTTGGCAGGTGGGAAAACATTTGCTTGTTTCTGTGGCACTATACACAGACACTTGTATGTCATGTGAGCGTGTGTAAAAAGAGTGAAAGAGAGAGAAAGAGTTGAATTCAAGTTGCTATGTTTATAAACTCTTCAATACTTCAAGTCCGAACAACAGGATTGTATGGATAAGCATGCATAGAATGTAAATTTTCATTATACTTTTATGTACTAATATATTAACTAATTAGACCAAAAATTGCTCTTTTATGTAAATTTTCATTATACTTTGTGAATTTAGATTTATGGAAGCTATAGAATGTTAAGCGTTTATCATAAAGAAAACAATCCCTTTGGAATTAATTTGCTTAGAAAGTATCTACTTATGTCTACTCAATGAAAATGCCATGAACACTTTTTTTGGAATTATTAAAGAAAACCTTCATCAATAATGTTCATTTAATGCATAGCAAATAAGTTGAAATGAGGGGTATATTAAAAATAATAAATTATTGTAAGCAATAAAAAATTACCTAACAAAATTGATTCGATGAAGCTTCCACGGTATTAATTCTTCAAAGTTAAAATACTGCATAAAGAATCATAGAATAGAATTAGCAAACAAATGTTAAAAGAAAACTTTAAAAGTGAAACAAAGCACGCAAAAAAGAAATATTTTTTAATCAATCAATTTGAGTCTGAAGCAAAGAGGATAACTAAACACACAACATAAGCCGATCAATTGAAATGATTAAAATTTTTAAAACCTGAAATTAGAAGAAGGGGAAAAAGATAATTTGTACAAATAGCGAATAATTCCAATCACAAAAAAAATATCAATTCATTCCAATCAAGCTTTTGTTACAATTTTTCAACACTAAATGGATCAACTTAAAGCTATAATGTACTTTTCCCTTGTTCCTAAAATAACATACTATCTAAAAAAGCAATCAAATTTTGCTGAGTAAAGTATAAAAATTGATGCATGTTTCTTACACGCAGTGAGCAATTTTGAATGTTGCTTCAACAAAATAGACAATTTGTCCAAGCATAAAACTTTGATTAAAAAGATTCTTCAAAAACTTACATAAAAATGTTACTTAATAAAGATTTTTTTACAATTGAACAATGCGTATAACTGCAAATACAAATAGCATTATTATTTCATAATTAAAGGAAAAAAACAATATACATGTGGTTATGATAGTTTTATAATTATCATAATAACTCAAAATTTTGCATAAATAAAAAATAGAATAAAAATAGTAATATAAATCATTAAAGAAATAGGAAAAACTAAAAAACAGGTTAATATTTTCTGAAATTAATTAGAGCATAAAGCTCAAGATAACTGCCACATAAAAAGGAATATTTTGTAATTCATCTTTAACCTCTTGATGCAAGTAAGAGAATAGCATGACTAATAAAAACATTTCACTTCTCCTAACGCAGCAGTGCATCAAAAATCATCGGAACATACCAAGGAAAGCCGATTACAAAAGATATATCTTACATTCAGTTCATTAAGCTGATGTTAATGTGAAATGAAGAACAGAGAAGATTAGACCCTGTATTTCTACCAAAAAATAGAAAAAAGAATTAGTTAGTAACATAATTGTACCATTGATTTCAATATATATAGTGTATATTGCTTTATTCTTTGATGAATAATTTTTAAAATAAAGTTCAACCAAACAACACATAGATCAGTCACCTACAATAATACTATACAACATTGATGAATAGATTTTTAAATAAAGTTCAAAACTTTACATGTGCTTTTGTTGCAAATATATATACTAACTAATACTCAAATTTTTAAATAGCCTATAGTTTCACCTACAGGAAATATATGTGCAAATTTGGTTAAACTGTAGGGTATGTGCAACTAAGCTGCTTGAATTTGAAAACATATTTAAATAACTTCTTGGAATTATAATGAAACATGTGAAAAGGATAAATGAAACTTTCTTTGAAGTATCATCTTGATAAGCAGCTGAGGGAATAAGGATGAAACATGTGGGTTAGAGAGAGCACCACCATTGCCCTATTTAATTCAATCTGTCTTTTTGGTTAGTATATAATTCCAAGAAGTTATTTAAATATGTTTTCAAATTCAAGCGGCTTAGTTGCACATAAATACCCTACAGTTTAACCAAATTTGCACATATATTTCCTGTAGGTGAAGCTATAGGGTATTTAAGTGCAACTAAGTGGCTTAATTATTTAAATATGTTACTAACTATAGCGTATTTAAGTGAAACTATACGTTATTTAAATATGCTTACATTTGAAAAGAACTTGTGTCTTATGGGAAGCAAGGTTAGTCATAGTTCTTGACAACGCATGAATACAATAGCGAATAAGATTGAAAAGAGGAGGTCAATTCCAAGTTTTTGTTTAAACATAAAATTAAGAATTAAAGAGAGACACATTATTAGTGCCTCTAATATAAAATAAAAATTTGGGTTTAAAAATGAAATATGATCTCATTCTAACCAAAATTTCTCATTTTTCACATGCCTTTGCCGTTCTTGCCACATTGCTAGCAAATGCTTGATGGAAAACTTGATGCTTGCAAGAACTTAAAGATGAAATAGCATATATATGTATGTATGTATACGTGTGTGTGTATACTACAAACATACATACACAATACTACAAACATACATACACACACACAAATGTGTGTGTGTGTGTATGTGTATGTATGTATATATGGAAAATATAAAGATCTAGAATTGTGTGTGTGTGTGTATTTATGTATGTATATATGGAAATAATCTTCACTTAAAGATCAAAATCTACGATAAACTACAAATTCCACACCGAGATCTAATTGCAGAGAATCAAGAGTTAGTCGATTCAAGCAATACCTCATCGTACTCTTTCTTATCGGCTTTGGGTTGCTTCAAAGGCCTCGCCTTTCCACCTGGAAAAAAACAGGCAACAAAATCAAAATTTGAGTTCTATAAGATCAATCTCCGACGATGAATTAGGGTTACAAAGTGGAATTAGATCAAGGGAATTACCTTGTTTGGAATTAGATCAAGATATTACCTTCCTCGATAAAATGGTATCCGTCTCAAATTTCAACCTCTCATCATCCAATTCCCCCACACGCTTCCTGTGGTACTCCAAATACAACTCTCTAACAACCCAAAGAAAACCTCAATCAGCAACAAAAAACAACACAGCACAAACCAAAATCAAACCCCAAAAGACAAACGACCAACCTTATCTCAAGAAAAAGCGAAAGGAACTTCGAAGGATCTTTGCTGTTCTAATTACATTTTTCATTTTTTGGGACAAAATTAGGGCATTCTCGAAGCAGGAGCTGGATGATCTAAAAGCTCTCTTCGACTCCTTCGCCGCTCAATCACAAAGCAACGCCAAGTTCATCTCTTCCTCCGTTTTCCAAGTAATTCAATGTGTTCTGCTATTTTGACTCGAGTCCCATCCTTCTGCCCTTTAGATTTCCTGCTCCTCTTCCGCGGTGATCCGACCGCCGTTCGAGTCCGGTTACCGCGCTGAGCGGTCGGAATACCGCCCATTTCACTCCCACTGCAGCTCTCATCTTCACTCCGAAGGACCTTGCTCTCTCGAAATCTATCTTTCCTTTTTTTGATTTCCCCCTATATTTTTGTGAGATCTATTAAAGGCGATGCGTAGGGCTAGGGTTTTGGATGAGAATCCTTGAAGAGATCTGCGATCGTTGTTGATGAGGATTGGTCTTAGTCTTGAGAGATCGATGCGGTCGGCGCTACGGAGAGGTTTTCAGATGGCCTGGCTGATTTTGTAGGAAATGGGAGCAGTGATCAGGACTTTGAAAGGTCTTAGTCTTTGATTATCTGGTGAATGAGGAGCAGGTGAGAAGAGGGAGAATATATAATTTTATAATTGATCACTTGTATCAATTCACATAGATTTTTTTCATTTTACTTTTACAATTTTGTACTTTTATATTTGAAAATACTCAAAATTTCTTTATAATATTTTACCATAAATCTTTTTTCCCCCTTTTGACCCACTTCCTCATTTTCATGTTCACGAAATGGATTAAAGTTATAAAATAAGTATGTCTACATGCAAAGCACGTGCACTGTACTAGTTATTTAGTACAAAAGGAGTTTGGATTTTGCAGTTTAATTAGAGCATGTTTGGTTACTACTTGTTTTTTTAAAATTTTTATAAGTTACATATTACATATTCTCAAAACTTCTTGTAATTATGTAAGAAAATAAGAAAATTATTTGGCAAACCCCTTAACTTATAAGGAGATATATGTAGTTGTGTGTTTGGTAATCCAGTAACTTATAAGGTTGCATTAAGTATCAAATGACCAAAAAAGATATATTGTTGTAACTCCATAGTGTGACCTATTAATTCAGCTTATATTAAGTATATAATTAATAATAAATATATTAATTATTAAAAAGTAAATGATTTATAAGTAATTATTTCAAATTAATTGTGATTATTAATTAATAATATAAGTTTGATTAGTTAAATTCATTGTAATGAAATATTATTATCAATAATATATTAATTAATAAAAGTTAGTTATCTCATATAAAAATATATTTGATTAAAATATTTTTATATATTGCATTGTATTGTGATTGTTAATTATAAGAAAATATTTCACGAAGTAAAAGATAATAGGAGGATACTTATGTCTTTTGTCCAGTATAAAGAAAGTTCTTTATAAGTAGCCCAAAAATAAGTTTGGGAATTCCCAACTTATGTTCTGGCTGTTTACAAGTAAGAAATAACTAGCATAAGTAATTCTTACCCAACACGATATTATTAATTTATAAATAAAAAAAGCTGCTTATGAGTAGAAATAAGTAAGTTGCTAAACACTCGCTCAGTACTATTCTTCTGATTTTGTCATCCTCTTCGTGTATGCTCGCTCTACGCTGGTCAGGCGTGACAGCTGGCAGTAGAGGAGGTGGGGGTTGGCCCAACCGGCCATAGTTATTGGGCTGGGCCAGCAAGCTTGTGGGTCGTGTAGTCCCATACTCAAAAAGGTTGCAGGCCAAGACCCATTAGCAGCGGTAATCCATGTACGTGTCCATACTTCTCTTAATATCATAGCAGCGGATGTGAAGATCCTACAGGTCCCCATCTTTTCTTCTTTATTTCTCTACCATATATTCCTCTAGAAAGAGGTCACCCTGCTAACAACACGACATAGGAGGAGGAATGGGTCTCTGGAGCTGGCCATGGAGAGCAGGGTCCTCTGGATTTGGCTCGTCTTCAACAGCTGAACAAGTCACTGAAGGGATAGATGCCGATAATCTCACTGCAATTGTCACAGGTTTTTCTTAGGACTTGTGTGCATGTGCTGGAAAAAAAAAAAAGCTTGTTATGTTTCTACGAGATGTCGCCCTCTCCCGTTTCATTTTCGAGAAGATCGAGTTGAACGAAATATTTTGTCGGTTAACCGTAAGAACGAGAATTTTGAGAAAAAGTTATAAAAATGGATTACTTTGTGAATGACACAGTAATAGTATGCAGAAGCCCTGTGGCTGACTTAGGATTGTGCGTGAGCAAGATTTTCATGATATCAGCATGTACAACTTTAGCTAAAATAAATTCATGAAAATAAGCAAAAAAGACGTTGTAGAAGCAAAAACAGTAGTGTACAGAAATTCGAACTGCATCCTTACCCTCTTACCATGAATCCTATAGTTTTCTGGTCAGAATTAATCGCCGACTATTTCCCTGGTTGAGAGATCAGAGTCGATACTAATAGATAACTAATCAATATAGCTTATTAATTGCCAAATCTAAGATTCAAGATGAAAACTCTCAAAGCTGAGCTAGTCATGAATTAACCATTTAGAATTAAAAAAAAAAAAATCTTAGATATTGCAGATCACCTCAAGCATAAAATCCTTCGTCTATAAATGCACATATGTAGCCAATTCTAGCATATATTGGGATTTAATTCAGCTCCAACTTAAATATCTCATATAAATTTATACCAGTTTAAATTCCATACAAGCAATCATAGAGTAAAAACTGTACTTGCGTTTTGATCTTTAAAAGCCCCAAAATTTATACCTATACTTACAGAAATAATTAATTAACACGCATGAGCCACAAATAGTTAGAAACAGTTAAGTGCTTACTACCAAAAACAACCCATTTGACTCTGTTTCAGTGTTACGTTGTGGTCTAATTTGTCATCGGTAATTTCTCCGATAATCGTAAATATTAAGAGAGCTAATAAGCATATATATATGTTCGTGCTGCAGGAGCAACAAGTGGCATTGGCAAAGAGACAGCAAGAGTTCTAGCGCTGAGAGGGGCCAAAGTCGTAATACCATCAAGAACACTCGAAAGCGGCACCAAGGTCAAAGAAAGCCTCCTCGAACAGAATCCAACAGCGAAGCTCCAAGTGCTGGAGATGGACCTGAGCTCCCTCCACTCAGTTGACTCCTTCGCGCGCTCCTTCAGTTCATCAAACAAACACCTTAACATCCTCATGTAATTAATTAAGCCACAAATGAAATAGCTAGCCACTGTAGTTTTATCTCATTAATTATTTCTTAAATCTTTTTAGCCTTGCATTTGGTTTTACTGATAGTAGTAGTAGTGTTGACGTGTTTTGGACTTTTAACAGAAATAATGCAGGAATAATGGCGTGCCCCTTTCAGCTGTCAAAGGATGGAATTGAGTTGCAATTTGCTACGAATCACCTAGGTACTGTGATTTCCTTCATTCTTGCTTTCTCTTGGTTTTGGAGGTACGGGTCCATAACAGAATTTTTAATTAGATAACATAACAGGGTTAATTGCAGAAACTCTGTAGTTTTGTATTTTGGATTAATTATTTTATTATTAGCAGTTTGATTCTCGCAGATAGAACCTCGGAGTCTTTTTTGTTGACTCTTTTACCCTCAGGAATCTATTTGCCTAAAGAAGGAAAAAGGGAAAGAAAAAAAAAATTTTCTGTCCGAGGGTAGGAGAGTCAAAAAAATTCACGCATGGGGCTCTGTCTGCCAAAGTTGGACTTTAGAGATAATATTAGTCCCTCGCAAATTGGTATTAGGATATTAGTCCCTCACGGTATGAAGCTCATGCGATGTATCCCTCAATTAAGTTGTCCATAAAGATAATGAAGACATCATGAGTTATACTCACAATGACCCTTTCTATATCTCTAAACTTAGTTTAAAGTCTAATATGTAGGGTTTTCTAACCCTTGCTGCGATTTGGAAATAGAGACGAAGAAGAGAAAAAAGAACAATCAAACAGAACACATAGAATTTTACATGGTTCACTTCTCAACGAGAGAAGCTACGTCCACGGCCGCCGCAAGATTTTTTTTACTATTCTCATGTTAGTTTACGAGCTGCCCTAATCACCACTTTATAGCATAGGGTTCTTACAAACAAGAATCTCAAACAAACCAGAAAACGAGCCCAGACCCAAACCCGAGCCGCGGTTGACCGCCAACAATGGCGTGGTCGACTAACCAGAACGTAAAAATCACAGGAAACCAATTACAGGGTCCGGGGTCGACCGGGCCTAGCCTCGTGGTCGACCAGCTAGAATGCAGAAACACACCCTGTAGTGTGCATGTTTTTCGGTCGATCGGGCCTTGCCTCGCAGTCGACCGGCCAGCACCCAAAACGTTGCCTGCTTCGTTTTCCCTGTTCTTGCCTGTTTTTCTCTTTAATGCAGCGAATAGGACCGAGTCTGATAGTTAGGCTCCACATAGCCTAACAATCTCCCACTTGGAGATTAACTTTCAGTCTTTATGACATTTTCCTGTGGCGACGACCTCCCATATTATCAAGTAATGAGGCCAACTGAAGTTGAACACAACTTTAGTTTTTCCATAGTGACAGTCTTTGTAAGCATATCAGCCGGGTTCTTGCTTCCTTGGATCTTCACAAGCTCCAACACGTCATCATCCAAGGCTGGCCTTATGAAGTGATAACGAACTTGTATATGCTTGGTCCTGACATGAAAAGCTAGGTCCTTTGCCAAATGGATGGCGCTTTGACTATCACAGTGTAAGACACTTTCTCATTTTTCTGTCCCAACTCCTCCAAGAAGCCCTTTAACCATATCATCTCCTTGTTTGCCTCTGTCACAGCAACATATTCTGCCTCTGTAGTCGATAAAACGATAATCTTCTGCAACTAGGAAACCCAACTGATGGCAGTAGTACCTAATATGAACACATACCATGTAGTGCTCCTTCTCTGATCTATCTCACCAGCAAAATCTGCATCACCAAATGCCTGCAGACCCAACTTGCCTCTCTTGAAGCATAAACAATACTCTATAGTACCCCACAGGTATCTTAGAATCCACTTTACTGCTTCTCAGTGTTGTTCTCCTGGATTTGACATAAATCTACTCACAGCTCCTACTGCATGGGTAATGTCAGGCCTCATACACACCATGGCGTACATAAGACTTCTAATGGCTGAATCATATAGAACATTCACCATGTAGTCTTTCTCCTCATCAGTCACTGGACACTGCTCCCTAGTCAACCTGAAATGACTAGCCAAAGGTATGCTAACAGCCTTAGCATCACTCATCCCAAACCTCTCAAGCACCAGCCTAATGTACTCATCCTGAGATAGTCGCAATGTGCCCAAAAGCATATCTCTGCTAATCTTCATCCTCAAAATCTGCTTTGCTTTACCTAAATCCTTCATATCAAAGTCACTTGACAACTGCTTCTTCAACTTCTTGATCTCACCCATATCTGAACTGGCTACTAGCATGTCATCAACGTATAGCAGCAAGATAATGTAGATGATGTCAAGCCTCTTGAAGAAACAGCAATGGTCAGCATTGCACCTGGAGTATCCATTCCTCCGCATGAACCTATTGAACTTTTTTTATCATTGCCTTAGAGTTTTTTTTTCAGACCATACAAGCTCTTTTTTAATCTGCACACCATCTTCTCTTTGCCTTTCTGAGTAAACCCCTCTGGCTGCTGCATGTATATCTCTTTCTCTAAGTCACCGTGGAGGAAGGTTGTCTTTACATCTAAATGCTCGAGATGTAGATTATCAGATACAACAATGCTCAGAACCGATCTGATAGTAGTCAATTTGACTACAGGAGAGAAGATTTCCGTGTAGTCAACTCCTTCTTTCTGCTGAAACCCTTTGGCAACCAATCTAGCCTTGTATCCCTTAGAACCATCATGTTCCTCCTTGATTCTGTACACCCATTTGTTACTCAAGGTTTTCTTTCCCACTGGAAACTTCGTAAGCTCCCAAGTCTTGTTAGAGTTCAAGGACTTCATCTCATCTTTCATAGCAAGCTTCCACTTGCTCGCATCACCCACTCGACATGCCTCATCATAGCTTTCTGGCTCTTCACCATCACTCAACAATAAGTAATTCAAATGAGACTTGGACTGTAATGATGGATACTTGGGTACTCTAGCTGTCCGTCTCAACTCTCTGATAGGTGGACCAGGCTCTGCATCTGCATCTGTCCTCTCTGAAGTAATCTCCTCTATCATATCTTCTTCCACCTCTTTTGCTACTTCTTCTGCCTTATCAGAACTAGCTTCAAGGTTGCTCCCATCTGGAACATCATCTGACTCAAAGTATACATGCTTAGACTGCACCGAACTAGTGGACTGAACAGCATCACGATCTTTGTAGAGGACTGCTTCATTGAAGACAACATCCCTGTTTCTGATGACTTTCTTGTTCTTATCCCAGAACTTATAGCCAAACTCATTACCACCATAGCCAATAAAATAACATTTCAAAGATTTAGAACCGAGTTTGTTTCTTACATGATCACTCAAATGAATATATGAAACACAACCAAAGACTCTTAGATGAGAAAGGTTTACCTCCTTTTCGCTCCATACGTCTTCAGATATTCTGTGCTTCAAAAGTACTGATGGTCTCCGGTTGATCAGGTAGGCAGCTGTGTTGACTGCTTCTGCCCAGAACTGCTTTGGAAGTCCTGCTTGTAGACGATGCTTCTGGCTCTCTCAGTCAATGTCATGTTCATCCGTTCTGCTAAGTCGTTCTGCTATAGTATACTTGGCACTATCCTCTCCAATCTAATGTCACTATCATAACAAAACTTCTTAAACTCAGAATCTTCATATTCATCGCCATTATCTGATCGTAGCTTCTTGATCTTCAAACCTGTTTCATTTTCTACCATAACCTTCCACCTTTTGAACACTTCGAACACTTCTGATTTATGTTTCAAGAAATAGACCCAAGTCTTCCTCGAGTGATCATCTATGAAGGTCACAAAATACAACCTTCCACCTGTAGACTTGACTGATGCTGGATCCCACACATCTGTATGAACTAGCTCAAGCTTCTCTTCCTTCGGAGTTCTGCCAACTCTTTTGAAGCTTATTCTCTTCTGTTTTTCAAAGATGCAACTTTCACATAAGTCAAGATCAGTCGACCTCAAACCTGGTAGCTTTCCATTCGACTGCATAACCTTTAGCCCTTTGCTGCTCATGTGACCAAGCATTTTTTGTGCTACAAATTTGGATCTTCTTTTCTCTCAACCACTGGAATGGATCCATATGCATCTGTCATCATATAAAGAGTCCCACTCTTCGTGCCACGAGTAACAATTATAGACCCCTTGGTAACCTTCCACGTATCACATGCGAAGGTTGTTATATATTCCTCTTTTGCCAGTTGTCCTATAGAGATCAGATTCTTCCTCAAGCTAGGAACATGTCTCACATCATTCAACTTCCATACAGACCCATTGAGGTTGATCTGCACTACTCCTTTTCTAACTATATCACACACCTGGTCATCATCAAGGTAGACTTTTCCTAAATTTCCTGGAACATAGTTCTCAAATAGATCTCTATTTGAGGTAGCATGAAACGATGCTCTCGAATCTAGCACTCATGATTATGTTTTGCTCTCTAACAAGCAAATGAGGGCATCATCTGATTCTCCTGAGGCAACGTTCGCTTCAGTCTTGCTCTCCTTGTCTTTCTTGGGTTCCTCTCACTAATTCTTATAGTACCCATACTTGCCACAGTTCTAGCAATCAATCTCTTTCTTGCTTTTATGATTTCTAGATTTTGACATGCCGTTCCTCGAATTAGGTCTCCCATGGCTATTTCCTCTATTCCTGTTTTTGTTTCGCCTCTACTTTCAACATTCAGTGCCGACCCTGAACTAGAGACTTCTTCTTCTTGCCTTCTAATCTCCTCGGTCATAACCATGTCAACAACCTCTGAAAACTTTAGTTTCGATTTTCCAAATGACCCGCTAATCAAAATAACGGTGCCCTTCCAACTATCAGGCAACTGACCAAGTATTAAGAGGGCTTGAATTTCATTATCGAATTTAATATTAACAGAGTTTAACTGATCAGTGATCTCATTAAATTCATTCAGGAGATCCTTGAATTTTTGATTCTCAGACATTCTCAAATTAAATAACTTCTTTATGAGATATACCTTATTCGCTGCAGAGGGTTGTTCATACATGCTGGATAAAGCAGCCATGAGAGACGCCGTCGAGTCATGATTCTTGATGTTGAAGGCTACAGATCTGGACAAGGTCAACCTGATTGCTCCAAGAGCTTTCTGATCTAACAACTTCCATTCTGCATCATTCATATCCACCGACTTCTCTCCCAATGGCAAATACAGATCCTTCTGATAGAGGTAGTCTTCCATCTGTATCTTCAAGTACCCGAAGTTTGTCCCATCAAACTTCTCGATCTTGGACGTCTCGTTCTCGGATCCCATATCTAACCTCAAATGGCCTGCACCGAACCTGGTCGCTCTGATACCAATTGTTTGGTTTTCTAACCCCTGTTATGATTTGGAAATAGAGATGAGGAAGAGAAAAAAGAAAAATCACAGAGAACACAGAGAATTTTACGTGGTTCACTTCTCAAAGAGAGAAGCTATATCAATGGTCACCGCAAGAATTTTTTTTACTATTCTCAGGTTAGTTTACAAGCTGACCTAATCACCCCTTTTATAGCATAGCGTTCTTACAAACAAGCATCTCAAACAGATCAGAAAACGAGCCTAGGCCCAAACCCGAGTCGCGGTCGACCGCCAACAATGACGCGGTCGACCGACCAGAACGTCAAAATCCCAGGAAACCAATTGCAGGGTCTGCGGTCGACCGGGCCTAGCCTCGCAGTCGACCGGGTCTAGCCTCGCGGTCGACCGGCCAGAATGCAAAAATACACCCTGTAGTGTGCATGTTTTCCGGTCGACTGGGCCTTGCCTCACGGTCGACCGGCCAACACCCAAAACATTGTCTGCTTCGTTTTTCCTGTTCTTGTCTGTTTTTCTCTTCAATATAGCGAATAGGGCCGAGTCTGATAGTTAGGCTCCACGTAGCCTAACATAATCCAACATCGCAAGGTTAAAGCAATTCATAACTAGAGAAAGTTTTCTGATTTGCCTGATTACGTAGATGACCATAGAAATTTTTTTTACACTCGTCATTGTTTGTGATTTGGTAGTAAATTTTATAGAAACAATTGTTTGCAAGTCTTTGATCCTAGAACTTTTGAAAACTGGTTTTTGAGGATTTTCCCGAATTTATAGAAATGTTCAAAATTTCTTTAATGTGGTTTTGGATTACCGCAGAATATTAGCCTCTCCGAAGTTTTTTGGTTCAATTCTGTCGCTAATTTACATGTAAGACGTGAGAATTGAATAGAAAAACAAGGTATAACTAATTCCTCAAAAATGCAGGACATTTCCTGCTCACCAAACTCCTACTAGGAAAGATGAAAGCCACAGCCAAAGCGACGGGAATACAAGGAAGGATAGTCAATGTATCCTCTGTAGCTCACAAGAGAAGTGATGGATCCTGCTTTGATTTGGATAAGATAAATGACAAATCAAGGTATCTCGAAACTTAATATCGTTGACATTTTCATAGATATCAAGCAGAGGTCACAAAATTCTCTTCTGGCAGATACAAACCTTTTGGTGCGTATTCTCACTCGAAGCTGGCAAATATACTTCATGCGAATGAGCTATCTAGGCGGTTGAAGGTATTCGATCACTTCATTTGATTGGCGAAATACATTTACTATAGAGATAAAAAATCAGGGTAAATCAGAGAACACCCCTCAACCTGTGTCACTTGAGTACGATAACTGAAGGTGGTTTATACCTTTTAATTTTGCTGAAGAAATCGAGTTACAGTGGGCAGATAGTGGCAAGGGTAGTTTAGACTTTTCACCCTTCACGTTAATGCTGTTTATTTCAATCTCCAATAGTTTAGAGGGTTTCCTATAATTTTGAAATTTCTGACAGTTTTCTCAGATTTACCAAGTTTAAAGGGATTTTGTGCAATGCAACCCAAAAATTCATTGAAATTTGCCCTTAAAAATGTGAATGCTTTGCGATATTTTGATACAAGGATACCATACTTGCCATACTAGCTACCCTCGAACTCTCCTAGGATGCCATACTTGTGTTGCGTATTTATTTGGGATTCTTTAGTAACCAAATCTCTTCAAAACATTGAGCTAAGGATTATGCGACATTCGAGACTGCATTAAGTTTGGAAATGTTTATCGACTTCGCTCTCCATTCTTATGTCAATCAGGAAGAGGGAGCCAATGTAACAGCCAACTCCTTGCATCCAGGAGTAATAATGACCAACATAGTTCGCTACCTAAACTTAAATGGTATTATCCTTCCTTCGACCTCAAATGTTCTCCTCCTGATCAATATTCTTCTTATCAAAGAAGACCGACTTCTACTTTATTCTGTAGGTGTGATAATTTCTCTTGGTACTATGGCGAAACCATTTTTTAAGGACATCCCCGAGGTAAGTAAAATATATGTGTACTTTCATGTGTAAATGCCGAAGAAATTAGTTTATTTTATGGCTGATGTCCCCTGATATAATGTGGTAAAAGTATCTGAAAAAATGTATTTGTTTTCACAGGGAGCTGCAACAAATTGTTATGTAGCGCTGCACCCCAAAGTGACAAATGTGACTGGGAAATATTTTGTCAACTGCGATGAGGCAACACCAACCTCCGCAGCAAGAGATGCCGCTTTAGGCAAAAAGCTTTGGGACCTTAGCGAGGAGCTTATTAGAACAAACAGACGAACAAAATAGCATCTTTCTTGTATGTGAATTTGTTTAATTTGTACACGCTGGTTTGGATGATCAATGACGCTGAAATTGTTACTAAGCTTTGCTAGTTTCCTTACCGATCCTGTACATTTTTGTTTTTCCCCGGCGTAGCTCGATCCGGTGCTCAATTTAAATGGAAAATGATGGTTCTGCAGTTGAGGACCTAAATGATTTAGTTATACATCTCAAACAATATATTTTGAAACTATCCTTGGACATGAATGATTTAGTTACATCTCAAACCAATTTATCTTGATCTGTTGGAACTATGCTTGGTTGCTTTCCATGCATTGCACTCTTATTGCATGTTTGGAGAGACCACTTGAAGAATTCTGTTCTGTTCTGTTATACACCACTGTTTATGGTGACTTGCACCACCGATCGAGGACTCTTTCCAAAAATTTGGGATGGATTTGTCATTGTTGATGTTATTTTTTGTACTTTTCTAAATGAGGATACTCCACGGATTGGCGGAAACCACAACATTAGTTGGCCTAATCAACATTCAGAAAAACAGAGAACGCCCAAGGTGGTTGTTATTGTTGGAGGAAACTCTTCATAATAAGAAGGGGCAGCTCAGTAGGCCACGGGCAAAGCCATGTCGCTCCCCCGTGGGTGAGTCTGGGTTTGATTTCCTCGTATGCGCCAAATGCGCAGTCGTTATGAATGTTGTTTATGTACAAAAAGGTAGTGTATTTTCCTTTAGGGGGGGAACTCTGTGCGAGAAGCTCATTTGTCTAACATAACTTCTAGATATTATCAAACCTGAAGTATTCTATTAACCCCAAGCTTCTCTGACGCTGAATACTACTACTCTAGCATAATAATTCTTGGACTAGCGCCAGTATGACCTGCAGAACGATTGGGCTTTGCTGATTCTTCTGTTTCTTCAGCTGAAAATCTAATTTTTTAAGCTATCTAATGGGAAAATTTCAAATTTTAGAAGACCCAACTGACGTTTTGGTCTAATATGGTAAACATCAAAAAAAGATCGAGCTTTTGTGACAAAAGTAGCACCATTTACTCCCTCAAAGGAGATGCAACATTAAAAAAAGAGTTCTAATTTTGCAAATGTTGAACTGACTGTTGTGCCTCGAGAAACCAAAACAATCGCCGAGAAAGATAAATAATCAACCAAAATCAACAGCACAAACAATCCAACACCAATTTTACGTGGCGTCCACGGGGCAAGGAGGGGGGAGTTTTCACTATTAGAAATCAAGAGGAACAAACTAGGGTTACAAATCACTCATAAACCCTCTACAATCAACTCTCAATCTCTCCAATTGCTCCTAGAATAGAAGCCCAAATAAAACTCTCTCAATCTGCTCAAATTCGTCATTGCTCTTAACCCTAAAAAACACCCAAAGGGTATTTATACAAATCCAAAACGAACCGGGTCAGAAAACAGACCCAACTCAAAACCGCAGCGTCGGTCGACCGGTTCGGTCGACCGCGATCCATCTTCGGTCGACCGGCCCGGTCGACCGCCCTCCATCCAGCGGCACTCTCCAATGTCCAGAGAGTCTTTCGGCCGACCGCGGCGGTCGACCGCTACCATCTTCGGTCGACCGCGTCGGTCGACCGGCCCTGATCCAAACGTCCAATGACTCCCGTGCACGAATTCGGTCGACCGACCCGGTCGACCGCCAATCTGTCTGCTGCACAGTAAGCCTGTTCTGTCAATTCTACACTGACCTTGTGTTGATGAAGTTTTAATCGCGATGAGAAGGGGATAGCAGTAATTTTGCAATTACAGTAATGGCCCGTTTGGTTTGAAGAAGTATTGAAAATAGAAAATTGATTAAAGAAGTAACTTTTAAATTTATGAAGTAGGAAGCACCGGAAGTAATATTTTTTTTTTGTTTCGCATATTTTTTGAAGTAGTGGTTTTTTAGTTTGGATAGCAATGAAAAGTTATTAGGAAGTAATTAATAAAGAAAATATTAATAAGAAAAAATATTTATTTTTTTAATTAATACCCATTTCACTTACTTCTAGGTTACTTCCTTGCCTTGAAGGGAGGAAAAATATTTAGGAAGTAGGGATGACACGTAGGCATCATATCAGTGTTTAAAGAAGTATTAGAAGTAGATTTTTTAGAGAAACAAACATGTTCTTTTGCTTGGAAGTAGCAGAAGTAGCATCTACTTCTTTTAATTCAGCTACTCATAGTTACGTACGTGCAAACAAACATACCCTAAGGATGTTAATGCAAAGGCGAAGATGAATGAAGAAAGTAGAGTTTTTGAGGCATTTTTCCTAAATCTAAATCATACTCCCTTTAAAAGCATGAGTTCGAGAAAATCGTTTAGTAGATAAAAATACCATTGGAATTTAAATATTAATCCATTAAATAAGAGTAAGTTTATAAATTGATAAATTCTTATTGGATATACATAGTATAAAAATAATGATATAGTTTAAATTAAAATGAAAACCTGAATGAAAGAACAACTTAGGTAAATTAGACGATTTATTAAATGCCAAATTTACCCCCCTCGCTCTTATATGTCATCAATGATCAAACTGTAAATAATTATTCACGTGCTATATGATTAATAATGGCAATCTGCAAATAATTATTCACATGTTATATGATTAATAATTACTCACATAATGGCGATCCCTCACCGACTAAAATTAAAATAGTTCAAAGTACTGCATAGTTAGTTTTAAATTTTAATTATACTATTATTATTTAAATAGAATTTTATTTATAATTGTTATCATCTCACATGTAACATCATATACCAATATATATAAGCCAAGAAATTATAATAATTTCTATAGCACTTTTATCCCCTTCTACATGCATGTGCATTTGTTATTAGATTAGATTAGATTATTTTAAAGCAATTAATTATATTATATATTTGATCTTTTTTCCAGATCAAGAAATTACAATAATTTTCACAGTACTTTTATCTCATTCAACAAGTATGTGTCTTTATTATTTCTTCTTATTAGAATAGATTAGATTGTTTAAGAATTATGAATTATAAAATTACAACAACTTTCACAGTACTTTCATCTATTTTCTTATTATTATATTAGATTAGATAATTTTAAAATAATTAATTATATTGTATATTTGATTTCTTTTCAGATCACAAAGTTTAATTATACTATTATTATTTAAATAGATATTGTTTGTGTAAAAGTCAAAGAGAATCTCACACGTATCTTTGATCTTAATGCCAATTATAATACTTATATATGGATTTTGGTTAAAATAAATTTCATGTATGGGGTTAACTTATATGATCCCACTTTAATCGGATTAGATATTTTAATATTTGTTCTTTACACCTAAATTTTTCCATAAAACCAAGAGATTTTTAAAATTAATCTTTGGGGTTGCTTACATTAAAAAATTATGTTAGAGGACTCATACAGTCTATTTTATAGTTTAAAATTGTCAACACATTTTGTCACTTTTGCGTATCAATTATGAGTAATAATATAATTGGACTCAAATCTCTTGAATACAATACCGGATCGAGGAAAAACTATAATTCCTTTAGTTCCTGTTGAGAAAATACCTGATATAGTCTCTTCAGATGGTCAAAATGAGTCAAAGAATGATAATACAAATGGAGATTCTCTGGATTTCCCTCCTCTGGAGTCTGGTAAAGTCTTGAAAAATACGATCCCTGCTAGCAGTAATGCCAAGAAAAGCTGGGTTAGTTTCTTTTCTGACAATAGAAAGCTTGGCTGTGGTCTTGATTTGAATTATGTACCCCCTAATGAAAAAGATACAGTGATTTTTGAAGAGGATGAATGGTATGAAGGTGCACCTATTTGGGATTCTGCTCTTATTGGTCAGGTACTGGGGATAAATATC
>BQKN01000512.1:0-14073 GCA_022839385.1 Asparagus kiusianus | reverse complement strand
AAGATCTCATATATATATCATGTTTATTGTACTTTTTTTAATGTTTAATTTTGAGATTGTTTATTATAAAACATGAGCTTATAATGTTGAAAAGTGCAGTGTAATTCTATTTTCAATGCAATAAGAAATGTTATTTTTTATTGCTAGAACTATAGTTCATAATAATAATATTATTCATCATTGACTCCATACTATAGCTTGAGATTAGTAGAGTTTAGAATATGACATGTAGTATCAATTTAACTTATTTTATTTTACTATTATGCTTGAAGATATTATTATGTCAACTGATATCTTTTTCTGTAAAAATCAATTATGATATCCCAACTAAGTATATTGATCCCAGTTTAGCACAAAAATCCATTATATCAATTTTTTATAATGTTTAAATAAAACTTATAGAAAATCTAATAATTAAAATGAATCTGACTTATTTATAAAAATAAATAAATAAATTAGTTTAATATTTAACCACGTGCATTGCATGTGCATAAAAACTAGTAGCACTTAAATATCGTAAGCTGAGTTTGGCAACTTAGTCAAAATGGGCCAAATTTGATTCTGGAATTAGTTCTCGTGAGAATCAGTTTAGTTCTGGACCAGATACCCCTCAATCTACAACTAAACCAGTTCAAGTCCTCAAAATTGAACTAGAAAAAATTGAGCCATCTCTAACCCAGTTTTTGCCAATCAGAAAACAACCTATAATTAGTCCAAGTTCTAACCTAGCCTGATTTTATAAAGTTGCCTTACATACCCTATAGTTTCACTCAACCAACAGTTATATACCCTCAGTTGCTTTTGGCGGCAATTATATACTTTTAGTTATTTAAAATTAACATATTTGTATCTTCTATTAAGCAAAGGTAAAAAATTTCACCTAAAAGTTCATAAAAAAAATTCTCTTGAAAGTTCTCATATAACATTCGCATGTAAATTTTAGAACTTTTTAACCATCAATATTTATTAAATTTGCTATTACCCCTATCTAAATTCTAGTTTAAATGTATCTCGGTGCTATTTTAAAGATAGATTTTTGATAGATTTAATAGTAAATTCAACAAAATTAATAATTAGAGTTTCATTCCCAAATGGATCTTTCAGGTTACTCTAAAAAAATCTTACATATCTAGTTTATTCAACTTTAACGGATACCAATTCAGACTCCGCTGCCATCAAAACTCTTTGGACAGTTCCTCAAAAACATTTCTTCTCTCTCTCTCTCCTGTTACCATCAATCAACTACGCACCACTAATTAGTTCGTGCTAGTCACGGGTCAAACGCTAATTACAATTTTTATACATTATCATCCAAACTAAATCAACATAATGTCTCTCAATAATCTCAGTTTCGTTAAAAGATGAAACATATCATTTTAGCCTAATTACACATAAATCACTTTCAACGTGCCGTAGCAGCCCTTCTAACCCCTTACTAGACCGTAACTCAGATAACATTTATAATGTAGCCTCCGTTCTCTCTCTCTCTCTCTCTCTCTCTCTGTATATATATAAACAAAATAAGAGTTCAGATTGAAGCAAAAGAGATGAAGGTGGATGAATCTTTTAAAAGACCAGGATCGATCCCATTTAAGTGGGAGATTGAGCCCGGAGTCCCTAAGGTTAGGGACAGGTCGAGCTCAACCACTCTGGGCGAATTTTTCACGAAACTCAACCCCCCTCCATCGAAAACCCCTACTTCGCCTTCGCCTCTCATTCAGCGGTCCCGTTCGACATCTGCATTCAGGCGCCATATCCATCATCGAGCGAGCTCTGCTTCTTCCTTCCACCAATGTTTGCTGGTGCCATTTGAGTTAGGTACTTCCTTTGCCTGGCCCTTCAGCAAGTCAGCACGGTTGAAGCAGTCGACGAAGCTGAAAATCCTCTGGGTGTTTTAGATCATACCGATATATAAGAGGAAGTACGCGCGTTGCAAATAATCCGATCTTGTTATCTGTTTTAGATCATTTTTATCATCACTCGATTCGTTTATTAGTACGTGTTTTCGTAATTCCATGAACTGCGAAATGATAAATGCTAATGTTGTACAAGTTGAGGAGTGGTTAATGTTATGAAAGGGATAGATTTGAGGGTTTATGTGTAATTTGTCCTATTTGAAAAATTATGTAGTTATGTATAAAGTATATTGTATATCCCCTTGGTGATAGGCTTTACTTGCAAGGTAATGCAAGGAAGTGAGATATGTGTTGCAGTGTGTTAAAATAAAGTGGGGAATTTTGCTTTTACTTCAAAGAACGCAGATGGAGCGAAAAATGCTCCTTAGTTAGATTTATGAGATTGCAGCCTGATAACAAACAGAAGAAGAAAAGCTGCATGCATGATATCCAAGGGTCAGAAATTTCATGAAACCATACACTATACGTACATTGATGCTTAAAAATCAAAATGCCGCAGCTTTACAACTTCAAATTTTGCATTATACTAAACAGTCAAAATATCCTCATGCGTACACAATTAATACTACCTGAATGATGCTGATACTACCAAAATGCGGCATGCATGTTCTTCTAGTTCTAAAACAAAATATGAGTATATAACGCAGCGCAGAAGTAAAAACATCAGAATCTACCAAGGGTTATTCTCTGAATTCACAAAGAACGATCTTCGAATCCACGAAGAATTTCAAATCCACGAAGAAAATATTAACGAGGAATTTTATTGATAAAAAGATATTATTCTTTGGGGGTTATATGACTCATCTTAAATAGAAAAATAAATAAGACTCCTATTAAGATTAGAATTACAAAGAAATAGAAAGTATTAAATTCTATCATAAAAAGACTCCCTATAATAGAGAGAACAAATCATGAATCAAAATTGAATTTATTTTCTAATCTAATTTGACTCTAATATTGAATTATTTTCTAATTTAAATAGACTCTAACTTTGTTACTAAAAATAAACTAAAAACTGATTATTTTAGGATTTTAGCTAAAACCGAGTATTACTGATGAGATTTTAAAAATCTAACAATCTACTTGGCTCCATCTCATCGGGAAAGGTGATTTATATATATAATATGTTAGAATCTGCATTCCCGGTTGGAAGTTATGATTGTTTCTTTGCAAAAGTCAATAATATGTAAAAAAATCTGTATTTAGCTTGTGCTGTCCGAATTCTCCATGAAATTATTCTTAAGCGTCCTAAATCAATCTCCCCTTGTTGAAAGAAGCATGACCCCGAGCTTATGTTTGTTAGAATGGTAGCTTCATCGATAAATAATTTTTATTCTCTTGCAATGATCACCATCTGCCTTGTACTTAGCATTGATTTTCTCCATCTGTTGTTTTACCTCTTCGACTAGGGCTTCTTCTGAATTAAAATTTTAAATAAATCTTTCACACACCATGTTTTACGTGATTGACGGCATGTGGATCTGCAGTTGACTTGAAAAACTCCTCAAAATATGTTCTATGTTGCTTCTCATATTTTAGTACTGGAAGTATCATCAAAATCTTCTTGAAATTATTCACAATTTTTGATTCTAGAGAAAAAAATTCTTCGTCACACTCCATACACAATTCTTTCATCTCATTTACCTCGAGCGCTCCACCAAATAACTCACACCTATCATCAATTGTCTTACTCTCTAATTTATGCTTCTCCTCCATCGGGATAATATCAATATGTATAATATCACTCAAGATAACATGCAGAATATTCGTCTTCATTAACATATCACCATCAACATCAAGAACCTCAGAATGAATCTTAATGGTGGCAGAATCTTCCTTTTCGGGGGTGAGCGTCTCGTTGTCTGCCACTACATAAACCTTCTCTTTAGCAATCTTTGTCTTAAATGCCTCTGGTTCTATGATTGACATAATTGATGAAGTCTTTGTTATTGCTTCTTCTATGCTACAAATCCAGTCTCTTCCTCAGAGATGAATTGAGGTTTCTTAGTTTTGTCATGATCATAACTATCTAAAAACATCTATGATGAAGGTCCTTTGTCGTTTTGCTCAAGTTCTCGCTCCACCTTCCTCGCTAGACAGACCGTATCGGCTAAGGTAAAAGAATCTTTCAAAGACACTCGATATTATTTGTAGTTAGAAGGTAAGAATCGGTCTCTCAATAATTTCCATATCTTCTCCCACTTATTAACTTTCGACTTTCCTTGATGGGATCGATTCAGGCATACTGATTCCCACCAAGCAGATGCTCCAGCCTTAAGTCGATAGACCACCAACTTAACTTTTAGCTTATCTGGGATCTTCATATACTCAAAAAACCTCTCCATCTCTGGAACTCAATCAAGAAATTCTTTGATATGTAGTTGCTTATTAAAAGATGGCAAATCCATCTTCTTCTTGAACCCTCTAACATCATAATTGTCCTGTTGTCGATGGTATCTGCAATCAGTGTTGCGACATAGGGCATCATAGTTGTCGTCATCGCTGTTGAATTCATCCTATGGAGTCAGATCACGTCAACCATCAACACGATTTTAAACTCCTATTGTTCTCAGATGCTCTATTGCCGACGCAAGTCGATCTACAATAGTCTTAATCTGATTAACATCGATCTTTAACTCATAAAATTTATTTTGAGAAATAGGAGCTTCATCACTTGCCATCGGATTGAAAAAATAAGGCTCTGAAACTAATTAACGCAGCGTGAAAGTAAAAACCTTGGATTTCACCAGGGGTTGTTCTTTGAATCCACAAAGAACGATTTTCGAATCCACGAAGAACTTCAAATCCATGAACAAAATATTAAAGAGGAATATTATTGATAAAAAGATATTATTCTTTGAGGTTACATGAATTTTCTTAAATAGAAAAACAAACAAGGTTATAGTAAAATTAGAATTACAAAGTGTTTGGTGGAAAATTTATAGTAAATAAAATGAAAGAAATTTGATTTGTATTCTCTCAATCTCAATTACAATTCAAATTCCCTGATTACAAAAGAGAAGAGAATGATCTAGATTCTCCCCTTTGTTTAATTCTGATTTCTTCACGGTGGCGATGATATTCCTCTCTCGAATGCTCACGTCGAGTTTGCTTCTCGTTGACGATCTGAATGTCTTGTTTTACTGGAACGTGGCCTTCTCCTTACGATTTGACGTTGTGAAGAACTTACAAAGCAAGTTTTAGAACTTTGGACGAGTTGATAATTCGGAACGAGTTTGAAACTCTATGAAAGAGTTGATTTAACCGAAATCGGTTTATAGCTAAGGATGAAAGCTCTCTATTGTCGAACGTTGCTGAAGGATGAATGTCGATCTCCCCCTCGCTGCCAAGCTGAAGATCTCCTCTTCGTTGCCAAATCCAAGATCCAAAAACCTAGCCAAAAAGAAGCCTTGAACTTAGTTGAGTTTACTCATTTCTATAGGGCATTAGGGGGGTGTAACCGTCCCTTAAATCACTCCTAAGTGGGGTGTAACCATCCTCAAACCATGGGAAACAGTTTTGGAATTGTTCAAGGGTTTAAGGGGTGTAATCCCCCTAAAACCTCTCCATAATAGGGTGTAACCGACCCCATTAAGTGGAGATACGGTTTTAAAACCGTTCAGGTTCTGTTTGAACCAGTCGAATGCCAAAAACGTGGGTCTTACCCTCGCATTTTGATATTGCAACGTGGGTTCAAACCCTGCGTTTTGATGTTGCAACGTAGGTTCGACCCCTGCGTTTTGTTGCTGACATACGGGGAGGACCTCCGCGTTTTGGTGTGTCAACGCAGGGAGGACCTATGCATTTCGTTCTGGGAACACACCCACGAGCTATGCGCTTTGAATCTGGGACGCATAGGTGAGCTCTGCGTCTGGATTTGAAAAGACCGTCAATTTGTAGTCTCTTTTACTAGAACGTTGCAAAGACCGTCATCTTGTAATCTTCGTCTTGGCTCCTTTGAAATATGAGAGTCGTCAGATTGTAACTCCCGATGTTGATTGTAAAGGCTGTTGATTAGAGCTTCCATCAGTTGTTGTGAAGGTCGTCAGATTGTAACCTTCAGTGATCTACGTGAAAGTCTTCAAATTGTAGCCTTCTGGAAGTCGTCGAATTGTAACTTCTATCATCGGTATTTGATGGGGATTGGCTATATGTTGCGATTTTTAGACAGCCTACAGAACCCCCTCTAAAGTTTTCAAAAGTTTACGGTTGATTGGGACGAATTTTCGGAATACTTTGGATCTAACTCTGATCTTGGAGTTGTTAATTGCTTGTCATAAAGGAGTCATTCTCTGTACTCAATTCGAAGACATCTTGGTTGAAGGGATTTGCCACGCAGGACCTGTGTGAAGGTATGAGTCATAATCCTGCTTCTGGACTACGGGGGTGAACCCCTGCGTTTCGAACTTGAAACGCGGGTCTCACCCTTGCGTTTTAAATTTGTAACCCGGGTGTGACCTCGACATTGTGGTATGTGCAACGCGGGTTTGACCTTGGCGTTTTGACTTGAGATGCAGAGGTGGCTTTCATGTATTTTTGACTAAGTCTTTAAGACTTGTCTTTAGCTCATCTGTTTCAAATCTCGGCTCACATCTATTAAGCTGATGGGGCCTACAAACATGCATAGGTTTTTTGGCAAACCCTCAGTCATCAACGGATTTGATAAGCCTTTACCGACTACCATTTGAGTCGGGCTAGCATGTGAATTATCTGAATCTGTTTCACATGTAACATTATGCTAAGAGAATAAACCATCTTAGACTTGATGCTATGATTTTGAATACATAGACTTTATCATTTTCACGGGAAAAGACTAACCGGCAACGCGTGTTAGGCGTAGGCTTATCTTTAATTAGGGATCGAGATAAAGTCCCCCCTGCGTGTAAGGCATGGATTTCACCGTTATTAATAACAACCTACCATGATGTTAAATACGTGGGCTTTGCCATTTTTACGGGAATGCGCTACCCGACAGCATGTGTTAGATGCAGACTTATCTCTATTTAGGGATCAAGATAAAATCCACCATATGTGAAAGGCATGGATTTTTGATGCTACGATGTTGAATACTAGGCTTTGTCGTTGTTTCTTCCTGTGTTACTTAAAATACTAAAAGAAAGTTGAAAGCGTCAGAGGTGTAGTATTAACTTGGCATGAATTTTCACTTAGAGTGAAATTCAGAAATTTTCTTCATTATCACTAGGATAATTCCTAAAAAATTTTAATCCGCTAGGGATTTTATAATGAAAACTTGCTATTCTTGTTGAAAAAGGATTAACAAGTTTATTAGGGGTTTGACTGTTAGAGGTGTGATGTTAAGCTAACAGTATTTTATGGGCTTATCACTCTATTTAAGAGAGTCGATAAACTAATTTGGTCATCAGAGGTGTGATGTTAACGTGACAAGAAAATGTTACGATCAGGACAACTTTGAGGACCTATCGCTCTATTAGAGAGAGTTGATAAGTGGATTTTGTCATAGGTGTGGGATTAACGTGACAAAAATTTGTTGCGATTGGAGCAACTTTGTGGACTTATCATCCTATTGAAGAGGATTGATAAGTTGATTTGTCAGAGGTGTAATATTAACATGACAGGATTTGTGTGAACCTATCGCTCTATTGAAGAGAGACGATAAGTTAATTGTCAGAGGTTTGGTGTTCACGTGATACGAAAATATTGCGATCGGGGCAACTTTGTGGACTTATCATCCTATTGAAGGGGATTGATAAGTGGGTTGTCAGAGGTGTGATATTAACATGACAGGAGGATGTTGCGATCAGGGCAACTTTGAGGACCTATCGCTCTATTATGAAGAGTCGATAAGTTGATTTAGTCATCAGAGGTGTGATGTTAACTTGACGGATTTGTGGACCTATCACTCTATTGAAGAGAGACGATAAGTTAATTGTCAGAGGTTTGGTGTTAACATGACAGGAAAATGTTACGATCGAGGCAACTTTGTGGACTTATCATCCTATTGAAGGGGATTGATAAGTGGATTGTCAGAGGTGTGATATTAACGTGACAGAAGGATGTTGCAATCAGGGCAACTTTGAGGACCTATCGCTCTATTGGGGAGAGTCAATAAGTTGATTTGGTCGTTAGAGGTGTAATGTTAACTTGACGGGTTTGTGGACCTATCGCTCTATTGAAGAGAGTCGATAAGTTGATTTGGTCGTCAGAGGTGTGATGTTAACTTGACGGGTTTGTGGACCTATCTCTCTATTGAAGAGAGACGATAAGTTAATTATCAGAGGTTTGGTGTTAACATGACAGGAAAATGTTACGATCGGGGCAACTTTATGGACTTATCATCCTATTGAAGGGGATTGATAAGTGGGTTGTTAGAGGTGTGATATTAACGTGACAGGAGGATGTTGCGATCAGGGCAACTTTGAGGACCTATTACTCTATTGAGAGAGTCGATAAGTTGTTTTGGTCGTCAGAGGTGTGATATTAACTTAACGGGTTTGTGGACCTATCACTCTATTAAAGAGAGTCGATAAGTTGATTTGGTCGTCAGAGGTGTGATGTTAACTTAACGGGATTGTGTTGTGATTGAAGCAACTTTGAGGACTTATCATCCTATTGAAGAGGATTGATAAGTGGATTGTCAGATGTGTATTGTTAACGTAACAAATTAGGAGTGATGCAAGCTGCATTCATACTCTGTGAGGATAATGATCGTCAGAAGTATAATGTTAACTCGACGATGTGAAAGTTTTGTTACACTTAATCTAATAGATTCCAAGTAACCAACCCCCAGTCTTGATTAAGACTGAATAAAAAGAGGTAGACAAGGCACATCGCCTAGTGAGGCACTATCAATAAAGTTAGAATAGAGACACATCACCTGATAGGCCATTATCTGATGAGTTTGACTATCAGAGGTAACTATGAATATGATAGTTTTGTGGACCTGCCATCCCATTGAAGAAGATTGGTAAGTTGATGGAGAAAATAGACTATCAGAGGTAATCATTAACATGATAGTTTTGGTAGACCCACCATTCTACTTAAGGAGGATTGGTGGGTTGATGGACTATCAGAGGTAAATGTTAACGTGATAGAAATTTGTGGACCTACCATTCTACTTGAAGAGGATTAGTGAGGGAATTTGGGGAAAATGGACTATCAGAGGTGTATTGTTAACTTGATAGTTTTGGCAGATTTTGTGGTTAACAGAGATATTCTATTAAATATGACAACTTAGAAAATTTATTACTCATAATCCAATGAACTACAAATAAACCAACCCCCAGTCTTGAACAAGTGCAAGAGGGGAAAAAAGGGTAGACATGGCACATCGCCTAGTGGGCCACTATCTAACGAGTTTGACTATCGGAGGTAACTGTTAACGTGATAGTTGTTGGACCCGCCATCCTACTGAAGAGGATTGGCTTCAGTGGCTGTAGTATCTTCCCCTTCTGACTGAGAAGATTGGGCTTAGTCCGATTGCTCAGGTTGATTCTGTCTACTTTGCTCTTCAGCTTTGATCCTGACAATAATCTTTTGAGCTTGTTCACCTTGAGAGATTAGTTGTCTCTAGGAACGGCATTCTGTAACTCTTATTCGAGCTAGGAGGTTGGTTTGCAAGTTGTGTCGACAGGTCTCCACACGATTTGACGTTGTGGAGAACTTACAAAGCAAGTTTTAGAACTCTGGACGAGTTGATAACTCTGAACGAGTTTGAAAATCTATAAAAGAATTGATTTAACCGAAATCGGTTTATAGCCAAGGATGAAAGCTCTCTGTTGTCGAACGTTGCTGAAGGATGAACGTCGATCTCCCCCTCGCTGCCAAGCCGAAGATCTCCTCTTTATTGTCAAATCCAATATCCAAAAACCTAGCCAAAAAGAAGCCTTGAACTCAGTTGAGTTTACTCGTTTTTATAGGGGATTAGGGGGGTGTAACTGCCCTTTAAATCACTCCTAAGTGGGGTGTAACCATCCTCAAATAATGGGAAACAGTTTTGAAGCTGTTCAAGGGTTTAAGAGGTGTAATCCCCCTAAAATCTCTCCATAATGGGGTGTAACCGACCCCATTAAGTGGAGATACGATTTTTAAACCGTTCAGGTTCTGTTTAAACCAATCGAACGCCAAAAATGCGGGTCTGACCCCCGCGTTTTGATATTGCAATGCGGGTTCGACCCCTGCATTTTGATGTTGCAACGTAGGTTCGACCCCTGCGTTATGTTGCTGACACACGGGAAGGACCTCCGCGTTTTGGTGTGGTAACGCATAGAGGACCTATGCGTTTCGTTCTGGGAACACACCCACGAGCTATGCGCTTTGAATCTGAGATGCATAGGTGAGCTCTACGTCTGGTTTTGAAAAGACCGTCAATTTGTAGTCTCTTTTACTAGAACGTTGCAAAGACTGTCATCTTGTAATCTTCGTCTTGGCTCCTTTGAAATATGAGAGTCGTCAGATTGTAACTCCCGAAGTTGATTATGAAGGCTGTTGATTAGAGCTTCCATCAGTTGTTGTGAAGGTCGTCAGATTATAACCTTCAGCGATCTACGTGAAAGTCTTTAAATTGTAGCCTTCTGGAAGTCGTCGAATTATAACTTCTATCATTGGTGTTTGATGGGGATTGGTTATCTGTTGTGATTTTTAGACAGCCTACACAAAGAAATAGAAAGTATCAAATTCTATCATAAAAAGACTCCTTATAATAGAGGAAACAAATCATGAATCAAAAGTAAATTTGTTTCCTAATCTAATTTGATTCTAATATTGAATTTATTTTCTAATTTAAATAGACTCTAACTTTGTTACTAAACATAAACTAAAAATTGATTATTTTTGAATTTCAGTCAAAACTAGGTATTGTAGGCACTAAAAAATGCCAAGTGACAAGGGAATGTCGAAGTTTGCCACAAACATGACGGAGGTTGTGACAATGATGAACCTCGTCTCGGTCAATGAGGGTCATCACAATGACGAACCTCGTTACATCAATGAAGCTCGTCTTAGCCATACGAGACTTGCAACGCATCATTCCTCAGAGGTCGAAGTTTGTCATTGAAGACGAAGTTCGCCTAGAGACGAGGCTCTCAACGCTTTATCCTTCAAGAGACGAAGCTCCTTTAGAAAACAAAGCTCATCCAGAAGATGAGGCTCGCCACGCAGCAAGCCTTACTCTATCAGACGAACCTCACCATGCAGTGAGGCTCGTCTTACTAGACAAACCTTGCCACCCAGCGAGGCTTGTCTCATCAAGTGAGGCTCGACGCCAGAAGGCTAACGGCCATGAAGACTTAGTCAGCCCACATGGGCTAAATATAAGGAGTCAGTTATGCTCCTGATCACACGATCAATGCATCAGCTACGCGCTAAAGGCCTATAAATAGTCGTGAGCAACCATGAATAAGCCAAGTTGGAGAGGCACACAGAGATAGAGCTACATGCACCTGTCTATGCTCTTTGGGAGATTCGAACCATGGTTCTTGAGATCAAAATGTTAGACGCGTGAGCGTCAAGGACAACAGCAGCCGCAAGCAGCTCAAGCACTCGAAAGAGGCTATTTTTCTCCTTGAATCGAAGTAATCTTGCTCTGATCATCAACGAGAAGTAAGCTCGACACGAATATCGAGCAAGGTATCTCATCACCACACAGAACCTACGTTATATAAAGGAGAAGTCAAATCAACATTCTCCTATTCTGTACTTGAAAAAGGATGATTGTAAGAAAAAAGATTATTACCAAGCGATAGAATATCTTCTCACAACTAAAACAGTTTAGAGAATCAGCCGTTTCATCTTTTTTGGGACCCAACAGGTATTACTGATGAGATTTTAAAAATCTGACAATTTGGTTAGCTCCGTCTCATTAAGATAAGTAATTTACATATATAATATGTCAGAATCTACCTTCCGGGTTGAGAGATATGATTGTCTCTTTACGGAAGTGAATAATACATATAAATATATATTTAGCTTGTGATTGTCCGAATCCTCCATAAAATTGTCTGTTAAGTGTCCTATATCAATATATTATTTGAAAAATATAATGTTGTTGATGTCTAATGACTCAGTAGCGGGTTAGAAGATAATCCCAAATCAGCAACGGGGCTTAGGGTCGATATGGACGATGTAGAGGTCCCTTCATCTCCTTCAGATAGTCGATCTGCTATTAGGATACGAGACCTATAGATTAAGCATGTTAGAGGACCATAATTGGGTTCTACGGTGATCCCTCCAATGACCAAGTCAGCATAGAGCTTGAGTGGGGAATGAATAAACTGAATAAGCTAAGCGTGCAGAGACTAAATTAGTTAGCCAAAAATGGCTTACCTATGGCCCTGAGGGGGCTCTGCCTTCTTTTTTTTTCTCTTTTTTCTCAGCTAGTAGTTGATGAGCCTATGGATACCCAGTAGATAGGCAGCAGAATAGGCAGATAGCCTACAGGTGTTGGCTGTAGGTGAGATGAGTCACCACTAAGTTTGACGTGATGGTGACTGAGTAGGCGTGTTGTTGATGAAAGATGATGAGTTATGGAGACTAGTGTCATGGGATATGACGGATGGCCAACTGTTGGTGAGGGTTTTGAGAACAAGTTGCCTCCTAAATCGGTTCTGCGAGAGGCTCAACAAGTACAACATTTTTTGTCGACCTCACAAGTTGTTGCTTGGCCTTGAGTCATGTTAGTGGGCCTGAGCCAAATGATGAGGTCAAGTAAGAGCTTGTCTCGACTCGACCTTACGCAGGAGGGGACGAGTGCCCATGCTACCTGTAGGCTGTCTAAAAATCACAATAGATAGCTGATCCCCATCAAAACACCGATAATGGAAGTTATAATATGATGACTTTCAGAATGTTATAATTTGAAGACTTTCACGTAGATTGATGAAGGTTACAATCTGACGACCTTCACAACAAATGATGAAAGCTCTAATCAATAGCCTTCACAATCAACATCGGGAGTTACAATCTGACGACTCTCATATTCTCAAGGAGCCAAGACGAAGATTACAAGACAATAACCTTTGCAACGCTATGACAAAGTGATTACTTGTTGATAATCTCTTCGAAGCAAGACACGGAACTCATCATCGTGCTCTAAGACGAAAACACAAAGGTCATCCCTACGCATCAACACCAAAACGCTGAGGTCCTCCCCGTGTGTCAACATCAAAACACGGAGGTCCTCCCCGTGTGTCAACATTAAAACGCTGGAGTCAAACCCGTGTTGCAACATCAAAACGTCGGAGTCGAACCTGCGTTGCAACATCAAAACGCTAGGGTTAGACCCGCGTTTTTGTGTTTGACTAGTTCAAACAGAACTTGAATGGTTTTAAAACAGTATCTCCACTTAATAGGGACGGTTACACCCCACTTAGGAGTGATTTAAGGGGCAGTTACACCCCTTTAATCCCCTATAAAAACGAGTAAACTCAACTGAGTTAAAGGTTAGAACTTCTTGGCTCGAATTGACCATTCGGCTTGGCAACAACATGAGAGATCCTTGGGCGAGCTTTTGAGGAGATCGGCATCATTCCCCAACGAAGATCATCTTCAACTTCGACAACAGAGAGCCTTCATCCTTGGCTTATATTCGACCTTTGGTTAAATCAACTCTTTCATAGAGTTTAAAACTCGTTCAGAGTTATCAACTCGTCCAGAGTTCTAAAACTTACCACGCAAGTTCTCCGCAACGTCAAATCGTGAGGAGGTGATATCGTTCCAGTGAATCAAGACGTGCGAATCGTCAACGGAGAGCAAACTCAACGCGAGCATTCGAGGGAGGCATTCCATCGCCACCGTGAAGAACCCAGTGTAGGCGTGTAAAATTGCCTATAGGTCCCTTAGCTTAGCTCGGCATGATGATTCGACAAATCAACGGACGTTCGAGCGACGAAACGAACTAAAGAGGCTACGAAGCTAACGAACCGCACGTGAACAACGTCAATGGTTCGGGGAGTCAACGAGTCATCCAACAAAGTGGATTTGAACTCAAACACCGACTGGGTTTTACTGCCAAATCAGGAATCAAGTCAACAAATCAACAAAATAGCCGAACAACGGACACAAAAAACCGGAAACAACGGAAAACGACGAAACCAGCGCACCTGGGGGAACTCGGCCCGAACCGAACCACTCTAAGGTGGCTAGGCGCTGTTTTGTGCCAAAGGCACAGTTTTGAGTGCCT
>BQKN01000511.1:0-18040 GCA_022839385.1 Asparagus kiusianus | reverse complement strand
ACCCCCTGCGATATAACGTTCGATTCTCCGTATTATAGTAGAATCTTAGAGCTCTTCGTCTGATTGACTCTCTCTCCTTCATATCTTCTGGCAAGATTCCGTGCAGCTCTAAGCACTTCTTCAGCTTCTTTGGTCGATAAGCAACGTGCTAGCAGCCCATCGTACCCCCTGCGATATAACGTTCGATTCTCCGTATTATAGTAGAATCTTGGAGCTCTTCGTCTGATTGACTCTCTCTCCTTCATATCTTCTGGCAAGATTCCGTGCAGGACGTAGTCGATGATGGGGAAGCGCCAATCTCGGGGTTCGAACTCAGCCGTAACAAACTGCTCTGTTCCGGGAGGCTGCGCCAGAGATACAGCTAAAGCCGCTAACGCATCTGCGTAGGTGTTCTGTAACCACGGAACATGCTCGATGAAGAATCCTTCAAACGATTCTGCTAGTTCCACCGCCATCTTATGATATGGGATTAAATCCTGACTTCGGACTTCATACTCCCCTTGGACTTGTTTAACAATTAGTTGAGAATCACCGAAAGCTTCGAGATACTCAACCCCCAGCTCCTTGGCGAAATTGAGCCATATAATCAATGCGTTATACTCTGCTACATTATTCGAGCATGGCTCGGTTAATGAGTAAGCTCGAGGCATCACGTGTTTTCCTGGGGAAACTAAGACAACTCCAACTCCGGAGGAGACCTTAGAACATCCAGGAGTACCTGTGACGAGAGCCGCTCGGGAAGCACCATCAAAGTTTAAACGCCACACTTGTTGGTGCGAAGTTGCGTTGACTTCGTGGGTTTCATCAGGTAGGTCATCATATATCTCGGCGGTGTCCATAGTTGGATTAGCTGCTAGGAGATCACAGATGGCCTGCCCATTTACTGACTTCTGCTGTTTGAAGTGCAGATCGTATTGGGACAAGAGTAAGGCCCATTTTGCTAACCGCCAATTCATGGAAGCTGGTTGAGTCATGAACACTCGGACTGGGTTAACTTTGGAGATGACATAGATGGTCTGTCCAACCAAGTAATGCCACATCTTCTGGATGGCGAACACTAGAGCGAGGCATTCTCTCTCAATCATGGGATATCGAGATTCCACGCCTACCATGGTTCGGCTTAAATAATACACCGCCTGTTCGTGACCGTTATCATCATCTTGTGCAAGCAATGCACTTAATGAGTGGCTCGTTGCCTTGACATAAATCAAGAACGGTTTGCCTGATTTCGGTGCAACGAGCACGGGAGGTTTTGAGAGATATTCTTTAATACTCTCAAACGCTTTTTGACAAGCATCGTCCCATACGAATGATACGCCCTTCTTTGTGAGCCTGGAGAACGGTTGACATTTTCCCGAAAGGTTCGAGATAAACCGACGGATATAAGCCAATCGCCCTTGTAGTCCTCTGAGCTCTTTGAGGTTTCTCGGTGGTTGTAATTCATTAATCGCCTTTACTTTATCCGGGTCAATGTGAATACCTTTGGTGGTGACGACGAATCCCAGGAATTTACCACTAGACATTCCGAGGAAAGACTTGGTAGGATTCATCTTCAATTGATGAGCTCGCATCAAGTCGAACATGGTCTTCAAGTCCTTAATGTGATCTTTCTTATCACGACTTTTCACGACCAAATCATCCACGCAGTACTCGACAGTCTTTCGGAGATGCTCCTGGAAGATCCTCGATATAGCTCGCTGATATGTTGCACCTGCATTCTTCAAGCCGAAGGGCATAACTGTGTAGCAGAAGACGCCGAGAGGCGTTCTAAATGCAGGATGGTTTTCATCATCTGGATGCATCTTTATCTGGTTATAACCAGAGAAACCATCCATAAGGGACATCCTCTCGAACCCGCACGTGTTGTCGATGATAACATCCGTGATGGGAAGAGGAAAATCATCTTTTGGACAGGCAGCATTGAGGTCCCTGAAGTCGATGCATATCCTGATCTTCCCGTTCTTCTTAAGAACCGGGACAATATTGGCAAGCCACTCTGGATGTTGCTCTTCTCTAATGAATCCTGAGTCGACGAGCTTTTTAACCTCAGCTTCGATCGCCTCCATCATTTGCGGACGAAACCGTCTTTGTTGTTGTTTGACAGGTTTGACATCCGGCTTAATGTTGAGACGATGCACTGCTACGTTTGGATCGAGCCCTGGCATGTCTTCATAAAACCAGGCGAACACATCGATGTATTCCCTGATAAGAGAGATTAACTCTTCTTTCTCTTCGGGTAAGAGGCTGTCGCTAATGAATATCGGCTTCGGATTTTCCTCGCTTCCCATGTTCACTTGGACTACTTGATCTTCGGTAGGAGGTTCTCTTTGTTTGAACCTATCACCGTACTGCATTCTTAAGTGATGAACCCACGGATCTTCCCATGTTGGCATATGGTCATCCTCTTCTATTGTCGTTGGATCAACCGTGACCATGTTCGACATTAGCTTTTTAAACATTTCGCCAAGACTAGCGTCGGAATCCCAAGCCGAAGAGTCGGAAGAGTATCCTTTTCTAGCCTTGTTAGCAATCTGATCGATGATTTGCCAGCAACACTCGTCGTCGGATGAGGAGACGTAGCCTAAGCCTCTTTTGTTGCGATAATAATCATCGGGTTTTCCTTTTGGTACATAGGCCATTCGAGGTGGAACTCGCGGACCTCGACCAAAGTAAAGACCCTCTCCGAGCTTGAAGTCATATCCCTGCTTTTCCATCATATTGCGCGCTTTCGCATCATATCTGAATAGATGTGGAGTAGGTTTATCGTCGTCGTCTTCCTCTTCCAAGAAGTGGTCGGGTATCGGAGATTTTCTTCCTTTGCCGTAGACGACCTCCTTTCCACCCCCAATCCCTGCGGGGATGACAAGCGTCGTTCCGCAAGGGTTGTGTACCTGCTTTTTTGTTATGCAAAACGATTGAAGAGGCATATACAAATCAGGGTTATCATAGAGTTCTTTAGTGACATTATCGAGACACATCGAGTACTCTAAATCATCGTTTATTGATAGTTCTTAAGCAAGTTGCCAATTACAACTATTCTCCGATGATTTATCATCGTCAAGATTGATTACAATGGGTATAATGTCATTAAGAACAAAACCACCATCGTAATCAAGCCCGGCTTCGGTATCAGCTTCATCACCGCTGTCCGTCCCCTGGGCCGATGGTTCAATATCGGATTCAGCACTGTATAAAAGAAAATCGGTGAAATAATTCTCTAATCCCTTAAACGGTTGCTTATCCGCGACCACCGTCTTAACTTCATTATTTGTGCCTACATATTTGAGGCATTGATGCAGAGTTGACGGGACTATAAGGTTACCGTGGATCCAAGGTTGACCCAACAGTAAGTTATAGGATGTTTCCGCGTCAATCACATAGCAAGTAACTTCCGACTTCAAATCCCCGATCTGGCATTTGATTCGGATCTTCCCTAGGGGTCTGGACCCGCTGGTGTTGAATCCATAAATCGTAGTGCCAGTGGAGGCTAATTTGCTAGTCGGAATCCCGAGATGATGCATCAATCGGAATGGCATGATGCTAACAGCGGAACTCGGATCGACTTGGATCCGGTTGACCATGCTGGAGCCAATATGCCCGGTGAAATACAAGGGCCTATCATGCTTTGAGTTCTTTGTCTGCATATCTTCTCTGGTGAAAGAGATGCAGGGAAAATGATGAGCCGCGAGATTGCAGTGTTGAGCTGACGACTCCGGTTCCTCCGAGGATGGCTTGATCCGAGTCGGGAAGGCTTCAGAATCGCTCAAGGCCTCCTGTAATGCTTTCCTTGTATCCTTTGAGAGACGCAACAACTCGTATAGGGTTATCCGATCCGGGATGTTGGCCAACTGCGCCATGATATCAAAATAGGGTGGAGAGCTTGCATTTCCCAGTTTGTCTCTCCCAATCGGATGATTGAATCAAGACTGCCTCGGGTTTTGAGCTTCTTGTCGTACAGGCTCTTTCCCTTTCTCCTTTTGCGGGACTTTCTCCGCAGCTACGGCGCTGGGGGAGTTGCTGCGATTCCCAGTTCTGCCAACGTCTTGGAAGGTAGGGTTTTGGTGCCCAATAGCTCGGAAGCATCCGGGTATTTGTAGTGATACTCATTCCCACTCCGGGTTGTGAAGGCCTCCTGTTCGTCTTCAGAGAGCGGGAAGGTCGGAATTCTGTCGTCATCCACTCCTGGTGTAGCAGAAGCTCCATGACAGGATTTACCCTTTCTTTTCGACTTTTTCTTGGAAGAAGTAGCAGCCCATTGTTCATCTGTGATCAAGTCCGGGTGAACCCACAGAATCTCGCCGTTCGGGGCCGTGTGTGGTACGAGCCCTTTCTGGCGCTGTTTGTGAGGATCATCATTCACCGTCTTCACTGCTGCGTTGATTACTGGCTCATGTTGGAACCAGCTCGAGGGAACAGACCTGAAGCTGATGGATATTGTATTCGCACCCACATTCTTCTCCTTGGGTTGCTTCATAGTGATAACCCCAACATCGATTAGAGCTTGAATTTTATCTTTGAGAGCGTAGCATACCTTGGTAGGATGGTGCACCGCTCGGTGAAATGCGCAGTACTTTGGATCATTGACTCTCTTGGCGTCTTCTTGATCCTAAATCGGAGGCAACTTGATCTTGTTGTTCTCGACGAGGTATTTGAAAATACCGGGAACTTCATCCTCCTTGAATGAATAGACCTTGGGGAACTTCGGCGCCACGGCCTTCTGCTTCTGGGGCTGTTGTTGCCACCTTGATTATTGAGGCGCCTTCTGTTGCTGCTGTTGCGGCTGTGCTTGCACCTCAAATATTTGGTTTGCGTTCACCGCATTTGCATGCGCCTTTCCTTTGCCCTTAGGGACAAAGTTTTGCTGTGGAGCGTTACCTGTTATTTGCCCTCTTTCGGCCTTCTTCCTTTTGAGGAATCGCTCGGCTCTTTCTCCCCCGCTCCTTCAGGTCCTTCCAGGTCTTTGGCGGCGCCATTCCCATGTCTTCGAGGACGTCCAACGTCAGATTGTTGTGGTAAGTTTCGAGGATAAAATCCTCACTGACTGGGTCCCTACAATTCATTGCTTTATTTCGGAATCTTTTCACGAAATTTTCGACCGTCTCGTCGTTCTTCTGCTTTTCGTCGAATAGCATGCCGATCGAAATTTCGGTGTCATCATCAAAGAAATTTGTTAAGAACAGATCCTCCATGTCATCCCAGCTACTGATACTTCTGGGCTTGAGACGGCGATACCAATCGAAGGCTGCTCCGCGAAGAGTGCCGACGAATGACCGCACCATGAGAGGCTCATTTCCAGAAATAATTCCTAAATGAGACTTGAAATATATCAAGTGTTGGGTAGGGGAACCCTTCCCATCAAACGGCGTAAAGTTAATTAAATTAAACTTTACCGGATATGGGATTGATTCCCACTCCCTTGGGTAGGGACAGGGTATACCGGACCTCTTTACTTCTTGAGCGTTCATCAACGCGTTGATTTTGCTTTCCAAGTCCTTCATCTTCTTGTCCTCACTCGTATCTGCCTTCAAGTGGCCTTGGGAAGAGGTGACGTGGTCCTCTTTCGTGTTATCATCTGCGGGACCACCCCCATTGTCGTTGTTGATAGGAGGGATGTTGACGTTATCTCCTTCCCGCTCATTCTCTTCTTGATTCGGAGTATTGCGTCGACCGGGCTCTCCTTGGTGAACTGTCATCGCCGCAATTTGTTGGTCGTGCATCTCCCTCATTTGTTACATGGCCATCTCCATCTCGAACTTGAAGCTCTCCTTCTGCTTAGCCAGGGCCTCTTCAAGTATCTTAGTCACTTGTTCGGTACTAATCATAAGCGATTCATAAGGTTGCCCCGCACTCGAAGCCGTGTCATCAGACGCTATGGCCGAGCAAGAATCTGAATCAGCATCCAACTCCTCTTCTTCTAGAGAAAGTCCCTTTTGTACTCTTTGGTAATTCTTCCGGCCATTGGTTCCCGGTGGCAACCGCGTCATGCATCGGGATACTTCAGCAAGCTGATCCAGGTTGAAATATCTGGTTGATTTCCCCCTGCCGGCCATGTTAGCCGACACTCTTAGATATTCGTCTTCTTGACGGACGAACTTCTTCTTGTGGAAATGCCTTGGTTTGGAAATTCTCTCGAACACCGAGACTCTCCTTAGGGTTTCAGCACAGCAGCATTCTGATAGCACCGCCTTGATTATGTTAGCGCACGGGCAGCGAGACTCCATGTCCTGCACATATCTCTTCCGAGATTTTTCCATACCCCCAGCTCTATAGTATAACTCATCAGTTTGATAACTGGAGCAACCTATAGAGTGTTGGTATGTGTTCCCTGGTATAACACCATCATCATCAGATGAGTGTGCTTCCCTTTAGGAATGCGATGCTTTTCTAGCTTTTTCAAAAGTGGCCCGTTCAAGTTTACGCTTTTGTGAGCGTAGAAACTGAACGGGCTCTTGTACTTCGACTCACAACCCAATGTGGTCGGTGATAGGGGTTTTCCCTTTATCATTTTTCTTTGGGGGATTAATTCGACCCCCGGTCTGATTTATAACTTGGGGACCTTTCAATGGTCCCAATCTTTCCTTGATAGGTACTCTACCTTGATTCTCTGGTAAAGGACCGAGGTGACCTATCAAAGGAACTCTGGATCTTAAAGGGTCCCCGTTCTTACCTGGCTCCGTTGAAGGTGCCGGAACAGGAGGAACATCATCTGGATTTGGAAGATTTCGGGCGATAACTCCACCCATCTTTGTTGAAGGTGCTGGTTTCGACTTGGGTACCCACACCAACTTGTTTGTAGGCGGCTTTTTGACCGCCGCTTCTTTCTGCATCTCCTCTGCTTTCTTTAGGAGGAGTCGGTCATATGCGAACAATGCCCGACGCTTCTTGATTCGCTCCTCGAGGGTGGAGCGATTCCTCTTGACATGAACCCATTCGTTCGCTTTAGTTTTGGAGGAGGAGTTGGTTGTTTGCTGTTGTTGTTCTTGGCGGTACCTGGACTTTAGATCCTCATTGTAGCGGATCCCGTCCATTGATTCTGCAGCTTTGGCAAGTTGTAGGGCGAGGCACTGACGCCGTCTTTGGCGGGCCCTCTTCGACAGAGCTGGAGTAGCATCAACAATCGCCTTTGTGGCGGAAGGGAGAGCCGGATTTGCAACCTCGACCACGCTGAACGACGCGGAGACGTTGCGTGGTGCGGGCGTAGCAACGGCGACGGGATCTTGGATCGTTGAGCTGGAGATCCCGCGAGCCCTTTTGGGAGATGGAGTCTTCCCACGCCTATTTGGAGAGGTGGATCTGGAGGAGGAGGAAGAGAGGTACTCTTCAAACTTCTGTTGATCGAACTCGTATTCGATCTCTTCATTCACCCGGATCTTGAAGGCCGGTTGCGTCACGACGATCTCGGCAGCGAGATCGGCGGCTCCCACTGTGGTCGCCAGCTTGTTTTCAGGAAAAGTTGCCTTCATCATTGATTTTATTAGAACTTCAGTCGTTACAATGAATCAAATAACAAAGAAATAAAGATTACAACTCTCTTGAAAATAAACACAAGTCCCGTTTATCGGTCCTTGCTTGCGTGGGTCTTTTGCCTGTGACGGAGATGTTGATATCCGTGGACCACCGGTCGATCAGATCCGTTCCGGGAAAATCCAGCAGAGTTTCGTCGATCCGCGTGAGATCTAGAAACCCACAGCTCCTATCTCGGATAAATCGAGATATTTGCTCTTCTTAGTATCACCGCCAAGGGGCAACACTAAGGGAAAAGAGAAGGGGGAATGAAGAGGAAGTCTCCTTTGCTGTAGAGGGCTCGATCACTCGTCGCTGCAGCAGGGCTTCGCCTATCTTCTCCAAAATTCCAGATCTCCAAAAATGAGGTCCAAGGGTCCTATTTATAGACAAGAGGAGGCCCTAGGGGGTGCAAAAAGCATTTGGGCGTGTAACAAACTTGAGACGCCCTCCGGGGTGTCTCGGCATGGCCGAGACACCCTTGGGGTGTCTCGGCTTGGCTGAGACACCCCTGGGGTGTCTTGGTTTTGCCAAGACACCCCTCGGGTGTTTCAACCTTGCCGGGACACCGCCGGGTGCCTCGGTTCAGTCCGAGACTGTCCGCCGTTGTTCCGCCGTTGACTTTTCGTCCCAACTCGGATTTAAGTGATATCGGATGCGTTGGAATTCTGACGAAGAGCTCTGTCGATCCCGATGGTTGGATTATCAGTGGGGCGAATGGGACACGAAGGGCGCTGCTTCTTTTGCAGCGGTCGTGGGGTTCCCGATCAGTCCGTATCCCCGTTGTTCTGAAATTCTATCGGCTCACGTAGCTCGTCGATTCGCTTCAGGCGCTCACCGATGTCAATTGAACTCTTGTGAACCGGGTAGTGACGTTCATCGTCGTTCCTTAACACTGAGCTGTTCGTAGGGACCTATCGGCAATTTTTTGATGCCTACAGGAACCACACCGATTTCTCAAGCACCTTATTGTATGGCGCCTGCGGAGATGAGGGAGCTCCAAATCCAGTTAGATAAGTTGTTGTCTCAGGGTTTCATTCACCGGAGTCATTCTCTATGGGGGCGCAAGTCCTTTTCGTGAAGAAGAAGGATAGGTGCATCCGATTGTGCATCGATTATCGCGAGTTGAACAAGGTTACTATCTAAAATAGGTACCCACTATCGAGGATTGATGACTTGTTCGACCAGTTGTAGGGAGCACAATGTTTCTCGAAGATAGATCTTTATTTCGGTTATCATTAGTTGCGGGTCCGGGAGATGGATATTCCTAAGACCACCTTTCTGACTCGATATGAGTCTTTTGAGTTTCTTCTCATGCTATTTGGGCTGACCAATGCAACCGCGGTATTCTGAATTTGATGAATTAGGATTTCTATCCATATTTGGACCAATTCGTGATAATGTTTATTGACGAAACCCTTATTTACTCGAGATCGGAGGCCAAGCGTGAGCAGCATTTGCGGTTATCATTATAGACTTTGTGGGAGCACCAGTTATACGCTAAGTTTAGCAAGTATGAATTTTGGTTATCTGAGTTCAGATTCTTAGGCTATGTTATCAGCCGGGAAGGCATTGCAGTAGATTAACCTAAGGTGTAGGCCGTTCTTAATTGGGAGCCGCCGAAGACCGTTATCAAGATCGTAGCTTCTTAGGTATAGCAAGCTATTATAGGAAATTCATCTAGGACTTCTCGAAGATTGTGATGCCACTTACACGCCTTACGAAGAATGATGTATAGTTTGTTTGTAGCACGGAGTGCCAGGAGGCCTTTGAGACTTTGAAGGCTAAGTTGACTTCAGCGCCGGTGTTGATTCTTCCGAGCAGTGACACGATTTTTGTCGTCTACATTGATGCATCATTATCGAGTGTTGGAGGTGTTTTAATGCAGACCCAGAGAGTTGTGGCCTATATTTCGAGGTAGTTAAGGACTCATGAGCAGCATTACCCACGCATGACTTAGAGCTTGCAGCAGTGATCTTTGCATTAAAGGCGTGGAGGCATTATTTGTATGGAGTACACTTTGAATTATTCACAGATCATCAGAGCTTAAAATATTTCTTTTCATAGAAAGAACTCAACTAGAGGCAACATCGATGGGTCAAGTTTATAAAAGATTATGAGTTTGCACTTTAATATTATCTAGGAAAAGTGAATGTTGTAGCGGACGCGTTGAGTAGGAAGCATCATTGTGGACTTACGAGTTTGAGATGTTCATTATATCGAGACCTTTATACCCTCAACCACTATGATTTTAGGCTGGAGATTGGAGAGAGCCGCGCATTCTTAGGAGCCTTATCAATGCATCCATCTTGGAGCGATAGGGTCGTCCTAGCTCAGCTAGAGGATTCTTAGATTCAAACCCGAAAGGGGGAGATCTCCAAAGAACCTAAGGTTGATTGGACAATTGGAATAGATGGAGGTTTTCGGATGAAGGGTTGATTAGTCATGCTAAATAATCCACAGCTAAAGAGGGAACTATTTGATAGGGCTCATCGTACTAGGTATACAGTGCATCCAGGCACGACAAAGATGTACAAGGACCTGAAGAGACATTTTTGGTGGAGTGGCATGTGTAGAGAGATTGCAGAGTATGTGGGTAAGTGTTTTACCTAACAGAAAGTTAAGGCAGAATATCAAAAACCTGTAGGAACCCTACAGCCTTTACCCATTCCCGAGTGGAAGTGGGTATATTTCTATGGATTTCATCGTAAGATTGCCTAAATCAAAGAAAAGAAATGATTCTATTTGGGTGATAGTAGACCGGTTGACAAAGTCAGCTCACTTCCTACCTGTGAAGACGACTTATATAGCAGAGACATATGTGAGGATTTTCACCCGGAAGATAGTTCGATTGCATAGAGTCCCAAAGACGATTGTATCATATCAGGGCTCAGTCTTCACATCCTATTTTTGGAGGAGTTTTAACGATGCTTTCGGCAGCCAGTTGTTATTCAGTAGTAGTGTCTTCCACTTCTAGACAGATGGTCAAACAGAGAGAGTGAATCAGGTGTTGGAGGACATGTTACGAGCATGTGTTATAGATTTTCAAGTTAACTGGGAGGACCACATTCTATTGATTGAATTTGCATATAATAATAGCATTATACGAGAGGCATTGCAAATCGCCTATATGTTGGGCAGAGCCAGAGGATAGCCTATTGCTTGGGTCGGAGCTTGTTAGGCACACCATAGAGAGGGTGACATTGATTAGAGAGTGTATTCTTACCGCTCTGAGTCGGCAAAAGAGCTATGCGAATCAGATACGACGACCTCTAGAGTTTCAGTTCGGAGACTTAGTCATGTTGAAAGTATCACTGATGAAGGGCGTTCAGCGATTCAGTAGACGGAGAAAGCTTGTCCCGAGATATGTTGGTCCCTTTAGGATTATTAAGCGTATTAGAACTGTTTCCTATAGATTAGATCTTCCAGCATCAATGTCGAGTGTACACGATGTCTTTCATATTTCGATGCTCAAGAAGCATTTGCGTGACGAGGAGTAGTAGAGGGTGATTGATGCACCAGAGATCGAGATCTAGGATGATTTGATTACTGTAGAGATTCTGATATGCATTCTTGTTAGAGAGAATAAAAAGCTTAGAAATAAAGTCATTCCATTAGTGAAACTTCAGTAGAACCGGCAAGGAGCCGAAGAAGCTTCTTGAGAGCGCGAGGATGATGTACATCGCGACTACCCACACCTATTTAATCAGGTAAGATGTTGATGTTTGAGTATGCTTCTACGCATTTATGTTTATATATGTTGTTTTGCCACATTTATATTTAACGCTAGAATGGGTCACTCGACATACTATTTTCGTTTAGTTAGGGGTTAAGTGAGAGTGCACATATTTTAGACCGTTAAGTTTAAATGTTTGCTTATCTTTTGAATCTAGGGATTAATGGTACGAGATGCGTACGGGAGGGTTTTTCTTATCTGGATTATCCCCTCTTTGTGCTTTTCTCGTATTATTAATCTTTAAGATATGATCATGGAATTTCGAGGACAAAATTCTTTTTAGGGGGGGTGGGGGGGGTTGAATGTAAAACCCCAAAAATTTGAGATAATATAATTAATATGTGATTAATTATAAGTGGATACTTATTGAGATAAATATTATTAAATAGTGTATAAGTATACTAACAAGTATTTTGAGTATAAACAAGTCCATATATGAGAATAGAACGAGTCGAAAACATACACAAAGGCAAAACCTTAAGAAACTAGAAATTCCCAGTCTGGTCGACCGCCGCTGTCGACCGCAGCCCGGTCGACCACCGTAGTCGACCGTGAAACTTGTATTATGTTTTCTTGTTTCAACTTGGTTTCGGGTATTTTGAGGCCCATGTTCATTTCTCTGATATATATATCATATTTTCATGAGGTTTTTAGTATTATTTCATACTTTTGAAACCCTAGTAGCCCCCAAACACTTCCACAAAACCATAGTTTGATTTTTGAAAGAGTTTAAGGGCGTTTGGAATGGATTTCAGTTTATTTTGAATTTTGTCTTGGAGATCTACTTTGGCATTGCATCTTGCACGTTTTTTTAACAAGTCTTAGGTGAGTTTCATCTCTACTAATCCTACTCCTATGTTTTTAAACATTTTTAATAAGTTTTAATGTGATTTTATTGAGCCTAATCAACTAATTTGAGTATAAAGGCAATCCTTTTGTATTATATGAATAAAGATCAGATCTTTCTATTTTTAAAAGTTAAAGAATGATTTTACAGAGATGATTTAAGATCTAAAAATATTTAACAATGTTGTTTAACTGCGTTTTGATGATTTATTTTCGTATCGACATTTCGTGCATGTTTAAGGGTTTAAATATGATTTATATACGATTAATCATGTTTCACATGTTTAATAACTTCCTGAGATGTTAATCTAATGTTTACAATGTTCTACACAAATTTTATGATGAATTAAACAATTTAGACCACGAAATACACGCACAAACACAAATATCACAAAACCTATAGAGCAGGCTGTTGTTTGATGTCTAGTCGATCGTCGCATATGTGCGATCGACTGCGTGCCAGGCTGAAGCTTAGGTAGCTTCTGGATCGTGGCACGGTCGATCGCGTGGCAGGCTGAAGTTTGTGCATGCTTTTGACCCCCGTTTCCATTTGAGGGATTTTCTCTATCTTTTCAAGTGATATTATGATACTTATGAAGCTGTTTGACATCGGTGGTGTTTGTGAACATCAGATATTGACATGCATACCGAGATTTATGCATGTACACTTAGTATGTATTGATTTGGTATGTATTGTCGAGATTTTTGATACACGTTAAGTTTATGAAAGTGAGATAACATATGATAAAATATTGCTCATCAGTTATGGATACTAAGTGTGGTTATCCCGTAATGAGACCTCGGTTGTACCACACTAGGATATTTAGTTATTTTACCCGTAATGAGACATCGGCTGTATCAAATACTCGAAGGTGATCGATGTATTTTTCGTGTTGGGCTGATGTACCTATTCATCGTTGTACGATAATCTAGAAGCATATCCAAAATAGGGAGATAAAACTTGTTATCGTAGAACAATTAAGTAAGAAAGTTGAACCCACATGTTATTGTGCAAACCTTACAAGGGTACTGTTATTTCATGTAGTCGGAATAGGAAGATAAAACCTATTGCCGCAGAGCGATTGAGTAAGAACTTTGCAAGAGTATCACTGTTACAAGTAGAGATGCAAACATATATACATTTGTAACTTGCTCCCATGATAGATTATCCAAGAGCAGGGTTTACCTTTGATACGTGGCATACATGATATAGCCTATGGTGGTTTTGAGTTGGATAATATTTCCTTATGATTATGTCAACTACCTGAGGGTAGTTTGAGAGGTGACATGGGCTCATTATTGTTGAGGTTTGGAGTATTTTTCTTTTATGTGTTGTATTTCATTCATAGGATTGGAATTGGTAATTAGAGATTTACAATTTGAGACATGGTATATACATGAGGGTTTTCTTTTTTGGATTATTTCGCTCAACGTACTAATTCTCGTGTTGTAAATTTTTAAATATCAATATCCATTTAGAGTTATATGAATGATTTTATACTTATATGTACTTACTCTATTTTCTTATACACTTCTACCCCTTCCCCCTGGGGGCGATAGAGATGATCTCGCTAGCGCTTTGACGCTCGTTGTTTCCCCCCTTTCAGGTAGCGAGTCCGACGCACGGAGAGTCACAGGTTGATAGGATTGCATCTTTGATTCCGTCTAGTTATTTATATTTATAGCTATTTCAGAACTCCACATATAGTTGTTTATTTTTAAACTCTTAACTTGTATTTTATTTTGTAAAGGCTGAGTGCCTTAGAGAGATTTCTTTTGACTCTTTATTTTGAAACATAATATATTTGTTACAGTTCAGAGATATTCTTATTCTATTTCAGTTGGGCTTATTTGTTGATTAAATCTCATATATTTCTTCTGTGTATATTCTGTTTTTGTACTATTTCTATTATTTGTCTGTTTTATACCTTCACCGATTTATTAATTCTACTAGAGAGATAGTAACTGTGATGGTGAAACATGTCGTAGCATGGTGTTGGTGCTTGGCAGGTTTGATTTTTAAATCTTGCTATACATGTGTGCATAGTGAGTGTTTGATTTGGAAGTGTTAATACGGAACTTTTCACACAAGTCGATAAGCTTATCATTATTTACAATGCATGTTTTAAGAGTTGAGTCTAATGATGAAATACGTTTTTTAATAACATTCAACTCATCATTAGGCACATATGCATTGTTATTAGAAGTAGAACATATATGATCATTTCTAAAATAATTAAACTCATTTCTAATGCTTGCTACTTATGGCATTATCTTTTTCATGAGTCAACTTAGCAACGTTTGAAATTAAAGAAACATGATCCGATTTTAATTTCCCATTATTTTCTTTGAGGATCATATTTTCATTAGAGATAGTATCAAACTTAGAAGCTAATAACTCATGATCGGATTTTAAACTAACATGGTTGCTTTTAAGATCAATGAAATCATTTTACGATATCTTATAGGCATGCATTAATTTCTCATATGCACAAGCGAGTTCATTAATAGTTAATTCATCATCGGAATCAGAATCGTTTATTACACTAGAGCTATCGCCTAATGGCTGTGTGCACAATGAGGCTCCACATGAACTTGAAGAGGAAGCCGCCAAAGCTTGTCGGATCGCCTCCAAGTTTCCTTGATGTGCTTCTATAAATTTTCACAATTTGTAAGAACTATCAAATGAATCAAGCTTGTTAGAAAAGAATAAATCAAAAGCGTTATGCAAAAATTCTAACAAAAGCTTATTCATTGTAAACATCTTATGACCATTTTTACTCCACTTGGATTTCTTCGAAGTGGGTACAATATAAGCACAATCAATAATTTCCCACAAATCAAAATGTCTATATCTAACAAAAAGCTTAAATCTAACATACCATTGAGCATAGAAAAATTATCTAAATGAGGAGCAGCATTAATGGTATAATCTAAGCCAGGTGTACCATGCATATTTATAATGTGTTATGTAAGCAATATAAAAAATTATCAAAATAAGATTAGCAATAATATTAAAGCTTAGATCATTAACTCAAGGCGATTAAACCTCAAATAAAAGAGCATCAAGCTCTGATACCAATTGAAAACACCCTAGAGGTGGTGAATAGAGTTTATGCTAATCTAATCCGATATTATGTTAATTAAAAACTAATTAACAATATCCTAACAATTATGATATACAACAAGATATATGAGTAAGGATATGCAATATAAATAAGGGCGATATAAACATGCAACAATGACGATATGAAAATATACAAGATTAAATACATCAAAGCTAAACTCAACGCAAGAAAATAATCATGGAGTTCGGTCCTTTCGACCTACGTCTCCGCTCCCCACTCCTGGGGAGAATCCACTATCACAACCGGGATTTTGACGCTCACCCAAAACGTTTACAATTCACAATCTCGGTTTTATAGCTCATCGAAAACTCTCACAATCACTCACAATGCAATTACACAAACTATCACATCAAGTGTTGGTCCTCATGTATCGCCTTCCTCAAGTGCTCGGGTTTACTACCTCTCCCTAGGCTTTACTACCGACGCCACTCCTCTTGGTATCAAGTACGTCCTCACCACACACTCCTCTTGGTCTTCTTGTGTATTACAAAGTGATACTCGCAAATAAAGCTCAAATACAAATATGTGTTCTTTATAATAGATGAGAATACAACGTAAGCTCATACTCTAAGTTACACACACCACAACCCAAATTATACAATATATGCAAATACTATAAGCTCAATGGTTGTGTGTGTAAACAAAGAGTAAAAATCAAACTAAACTGAATATGAAAATCTAGCTTATAAAAATGATAAACAATAAACAAAATAAATACAAAGCTAGAATTGAGTTTAGAAAAACTTCTCTAAGGATCAAGAGAGATGGAGATATGAAATTTAAAGCTCAAACCAAAGTTGATCTCCTCTTCTTGTGAAACAATCTTCACAAACCAAACTTGTAAACAAACACTTAAACAATCTTTAAACTCCCTTAAAAACTTATTTAAAACTTTGCTTAATTACCCTCATAAGTTAGAGGGTATGGCGTATATATAGGATCATAGAACAAGCCCCAAAACCAAGAGAAAACCAAGAAAAAAGACAAAAAATGGAAACCTGAAAATCTAGAAAACTAGCCATTAGAAAGCCGTCGGTCGACTGATGAATAGTATCAGTTGACTAATTAGATGACTATTACAGGCAGCTCACAGCACATCGGTCGACTGAAGAGCTCATCAGTCGACTTATGACCTTATCAGTCGACTGATAGTTCACCGGTCATAAAAACAGAAACTTTTAGTAATTTCAGGTGAGTTCATCAGTCGACTGATAAAATCCATCAGTCGACTGATAACAATAACAAGTTATCAGCCAGAAACAAACAGTAAATCTGATTTTCAAACCTTTTTTAAAAATAGCAAATAAATTCTAAAAAATATAAAACTTTAGAAAATAATTGTAAACATGATAATAAACATGTTACAAAAAGGTATTTTTGGAATTGCATCTCCCAAATGAGAAATCTTTTTATTTTACAAAAAGGTCCAAAATATAAAAACTAAACAAGACATGTTTTTGACAAAATGTTTTAAACAAACTTTTAAAACTTTGTAAAGTGATTCTAAATAAAGACTTGATAAAAGATATAAACTATAGTTGTTAAGTCTATAAACTAAAAACACAAAATTTTTCAAAATACAATAGAATATGAAACATATGAATATGTATATAAATGTATATTTGTTTCATATCTATATAACTAAACTAAAATAACTTATCCACATGAAAACAAATATATATGTATATAAACATAAATTTATTTATTTGTAAAAACATTATTAGTGGATAAAACCCAAAACAGATAAACTCATAAAATGTGTGTGTATATGATATTGAGCTTTAAAGTATCTACACACAAGTATAAAACTTAAACTAATTATACCTAAGCAATTGGTTTTCAATAAGCTCTTCTTGGTAAACTTTACGGATGAAGCTTGATCTTGAATTGGACTTGAATTGCAATGGCTTCACTCCATCATTCCGCCAACCTCCATTTGATGTGACTGTTTAGCTCAATTACATCCAACCTCCAACTAATATTTGTGTAGATTACCTAACAAAACAAATACAAACACTCGACACACGTTGTTAGGAATTGTTTGTAATTATCAAAATAAGATTAGGAAGTAGGCTCATAAACATAAGACCTAACTAGGCTAACAAGAGAATCATCAATGAACTCTAGTACTTGATGCAAATATTTAAGAAAAAATAAAAAAAATCTTTAAATAGAAATAAACAGGTTACGTCTCAATACAGTCAACACTTAATACTCCAGTTGACTTGGTAAACCGCACAATTATTAAGCCTATGGTTCCGGGATGGTGTGACCCAAATTTTGGCACTTAGTGGTAAAATAAAATCTCAAGAGGCACATTGAGCCCTGTTTTGATAACTTACTTATATTCGACATAACCGGTATATTGACCTGAGATGCATATATTTTAAGAAAATTAAAACAAGGTTCGTAAAACTAAATATGTTATACAAAAATACCAAAGGCTAACCAATAGTGAAGTCAATCAACCACATATGCATCTCAACCTACTACTATATCAAAAGACATAACAATTAACAAATAAAATAAGCATAGGGTTATACCAAATAACCACATGCATTGATCCAATTAATAATTTGTATGCGAGTAATCATACAAAAGGGTATAATCCATCAAAACATACATATAGTCAATGTAATTTTCTATATAAAAAAAATATACGAAGTGAATAATGTAGAAATTCACCACTTACCGACCAAACATGATAGACTATTGGAATAGCAGTCACGACGCTGTTCGCGGGAAAAATCTTGTCTTTCTTCATTGTTGATTCCATTGTCATCTTTAAATAACAACTTTTTGAGTTACAAAGATCCGGTCTTTTTAT
>BQKN01000510.1:238822-310750 GCA_022839385.1 Asparagus kiusianus | reverse complement strand
CTTTAAAACAAACCCTTAAACAAGCTTAAACTCTTTTTAAAACCCTTGTTTAAAAACTTCTTTTGCCACCTTTGAAAGAGAGCAGGAATAGGGTATTTATACCCACTCTAACTCTCAGTCAAAACCGTTAACAAAAGACAAAATAGCCCCAGCAAACAGCTCAGAAAATAGCCGTTGAAAAAACCAACGGATCTATTGTCGGTCGACCGGAAATTCTGTCGGTCGACCGATGGAGAGCAAAAACATGAAGACCAGCTCTGGACAATCGTCGGTCGACCGGTGCGGTCGACCGATGGAGCTTTCGGTCGACCGGACCGGTCGCCCGACAGACTCTCTGTCGCAAACTATCGGCTGAACATATGAGCGGTCGACCGGACCGGTCGACCGAAATCTGATACTTTAAAAATCTGATTTCCTGATTTTAAAACACTGTTTAAAAATATCAAATAAATTCCAAAAAATGTAAAACTTTAGGGAATGATTGTAGACATGATAATAAACATGCTACAATGACTGGTTTCGAAAAAAGACTTTCCAAATGAAAAATATCATCATTTTACAAAATAGTCCAAAACATGAAAATATGAGATACTTGAATTTTGATGTTTTGACATAAGCCAACTTTTGAAACTTTGTAAAATGTTTTTATAGACTTAGTAAAACATGTATAAACTGATATTGAAGTCTATAAACTAATAAGGCAATATTTTCACAAAATTGCATATTCTATGCAATGTTATCAAAAACACAATAGAAAATATGAAATATATAATTTCATATATATAACCATAAAAACTCAAAACACATGTATGTATATATATAACTATATATATACATAAAAACCAAAACTTATGTATATATATATAACTATATATATATACGAAGAAACCAATAAAATGTGTGTGTATATTATATTGAGCTTAGAGTATCTAACACACATAATATAAATCTAAACTAGATTACCCAAGTTTGATCTTGATCTTCAATAAGCTCTTCTTGGTAATCTCGCGGATGAAGCTTGAACTTGATCTTTAACTAGAATTGTATAGGCTTCAACCCGACATTCCGCCAACCTCCTTTGGACATGATCGTTGAAGCTCTATTCCATCCATCCTCCAACTACGTTGTTTGTCTATAATAAATAAGAAACCACAAATACTAGACAAACAATATTAGTGGTAAATTATTTGTTAAACATCATCAAAACAAGAAGGCCAACAAGCTTTCCTCTTCTTCTTCTACAAAAGGTTGTGGTGAACGCATGGTAAGCAGCGGCCATAGAGGAACAAGTCCTGTGGTTAGACTGGGCCCCGAAGCTCCAAGGCTTGGCATTAATGCAGAAGGAGGAGGCGATAGCGAGCGTTCAGCAGAAGCCTCTTTGGATATCTCAACCCTAGTCATGAGGGGAGCCGATCCAACAGGTCTAATAGGAGATCTGGAAGAAGTCTCTGCAGCCTCCTCAATCCTAGTTGACGCTGGCACCATATCCGGTTATGTGTCCTTTGTGGTTAGGTCTACAGGAGGGATAACACTCTGTCTAACGTTTGCTTCAGCTTCAGGAACTGGACTTGGGAGTGGCATAGGGATATACTCTTCTGTTTCGAGAGCTGGGTGGGGAAGTGGCATAGGGATGTGATCCATTGTATGCTCGACTAGCAGAGCCGCAAATTTGACTTCCGTAGCTGTTGACTCGGCCTCTTCCTCTACTGAATGAGAGGGTTCAACACCCAATAATGTAGGTCCGCTTATGCGCAATCCTCTTTGTTGAGGAAGTCATGCAGCAGATGACTCCTCCTCTTCTAAAATCACAAGGGGAGTGGACTGAAAGGCTTCCTCGAGTAGCCTAGCACCCTGTCGAACTTCACCCTTCTTTGAAGCTTGGAGTTCGATAGCCAAAATTTGACGGACTTCTCGATGAGGATGACTGGTGGCCTTCTTTAGGAAGAGCCCGCTTTTGAGGAGCCCGTTCTTCTTCTTCTGCCACTGGCTCATAAGCCACAAACTCACCGATCTCATTTCAGCGAGTCGTCTTGGAGCCCCTTTTGATGCATAAACGACCCGAATCTCTCTCGGACACATGGTATTTATATGATACTCAGAAAGAGCAGAGGCAGCACAATACCACGTGCTGAAGCCCAGAGAAGTAAGCAAACCGGGCATCTTGTGGGGGAGTATGAACTTCGCCCTGGTACAGCCTGCCATGGAAAAGTACAAAGCTCTGGCTCCATCATATAAATTGCCTTCGAATGAAAGGCTTCACGCGACCTTCACGTCTTTGAAGCTAAAACACGGATCTTGCATATCAAATTGCTCAATGATCAAAGCAATGAGGAGCAATACTTTCTCAGAATTAGACAAAGAAGATATCCAAAGTATTTTAAAAATTCATTCCAGTCAACTATAAACTTTTAAAAACTTTGGAGGGGGTTCTATAGACGGTCTAAAAATTAATCCAGATAGCTCATCCTCATGAAGCACTAACGATGAAAATAATAATCTGATGACTTTCAAAACAATAGACGAGAGTTACAATTTGATGACTCTCACATCTTTTAGAAGCCAGAGTACAAGGGTTACAAGATGATGACCTTTGTATTCTGAGAAGACTTGATGCAGAGGTGACACATAGATTACAAATTGATGATCTTTGCGTCTTCGAAGTCAAATGTGACCCTCGCGTTTTAATAGCTAAATGCGGAGGTCGACTCTTGCGTTTCAACAACTACACACGGAGGTTTACCCTCGTGTTTCATTAGCCAAACACGGAGGTCGACCCTCGCGTTTCAACAGCTAAACACGGAGGTCGACCCTCGTGTTTCAATAGCTAAATGCAGAGGTCGATCCTCGCGTTTTGTCAGCCAAACGCGGAGGTCGACTCTCGTGTTTCATCAACCAAACACGAAGGTTGACCCTTACGTTTCAACAACTAAACGCGGAGGTCGGCCTCGTGGAGGTCGATCCTCACGGACTTTGTGTTTGACCGTTACAAATCATTTAAACTATTCTAAAACCTTTCTCCGCTTAATGGGGCGATTAAGCCTCCATTATGGAGCAAATTAAGGGGTCAGTTATACCCCTTAAATCCTATAAATAGTTGGTTTTATAGCTGAAAAAGGGTTAGGTTTTGGAAGGTTGACTTTCTACTCTTAAGATCATCTTTAAAGATGATCGCCTCAAGTTAAACTTGCCTAGCAAGTTCCTCTCGAACCAAAGTCAGAGACGACTGAAGTTACATCAAGCGTGATGCTCGGATTATCAACGAGATACAAGATTCAAGCTCTCACCACCACCGTGAAGGACCTAGTATTAAACAAAGGGAATGATCTCCGTTGATTTTTCTCTTTTTTGTAATTGGGAAACCGATCAAGAAGATTGTAATTTCTTTTTTTAAGTCAATTAGAGAGAGATTGTAAAGTGAGATTGTATTCATTCTTTTCCTAAGTCAGTTAGGAGGATTAATAACATTGCTTCTCGTTTCTTCTTCAATATTTTCCTACAACACCTTCAACTAAATTTACTGTCGAAGACTCTTAACAATAGACAACTTCCTAAGCTTGCTGGTAATAGGAGCATTAATTTTTCAAATGTGGACAAATTTTGAAAATCAACCAATTTCCAAACTTATTCATAAAAAACGACCTATTAGAAATTTATTTGCCAAAAATGAGTCACCCAGTTTCAGCCAACTGGCTGAAATTGACTCATTTTTTGTGAAACAAATTCCAAACTTCACGGGACTTCAAGCCCCGTGAAGTTTTTTACATAACAAAACTTCACGGGACTTGAACTTTCGTGATGCTTGGGATTATTTTTTGCCAAAAACAACTCAGTTTCAGCAAGTTGGCTGAAACTGGGTTACTTTTAGCAAACAAGTTTCAAAGAGGTCGTTTTTTACAATTATTTTTGGGAATAGATTGCTTTTCAAAACTTGTCCTTCAAATGTTCCAATGCCATATCTAATGATAAAAACTATTGTAGATGTTGTTGTTTCTCGTGGTGGAGATGCTAAGGATGATGTAGAAGTTATTAAAGAAACTACATTTAAGAGAGAGCCTCCATTTAATCAGATAGTTAGTAGCCAACTACCTAGTCAGCATTTGACTTTTGTAAGAAGAAGTAGAAGAATTCTGAGAAGAGATACTCATATTGCATATGAGAAAGCAACTCAGAGGATGGCTACAAAGGATGTAGGACAATCATCTTCAGCTGGAGGTTCTGCTATAATGCTATTGGAGCTTCTTCAACAAATGGAGGTACAACAATCCTCTTGGGTTTACTTTTCTATCTATTATTTTTTATTCTCTTAATAATACACAAATTTATTCATATGCTTCACAATGTTCTTTAAAGCTTGACGTAGTTAATGGTTTTAATCCTATTGATCAAGCTTTAAAATCTTTCCATAATTAAGAAAAAAGAAAAAGGAAAAGGTTAATGAAATCCAACTGAGTTTTCAAAAACCAATGAGTTTTATGAAAGTATTTTGAGAAAACCCCTTTATTTTGAACCGACCATGTTCTCCTAACGATCCACTCCAATTAGGGATATCAACTACTAAGTACAATCTTAAGGTATGCAATTAGTATTTTAATTGTTTGTAGTTCACTATGCCTATTGCGCATGTTTGCATAATTTTGTGCTTTGTTCCTTGAGATCATTTACATATATATAGCACAAGATAAAGTTGTGATGTTGATTTAGTTCAAGAAATCGTGCACTTGCGATTAAGCTATTGAGTATCATTTCATTTTTGCAGCTAGGATTTATGTGTTTATTGTAAATTTTTTTTTATCTTTGATAGTCCTTGAATGATGTTTAGACGTGCTGATGGAGGATTTAATTTTGAAGTATTCACCAACGTGTAGTTGCGGAGTTGGTGGATAGTTCATATATTTTGTGAAATTCATCCATATCTTTTGATTCCTTTTCTTAATGATAGAAAATTTCCTTTGGTTTTATACGATCTCACGCCGTGAGGTGTGATATTTATTCATCTTAATCACCTCATCATTGTTGATAGGTGAAATCCTTTATTGACTTTTAGCCTATGTGGGAGTTGACGTATTTTGTAATCTCTTCAGGACTCTTGTAGAGTTTTTGAAATCTTTAACCATATTATCTTTTTTATGTGCATGCTGGTATAGTAATGTAGTTCTTATGAGTGCTTACTTGCTCCTATTTTGATTACCTTCTGTTGGGTGTCAAACACCTGTATGAGTCTCGATCAAAGCCCTTAGCTCATCAGACTGTAGTTATCTTGACTAGTGTAGAGAAGTGTATCTCACCTAAACATTTTGTTGAGCTTATAGTGTTGCCCTTGAGTGCCAATCGCGTGCCGAGAGTTGTAAGTTCAACTGAATCTCTTAGATGCTTCCTGGAATGATATTTTAGAGTCTTTCTTACGGCTAGCTATTTCCTCGAAAGATTTAGGCATTGTTTGGCAACAAGAGATTGTGTCCTATTTAGGAGATTGTGTCTTATTGACTTAGTCAATAAGCTAGTAGAACTGTTTGGTGACAAAAAATAAGAGGATATTATTTTGGAGATTGTGTCTTTTGCAAATAGCTTTTGGAAAGCTATCTCAAATAGTGTTTGTCTTTGGGAATGAGCTGCCAATTTTTTCCTTCCGTTTTTGCCCATAATAATTCTAATTTTATATCAATAATATTGCATGTCCTTTTTAGTCATTTAACAAATTTAAGCTAGTTGTACAGTTACTTTTGACAAACAGCTCTAGTCAATCAACTAGCTACACAGTTATCAGTTTTCAGCTACAATTTCATAGCTTTCAGCTAGCTTAACAACTTTCAGCTATAATCTCGTAGGTTTCAGCTAGTTTTGCCAAACAGAGCCTTAGTTGGGTGTTAGCTTTAGTGGTGGTTTAGATCCAAGTAGTTCATCCTAGATCTTGATTTTGGCATTTTTCGTTACTTACTTTTTGCAGTCGAGTCCCTAGACTCTGTGATTTTCTTTTACAAACATTTACTCATTCAGATTCAAGTTGACCTTTATTGTCAATGTATTTTAGACGCCCTGAAAACATTTAGGATTATCTTTTTGGCAAATAAACCCCTTATGGTGTTTTGGAGTTTTACAAGTTAGTCCAAAAAAGTATTTGTTTCCTTAGTCCAAAAAAGTATTTATTTCCTATAATTGGAGAAAAATAAAATTTTACATATGAACCCTTTTAATTTTTAAGGTGCTATTTTGCAATATAAACCAAGTTCTCAAATCACCTTTTGATAACAAATAATATTTATTCAAATTCATGAATTTGGAAATGTAGTTGAAAATAATTTTTGGTTCTAGTTTTGGTAAGTGTGAGATTTTTGCTTAAGCCCTCAAGTTTTGAGAAAAGTTTATTTTGCATTTTGATCCTCAAATCATGAGTTAATCGAACTTGCCTTTTGTCTCAAAGAAATTTTATATTTCAATACCAAAAATTGAATAGTATTTTGAGAAAATTATGAACCTAAAAATTTGGTGATTTTGTATTTAGAACCCTAGATGTTTTGGTTTTGTAAATAGAACCCCAATTTATTTTAATATGCAACCCTTGCATGTTTAGCTCATTTTTGTAGTCCTGTTTTAGACACTGATAAGTGTTAGTTACCCTTTCCATGCATGTTGAGAAATTTCAAGGGTGAAACTTTTTAAAGGGGGTAGAATGTAACATCCTGTATCCGTATGTGTATTGTTTTGGTGTTTTCTCATTGCTAGGATTGGTCAAATAATGGCTTATATTATTTAGAGCCTAATATTGTTACTTTCATAGTGATATAACTCTTAAATCATCTGATTTTTATGTGTATTAAACATAGGAAGTAATTATTTAACCCATTTTTATTTGAAGTTTTAATTTCTTGCAGTTCAAGAAAATATTTCTCTAATAATTTTACATCTTTGGTCCAAATTTTAGCCAATCATAGTTCATAAAAAAAATCAGGCATTTTTAGTCATCATGGTCAAATTCTACCGGACCATTGGGCCAAACGCCTGCACGAGAGGCTGTAGACGGTTAAAATATATTTCTACCTAGGATAATGTTTCACTTAGATCCAAGAAGCGAACGCCCATGTGGTAAACGCTTCAAATAGGCTTCAAATTTGAGTCCACAATAGTTGCAGTGAAGGTCGCTCGACAAGGCATGCAAACCTAGCCATCCAGCTTGACTCGACTCGAATGGACCAAGTCAAGAATGAGTCAACTCCTAAACAACTATAGTGAAGTCCGCCCAATGAAGCATGCAAACTTGGCCACACAGCTTGACTTGACCCGAGCAAATCAAGAACGTCCCAATTTAGAGTTTAGGATGAGTCAAAAGGCATCATTAATCCGCCAAATTATGAGTCAGATTTTATGCTAAATTCGAACTCATATACAAAGTTTGCCAACTAATGAACTTCGCACATAACAACACAAATGGGCCACGTCATCCACAATGTCGAAGATGGCTCACCCGTATCCACGAGCATCACCAAAATGTCTTCAGCAAACTTTGCTGAATCAATGAACTTCGCTAAACAACTGTTTGAGGGCTATTTTCAAGAGCATAACCACTCCCCACTGTATTGTACTTTGATGGCCACTTAACGAACAATTAAAGGCCATTAACTCTCGCTTTTAGCCTATAAAAGGAGAGAAAATTGCTCATTTTAAAGAGGCTGATCACCAAGAGATTAACACACACATGAAGAGAGATTACTAGCCTCACACTTGTGTTTCTATTGAGCTTCGGTGCTAAGAGAAGATTGAGTTATCTTCCAAGCAACTAAGTTCTCATCAACAACAATTAGTCGGTGTATCAACAGAATACAAAATCGACGTTCTATCGGCACATGGAAAAGAACCCCATGAAATATAAACTTTTCCATTGTTACATTTATTCTTTTTATTGTAATCTAATCTAATTTCAATACAAAAGACCTGAAACAAGGGCCAAAATTCTAGATGATGGGAAAATGTCTATTGATCATGACATGACATTATGTCTGATGAATAAGGAGGGGATTTCCTCCTACGACGCCTCTAAAATCACATGATTGAACGACATTGTGGATGATCCACTCCGTTGAACTTGATCTACATATTCTAAAACCTCAACACACCAAGTTTGGGGTAAACCCGTCGTCGTTTGACCCTTCATCCACTCGTATCAATTTTAACGGTTTTGAATGAATAGAACTTTTCACATGGCTCGATGGAGGGTCAAACGACGACGGATTCATCCCAAACTTGGTGTGTTGGGGTTTTAAAATATGTAGATTAAGTTCAACGGAGTGGATCATCCACAATGTCGCTCAATCATGTGATTTTAGAGGCGTCAAGGCGGAAATCCCCTCCTATGACAAGGATACCCATTAATCTCATATATATATATATATATATGTGTGTGTGTGTGTGTGTGTGTGTGTGTGTGTGTGTGTGTGTGTGTGTGTGTGTGTGTGTGTATATGTATATGTATATATGTATATATATATATATGTGTATATATATATATAGATATGTGTATATAGGCCAAAACTTGTGTCCACTTAAGTGGACATCCACCAAACTTTTTAACCTTTAGATCTCTCCTAGGGATCCTTGCATGATATGAAGTGACATTTTATATATATAAATGAGTGTATAAGAACTTTGGTGGACAAAGTGTTGTTGTCCACTTAAGTGGACACAAGTTTAACTCTGTGTATATATATATATAGAATCAAGTTTTTCATCCTCTTCACTGGAGATCAATAGCGATGGCTATTATGGAGAAGCATAACAAGTAGCAATATGGAGTTTTGGTCATGTAGGATTTATTCTACAAATCTACATCAATAGATCCTGAGGCAAGTACTCATTGCTCTCCTTTTCTTTTATTTCGAGAATTATTATGCTCATTATACATAAGTCACATTTTTAAATTTGATTGGTGATATTTAAAACCCTAGAAATTTGTGCAACTACTATGGGGTTTATAGCTGATATTTTACATTCCAATAAAGTTTGACTATATTAGATTAAATAGTTTGAGATACCAAAATTGTCAAAATATTCATGAAAGATGCACAAAACCATAATTTTGTATACTACAACAGACAGATCTTTTAGCGACCAATTTTTTTGCGAGAAATTAATTTTCCTCAACAAATATCACTTTCGACGAGGAATATATTATTTCCTCGGTAAATATCAATAGGTCTTCTACGAGGAATATATTTTCCTTATAGTAGACCACCTTGTATGATGAAAATTTTAGTTCCTGACTAAAGATGATCACGATTTGGTTTCCTAACTAGTTATTTTATTGGCGAGGAAATATGAAATTTTGGTGATGAACTTTTTCATCGTGAAATCCACATTTAATGAGGAAATAATTATTTTATCGTTATTCTTTTGGCGAAAAATAGGGGAAAACCTGCCAAATATAATAGCGACAAAGTATGATTTCCTCGCTGAAGATTCATAATCTGCGAGGAACCATTTCCTCATCAAAAGAATCAATTAGCAAGGAAATAATATTTTCCTCATTATTAGTTTGCGAGGGAAAAACCCGCCAATTTCAATGGTGACAAATTTAAGGCTTTCTCGCTAAAAGTTTTTGTTTTTACGAGGAACTGTTTCCTCGTTAAAAAGAACCTATTTGCGAGAAGATTATAGTTTCCTCACTATTAATTTGGCGAAATAATTTGTCACACCTACCAAATTCATTGACAACAAATTAAAGGTTTCCTCGCTAAAATTTTTGTTTTACGAGGAGCTGTTTCCTCGTTAAAAAAACCTATTAGCAAGGAAATAATAGTTTCCTTATTATTAGTTTGGCGGAAAAATGTGTAAAACCCGCCAATTGCAATTGCAACAAATTTAAGGCTTCCTCGCTAAAAGTTTTTTTTACAAGGAACCGTTTTGTCGTCAAAATAAACCTATTAGTGAGGAAATTATAGTTTCCTCATTATTAATTTTGCGAAAAAATGTGCAATACTCGCCAAATTCATTGACGAAAAATTAAAGTTTTCCTCACCTAAATTTTTTATTTTACGAGGAACCCTTTCCAAGTTAAAAGAATCAATTAGCAAGGAAATAATAGTTTCCTCATTATTAGTTTGGTGGAAAAATGTGCAAAACCCACCAAATTTATTGGCGAAAAATTTAAGGCTTCCTCGCTAAAATATTTTATTTTGCAAGAAATTATTTCCTTGTTAAAAAACCAATCAGCGGGGAAATATAATATCCTCATTATTCGTTGGCGAAAATTTTGGTGGGAATTTGGGTAAAAAGTAGGCGGGTACTCAAAGAAAAGAGCTGGCCTCTAATATCAATGGCCTAACAAATGTCCATATACAAGTCAATCAACGTGAGTCAATTTAGATTTTTTTTTTTAATAAATGTCTAGCACGAGGTAAAGCTCCAGTATGGATAGAAATAAGGATTTGGTTTGTCTGGTTGATGGTTCCTTTTTGTAGGTTTTTGCACAATTCACATGAAACAACCAATAAATAGTGAAATATCAAATTTAACCCTCTTAAAAGATATACTCTCTTTGATGCCATGTACATGGAGAAACAGTGTAGAAAATAACGCGTTTTGTAACACAAAATAACGCATAACGTAAAGTAACGTTAAGCTTAGGTTATGTAACGATGGAAAATAACGCACGAACAAAATAATGTGCGTTATTTTATCCATAACGTACGTTATGCAATGTAACAGTGTAACGTTTTATAGCTTAGGTTATTTTGTCAATGGCTTAGATTGCTTTTAAAAAATGAACGGCTGTGATTGAGTTACTTATACATTCAACAAAACCCTAAACTAAATCGCCTCTATCTAATTTTCTTTTTCTTTCTCTTGACCTCATCTCCACCGTCTCTTCCATCCTTCTCTCCTCCTATTCCCCAACCTCGCGTCCCCTCTCCCACTCCCCTTACCTCACCTCACTCTCCCCCTCCCCTTCCCATCTCCCCCGGATCCTCGCCCTCGCCTCCTCCTCCCCTCCCTCTCTGACTCCACCCCTCCTCACCTTCTTCAACCTCACCTCCTCTCCTCCTCCCCTCCCTCCTCCCGCTCCTTCGCTCCCTCCTCTGCCTCAACCGTTTCTCCTTCCGCCAAGGTCCTCATCCTTTCCTTCCTCCCCCTCGACCACCGGCACCACCACCTCCTCCACTACCTCATCCGCCTGCCTCACACCCACCCTCGCCCTTCTAGAGCCCTCCTTGACACTGCCCTCTCTACCTACGCCCAATCCGATCACCCCCCACCTTGCCGAGCAACTCCTCTAGTCTAGTAGGAACTGTTTTCCGACCATTAGGTAAAAATTTCATCTTGGTACTATTATTATTTTTATTTTTTGAAGAAAAAGATGATACTTTCCTGCAAGATCTATTTTTAGGAACTTTGTGCGTTTTAAGCTGGATTTTCTTTTTTTTTTTTTTTTGCTTTTTTGCTATTTTGGAGCTCAAATTAAAGCTTTTCTCTTTGCTACTGATTAGAATCATTAATTGTGTTTAATACGCAGTGACATTTTGTTCAATGAAGCAGTGACATTTTTATTTAATAGACAAAAAGTTATAGTTTTGTTTTTTAGTTGTATAAGTAATACTACCACTGTTTGATAATGATTAGAATCTGTGTATTGCATGTATTGCATAGAATCACTTATTGTATTGTTTATTCATATTGAGATTCAAATAGATGAATGTTACATTGTTTTTCATTTTGACCATTCTAATTGTTTGATAATAAACAGTAAGAAGATGTACCATAACAAAGCGCCTACCATTCAGAGGTCTACTTATGGTAATTAGTGCATATTTCTCTTATAATTCATGATTCATTTACTTGGTTGATTAGAATATTATTATCAATTTAACATTTATGTAACAACAGGTAATGCACCAAGTAATCAATCACATGCAGAATTATTAAAAAAGAAACGTTCTCATGCAGCAACTAGTGATCTGCCATACGTGAATTCTGCAGGGAATCTTCATTTTACTGCTATAATATTTAAGTACTATTAGTTTTTTACTTATCTAACAAGTGTGTATGCTAATAGGTACAAAATGTACTCGTCTACAAACTTCCATTCAAGCATGCAAAAAACCTGTAGCAGATGGACTGAATTCTAGTAGTACTGGTGTCACCACAAAACGAACTACTACTGGTAAGTGGTATTGAATTGAGCTGAATTCAGTTGAATTGAGCTAAATTGAATTATTTTCCTCTAAAAGGTGTAGAAAAGCTGAATTGAATTTTATTTTCATCAATTGTAAATTAGAAGGGTATACCTAAACTACAAACTCGAATGGCAGGGATTAGAGTTAGTGCATGTCTTCAGCAACAAAGTGCTAATGATCAGCCAGTGGTAAACACCATAGCTGAAGAGTGAGATGATAATATGATGTCAGATATTAATCAGGAGCCTCCTCCAGGTATACAAAACATTATATACATATATTTTGAGAATTAAATATATGTATGTGTTATGTTGAGATGTTTACAAATGAAATTGGTTACACAATTAGAAACTACATCCCACTGAATGTGGAAAACTGGAAGAAGATTGAAAAAGCAGATATGGAGAACTTGATCAAAAGAATGTAGGTTAGTGATGATTTGTTTTGCTAAAGTCGTTATATTGGTTGCTTTGATTTGTTATATTTAGTTTGACATCAAATTATGCCTATGCATAATAAGTTTGAATTTGACATGTCACTCCCTTGGATCTAGAGATATGTAATTACAACATGTCAGATCGTATATTATAATTTTTGCTATAAGTTGAAGAAACATTTTGAGCAGTTTTCAACAATTGAGGAGGCAATTGACAACAAATATGAAGCTGTCAAGACTCAAGAAGAATGGGAGTTTCTTTGCACTCATTTTTCTAGTGAAAAGTTTAAGGTACAATATCTTTTTTTTTATTTTTCTCCACGCATTATATTTTTTTATTTACTTCTTTCTAACTGTATGTCTTAACAATTTTAGATTCGCTCTGAGAAGAATGTTCTTAATAGATCAAAGTTAACATATCACCACAAAGATGGGTCAAAACCATTTATGTCACACCAAGAGCAAATTGTAAGATACTTTTTAGTTTTGCTTATAAATTTGTAACTAAAATTTCTACATATATATATGCTAAAACCAAAAAATATGTTTGAATCAATAGGCAGCACAGACTGGAAAGATGCAAGGTGCAACTGATCATTTTGAAACAGAGTATAGAAGCAAAAAAAAAGGATGGGACTTGGGCGCAAAGGAAAAATGAGTAAGTAACGTGTCAATGATGCATGCTTTTATAATATTTTAAAAATATAGATGAAACTTATATTACTATTCTAAAGAGGATTATATTGATTAGGTTGTAATTAAGAAGTTGCATAAGATTGAACTGGATATATTTTTTTACTTATAGGAACAAATGATAAAGATGCGAGCAGATATCACTCAACCTGATGGAACTCGAACAATGACAGATGAGGAAATTTGTGCAAAAGTTCTCAAAGTCAAATCAGGCTACATTAAGGGCTGTGGTTTTGACCCTAGACCACCACCATTAAGGTTCTCTCGTTCTTCAATGAGTGAAATGTCTAAAAAGAATAAAGAGTTGTAAGAACAGCTTCAAGAGCAAGAGACCCAACACCTTGTAGGAACTCAACAACAAAAGATTGATGCGCAAAATGAGTTAATCCAAAGATTAGAGGAGTAAGCCAAAAAGTTTGAGGAGTTTATGGCTAATTTTTCCAGGCAACATCCATCAGTTTAGAATTCTTAGTGAACTTAAACTTGGAGAAATGTTTCTTTGATCGTGTTGTATTTGTTATTGCTTTAGACTAGCATTGTTACTTATGGTAGAAACTTGCTTGCTTTATTTATTTTACTTGTTTTGATGTACTATGGTGACAATTGATGACAATTATTTATATTTTGAGCATTTTCTCGTAATAGCATTATTATTGATGAAATAAAATTTCCTCATTATAAGTTTTCTCATTATATATTTAGGTCGATGAAAGTAAATTTCCTTGAAACAGACAATACAACTTAAGGTGACAAAAATATGTTTCCTCACAATAGGTTACATACTTACGTCGTCAAAAGTATATATCCTCGTTATAGAGTATATAACTTACGTTGTCAAAAACATATTTCCTGGCTATAGCGGTACAACCTACAACGACGAAAGTAATATTTCTCCCTATAGGCTATATACTTATGTCATTAAAAGAATATTTCCTCGTTCTAGAGTATACTATTTACGTCGACAAAAACATACTTCCTCACTATAGTGATACACTCTATAACGGCAAAAGTAATTTTCCTCGCTATAGACCATATAACCTATATTGATAAATGTAAATTTCCTCGCAATTGAATTTCTTTGGCGAGGAATATGGGGTACAACCTACAATGATAAATTTAAATTTCCTCATCTTTGAGTCCCTTTACTGAGAACTGTTTCCACGAGAAAAAGATACATATAATACAAAAAATTAATTTCCTAGTTAAAGATTTACCTTTAGTGAGGAACACTTTCCTTGCTGAAATATACTTACTTAATGATGAAAATCGTTTTTTTAGAACTTTTATTATATATAAATTAAATATTATTCACGTATCATTGGTGAGGAAACTGTAGTTTAGCGATAAAAAATGTATGAGATTAGGTGAGGAAAAATATCGAGGCTAAAGAGTAACAACGAGAAAAAAATATATTCATCGCAAAAGGGATTTCGTAAGAAATTATAATATTCCTCGCAAAAACTTTTCTTGACCACCCTACCGTGAGGAAATGGTGACCAAAGTTTTTTCCTCGCCAACACACTACGGCGAGGAAATCTCGACTTTCAACGACAAACTTGTTTTTCGTGGATTAGCTTTTCTGTTATAGTATAGTTGCGTAGCTTTAGAGTTGTTAACATGGTTTATGGATCTCCAACCAAGCCTATAAATATTGCTCAAAAGTGTTCAAGAAGACCGGAGGTGAAATGGCGAAGAAACAATGTCAAACAAGACAACTTATTCAGGACCAGCCATGATCAGACATTTGATCAAGCGAGGTCAGATGTTTGAATTGAATTTAGACATTTGGTCGTTCAACACAAGACATCTGATAGTGGCATCAAACATCTGAGTAGATGCTTGAGTTAACTTTCGATAGAAACTTATTTTTGAGTTATTCTATAGAGAAGTATGGTTGTATTTGGGAGACACTTAGTTTGAATTTATAATTTAGTCTGCTTGACTTTATTAGTTTCAAACTTATTTAAGGGGGAACATGAGACTAATTGATGAGGTAAGATATTTCAGTTTAGTCTAGATTTGGTATTTTATCCCATGCTACGCATGGTCAAAACTCTATTCTATGTTTCGCTATCTTAATTTAAAAAACACACACCGAAAATGCACTTATCTCTTTCAAAATCTATCGTATACTATTTTATCCGCTTACAATTTCATCTCATACCTCCCTCTTTTGATACCTTGATTTTTAAAAAATAATCCGGTACTTACACATATTCAATGATTTTTTGTAGCAAGAAATCTAAATTTTTTCTTTATCTGTTAAAATTAGTAATTTTGAATATTTATGTGATTTTCTAAATTCCAAATCTTCATTTAAATTTTTTAAATTGATGAGGTTTTCCATGTGTCACCCTTAAAATGATTTAGATTTTTATGGATGGTTGGATGATATTTGCAACATGTCGCTCAAGTTTGTTAAAAGATCACCATAAGAGATTAGTTAATGAGAAATTTGGCTAATAAGACATTAGGTAATAATATTTTTTGTATAAAGTTAATAATATTTTTCATATATAAAAATAAGATTTTTCGTGTATATAAAGATATAGTTAGATATTTTCGTATATTTAAAGATAAAATTTGAATGGATATCTTCAAGAATTTTAGTCAATAAGATATTAGCTAATAATGTTTCAATAGTTAATTTTATTAGTTAATAATATTTTCCATATAAAATTAATAATACTTTTCATATATAAAGACAAGATTTTCAGCATACATAAATATAGATCAAATAAAATAATTTGGTAGTTAATCTCTATATATTTAAAGATAAAACTTTTGGAAAAGATATGTTTAAAAATTTCAGTAAATAAGATATAGTTAATTAATAATAATTTCCTTATATAAAGATACCATTTTCCTTATGAAGATATAACTTATTAGTTATTAGTTATATTATACGAAATATACATTTCCTCCTTTGTTTTAAAAATTCAAAAAATTTTCAAAATGAAGTAACATGTAAATATGCTATATTTTTAAATAGGAAAATTTTTAAAAATTATATCTAATTATCATTATTCAACAATTTTTTTAGAGTAAGAAATCAAATTTGTTAATTAGCAGTTAAAATTGGTTGTTTAGTATATTTATGTGATTTTCTAAATTAGTTAAAATTGGTTATTTAGTATATTTATGTGATTTTCTAAATTATAAATATTCATTTAGTTTGAGTTTCTTCTCAAAGTTAACAAATCACTATTGTACTTGATGAGAGAGAAGACGTCGGCGAGGCTCTCCGGAGCGAGTCGACTAACGAGGTTGTGGGCTCGCTGTGACGCCCCTGTTTTCACACTTGGCTGCAGTCCAAGGTGAACCCAGAGATGTCAAACCTGCCATGCACCTCCACCGTGTAACAATATATTTCACCAATCACAGTAATATCCTCTAGTAGAATCAAGTAGAAGTGAAGATACAAAACAGACAAATATGGAAAATAAAAATACAATAGACATGATGTAGAAAGAAATATCTCATAATGATATCATGTCTCGACTATAATAAACTAAAATATAACTGATATACATCTGGAGTCTGAAATAACATGACATGTCTCAACATGGATCAACTAGAAATCGTACTAAGGCAACATGCCTTAACAATATGAATACAAACTCAAGTGACTGAATGTAAACATAAGACTAGTGTGGAGTCCATACTAGTAAAAGTACGCGACGATGACTATGCAAGAACTCTGTCACCCTGTGACTCTCCGATGTTCTAAGCCGCCTGAAAGTTAAAAAAAGAAAAAAAGAACAACAACAAGAGCGTCAGAGCGCTAACAAGATTACCTCCATCCGCCCCCGGGAAGGGCTACTATATGTAGTGGAGGCTCTATCTATTAAACATTGTCTACCTAGACCATTTTCTCGTATATGATGGTATTAATACTTAGAAATCTAAAACACGATACGTAGTACGTCGAGCGAAATAATCCAAGCAAGGAAACCCTTATGTATATACAATATGTCTCAAATTATAGATAACTAAATATTAATCCCGAACTAAGCAATCAAAAATATAACTGGAAAGTAAAGCATCATAATCAGCATAGTTATCTCGTATACTCGCATAACCGAGTATCTCAATCGAATATCTCAACCATGAGTCATGATCACTTTTGGCATCTGCTAAACACTCAGAAAAAATATCCTTTTGTAATATTATTGTGTCCCCGTGTAAAACAATAAGATAGGAATATCGATTCCTACACAATCTATACGGAAACAAAGATATAGGTTCACTGACCTCAGTGCACACTCGTGCGGGTAACTAAACAAAGATTCAAAGACCCCAGCACACTATCATGCAGATAATAAACATAGGTCCATAGACCACAGCACACTATCATACGGATAATAAACACAGGTCCATCGACCACAGCGCACTATCATACGGATAAACAAGTGTCATAGGTTCATCGACCTCTTCGCACGCTCGTGCGAATAAACAAGTGTTATAGGTTCATCGACCTCTTTGCACGCTCGTACGGATAAACGAATGTCATAGGTTCATCAACCTCTTTGCGTGCTCATGCGGATAAACAAATATGTGTAGTGGAGTGAAATTCATAACGGTCTCGTTTTCGGTGTACTAACTCACTAACTCAAAAGTGTAATCGTAACAATATTTTATCATAATCCCCTAGGGATAATCACATAAGTATTACAACATATTTATGACTATAAGTGTAACAATCGAGCAGCTTAAACTCCGCGAACACCTCTCAAACTAGAGCAAACAAACTCCAGAAAATAAGAAACTGGATCAAACTGCCCAGGAAAAGGTCGGCGTTGCTGTTAGTAAATTGAGCATATCTTTTTCTAGGAAAACTATTTTTAAGAATAGTTTTCTATTTGAAAACTATATTCATACATCTTTCAATTGGCACTACTTTGGTTAAATTTTTAATTCATTTGCTATACCAAGTTTTCTGTTGAACTTCATACACGTAAAGCCGTTTTCCTACAGGACGTATCATTAGTAAAAAGAATATATCTTTCTCTATACAAACTCTTTTTAAGCTTGGTTTTCTGTTTTTGAAACCAGATTCACGTATATTTCATTTGGCACTGTTTTAGTTCAATTTGGAATTCATTTATATCTCAAATTTCCAGTTCAATATCATATACCTGCTGCAGTTTTCTGCAGAACGTGTTGTTAGCCAAATAATCATGTATTTCTCTTGAATTCACACGTAACTATCAAAGTGATTAATTACACATGACAAGATCCACACAAAAAACAGAGAAAATATTTCATTTAATTAGATTAACATTTATTTCGAAAAAACACAAACCTATGATGTAAGCATCGTTACTAAACATGCGAAAAAATAATCGATTATTCCTCTAGGATTTCAACATGATTTAAATATGATTAATAAACGAAAATAAGTTCCAAATTTCCTAATGATTATGATAATAAATCTAATAGCAACATTAAGGAAAACAATATTTTCACTTTTAGCATTTGATTAAAATTTATCATCAAAATCTAGCTTGTTTTAACATGACAGATTAAGCTCAAGCATGACAATCTCATCTTTAATTTTCTTATAATTTTATCTAATTACTAGGAAGGTTTAGGTAGGAGATAATCTTGCCTCGATGCTGCCGATATTCTCAAACAAATGATTGCGTGAGAATTCCCTTCACTCCAGTCGCTAGCCTCCACTTCCTCTCCACAAATGTCACAGAAAACACTATGTTTCTCTTCTACTCTTTGTGAGTTTTTTGTATTTTAGAAGAGATAAAGAGAGAGGTATTTATAGAGAGATTAAGGGGACATAGAGCCTAAAACAAGTAGTGGTGGAGAGAAACATGGAGTAGTGGTGGAGGGAAACAAGGAGTAATTTATGGGAGTAATTTGTGGGATGTTGCTTAGTGGAGGAAAAATGAGGAAAATTGTCTTTTTCTTCACATTATTCTAACAAAGAAAATCCGACTATTTTCTGTTCATTTTTCTGAGTTTAGTATATTGGCTGTAACTTTTTCATTCGATATCGGAATTAGGTAATTTAAGATTTGTTGGAAAGCTGTTAAAGAGACATACAACTTTGGTCTTTTGAGTTTTCCAAGATTCAAACTGCATCACTGTATAAAATATATAAACTTTTAACTGATCATTTCACCAGATATGCATTTGCACTCGTATATTCACAAATATACATTGAATTGATCTCAAGTCAATTCCTATCATACTCAAACATAAAAATATGATGTTTATCACCATATAACATATTTTTTATTATTTGTTATAAAATATTTAAAATATTGGGGTTTTACATTTTTCTCCCCTTAAAAGAATTTCGTCCCCGAAATTCTGCAATCGTATCGTAGAGATTAATAATACCAGAAAAGCACGTTGAGGGGATAATCCAATCCTCACATACACATTTCGTACTATTAATCACTAGATATGAATATAGCGATATCTAAAGTTAACAATCTAGAATACAAATACTTGCACTTAACCCCTAACTAAACGGAACTTATACGTTGGGCAAAAAATCCAAACGAGGAACCTCCCATATATATATCATGTATTCTGAATGATTAGGAACTAAGTGTTAATACCCCATCCTAGTGTTAAATATAAATATGACTATCTAGATAATTATAAACCATAAGCAAATCATAATCAAATCAATTTACCTGTTCAAACAGGTGTGGATAGTCGCGACGCATATCCTCTTCGCGCTCCCAAGAAGCCTCCTTAGCTCCCTTCCGGTTCCACTGAATTTTCACTAAGGGAATGACCTTATTTCTTAATCTCTTGTCCTCTCTAGTAAGGATGCAAACTGGTACCTCAATGGTGGAAAAATTTGTCTGAATCTCGATCTCAGGTATATCAATCACCCTCTACTGCTCCTCGTCGTGTAGGTGCTTCTTGAGCATCGACACATGAAATACGTTGTGTACACTAGACATCGACGCTGGAAGGTCTAGTCTATAATACACAGCTCCAACACGCTCAAAAATCCTGAAGGGCCCAATAAATCTCAGGATAAGTTTTCGTCGTTTGCTGAATCGCTGAACGCCCGTCATAGGCGATACCTTCAACATGACAAAATCTCCAACCTGAAACTTCAAAGATCATCGTCTCTGATCCGCATAGCTCTTTTATCGACTCTGAACGGTAAGAATACGCTCCCTAATCAATGCTACCTTCTCTGTAGTCTGCCTCACAAGCTCTGGCCTAAGTAATAAGCTATCCTCCGGCTCTGCCCAACAAATCGAGGATCTACAGGGTCTCCCGTACAATGCCTCATACGGAGCCATACCGATTATCACTTGTTAACTGTTGTTATAAGCGAACTCTATCAAAGGAATGTGGTTCTCCCAGATGGAAGTCTAGAATGCAGGCCCGCAACATGTCTTCCAAGACTTGGTTTACTCTCTCCGTTTGCCCATCTGTCTGTGGGTAAAATACACTGCTGTAGGATAATCCGCTATCGAATGAATCCTGGAAGCTCCTCCAAAATTGCAAAGTGAAAACTGAGCCTCGATCTAACATGATTGTCTCTGGAACTCCGTGTAATCGAACTATCTCCCGAATGAAAATCCTCGCATAAGTCTCGGTGGTGTAGGTAGTCCTCATTGGTATAAAATATGCTGACTTCGTCAATCGATCAACTAACACTAAAATGGAATCATTCCCTTTCTTCGACCTCGGTAACCCCACAATAAAATCTATAGAGATATCTGCCTATTTCCATTCTGGAATGGGTAAAGGCTGTAGGTTTCCTGCTGGTCTCTAATGTTCTGCCTTCGCCTGCTGACAGGTAAAGCATTTAGCAACATATTCTGCTATCTCCCTACGCATACCACTCTACCAAAAAAGTGTCTCTTTAGGTCCTTGTACATCTTTGTTGTGCCTGGATGAACTGTGTACCTCGAACAATACGCCTCATCAAGCAACTCCTTCTTCAGCTCTGCACTAGCTGGCATAAGTAATCGGCCTTTCATTCGAAGGCCTCCCTCTGCTCTAACGACCCAATCAGCCTTGGGCTCCTTGGAAATCCCTCCCTTTTGGGTTTGAATCCATGAGTCCTCTAGCTGTGCTTCGATCACTCTATCACTCCAAGATGGTTGCACTGACATAGCTCCTAAAAATGTGCTACTCTCGTCGATCTCTGGTCTGAAATCAAATTGCCTAATGGTGTAAAGGTCTCGGTACAATGAACACCTCAAAGCCGCAACCCGATGTCGACGCTTCTAGCTCAAAGTATCCGCCACGACGTTCGTCTTTCCCGAATGATACTGAATCACGAACTCATAATCCTTGATGAACTCGACCCATCGTTGCTGCCTCTGGTTGAGTTCCTTCTGAGAAAATAGGTATTTCAGACTCGGTGGTCTGTGAATAACTTGAACTGCATCTCGTACAGGTAATATCTCCATGTCTTTAGTGCGAAGATCACTGCTACTAGCTCCAAGTCGTGCGTGAGATAGTTCTGCTCATGTGTCCTCAACTGTCGAGAGGCATAAGCTACTACTCTCTGGGTCTGCATCAAAACGCATCCTAGGCCCACTAGTGACGCATCTGTGTAGACAACAAACATCCTGTCACTGCTCGGAATCATCAAAACCAGTGCTATAGTCAACTTGGTCTTCAAGGTCTCAAAGGACTTCTGGCACTCCATGTCCCAAATAAACTATACACCCTTTTTTGTAAGGTGTATAAGTGGTGGGGCAATCTTTGAGAAATCCTGAATGAACTTCCTGTAATAGACGGCTAAACCCAAGAAGCTACAAATCTCGGTAACCATCTTCGGCGGCTCCCAATCGAGTACTATCGTAACCTTAGCTGGATCCACTGTAATGCCCTCTCTGCTGATGATGTGACCTAAAAATCGGATCTCCAATAGCCAAAATTCACATTTACTAAACTTAGCGTATAACTGATGCTCCCGTAATGTCTGTAATGCTAATCGTAGATGTTGCTGGTGCTCTGCCTCCGATCTTGAATAGATAAGGATATCATCGATAAAAACAATCACGGACTGATCCAAGTATGGATGAAAAACCCGGTTCATCAAATCCATGAATACCACGGCTGCATTAGTTAGCCCAAATGGCATGATAAGAAACTCGAATGACCCATATCAAGTGAGAAAGGCGATCTTGGGAATATCCATCTCCCGAATTCACAACTGATGATAGCCAGGACGAAGATCAATCTTAGAGAAATATTGTGCTCCTTGTAGCTAGTCGAACAAGTCATCAATCATTGATAATGGGTACCTATTCCGGATGATGACATTGTTCAACTTATGATAATTGATACATAATCGCATACTACCGTCCTTCTTCTTCACTAAAAGGACCGATGCTCCCCATGGAGAATGACTCTGATGAATAAAGCACTGAGATAATAACACATCCAACTGGGTCTGTAGCTCCCTCATCTCAGCAGTTGCCATACGATAGGATGCTCGGGATATCGGTGTTGTGCCCGGCTGCAACTCGATACAGAACCCAACCTCTCTCATAGGAGGTAATCCAGGTATATCCTGAAAGACATCCTGATAATCCAAGACAACTCTAGTCTCACACAAATCAGCACTCTAGTCCCTCAGCATCACCTCCTCAACGTATGCCAGAAGAGGCTCCGCAAACTGGTTGCCTTGTGAAGTCGCTACGATCAACTCAGACCCATCGGACGCTCGCAAGTTGACTATCTTCGTGAAACAGTCAATACTGACATGGTAGGATGAACGCCAATCCATACCGAGAATGACGTCAAACTCCGACATCTACAACACAATCAGATCTATGAGAAACTCGGACTCATCTAAACTGATGACACAGCTCTTACAGATACTCTCTAATATGGATACCTCCCCTAGAGGAGTAAAGACGGATAGTGGTACGTCTAAAGGATTTACAACTAACTGAAGCCTATCCATGAAGGTATAAGAAATAAAAGAATGTGAAGCTCCAGAATCGAACAAGATTTGAGTCGGAAAGGAATTCACAAGAAAAATACCTTCTACTATGGCTTCGCTCGCACCCTGATCATGTGGTATGACCGCATAAATCCTGTCGGTAGCTGGTGACTGCTGAACTGGTGGTGATAGAGCATACGGGGTCATCTGTCCCTCAAGAATCTCCTGGATAGCACGGATTTGGCCTGTTGGCCCCTCAATCCTCGAAACGACAGGTGGTACCTCGATCCTCCTCTGCTGCTGATCGTAGGTGCGACACTGCTATCGTTGCTGGCCCTGACCATGATTCTACTACTGACCGTGTCCTCGACCATGCTGTTGGCCTCCTCTTGGTGCGCTATGGCACTCTGCTACTCTGTACCCAAATTTCTGACAGTTGTAGCATGTCCCCTGAAATTTGTGCTACTGCTACCTCCTCTGATCTTGCGGTGGTCTTCTCTTGAACTGTCCTTGCTGCTGATGTGGAAAATCCTTACCCCATTGCTGGGGTCCTCCAGGTCTGGTGAAAGGTCTCTTACCCTTGCCCTTATCCCCGGTCTGTCCTGGTTTAGCATTTCCTTCCTTGTCTTTCTTGAACATAGTCGTCTCGGTCTCCTGAGAAATGGCGGCATTAGCTACCTCTCGAACTGAATGAAACCTCCTGGAAATAGGGTAGTGACGAAGGCTAGGACGTAACCCCACTAGAAACATCTGTGCTTGGCATTCTCTGGTCTGCCACATGCCCGTAAAGTGAAGCAGACTCATAAACTTGCTTTCGTAATTAGCTACGGTTATGTCTCCCTGCGTTAATCTGAATAGCTCAAGTTCCTTCCCGGCCCGTGCCGCGGAAGAGATGTATTGCTCATCAAAGAAGTATACAAAATCCTCCCAAGTGAGAATCATCAGGTGCTCTGGGGTAAACTAAAGTCGATACCATCCTCCGGCATCACCCTTAAGGCTGTAAGCTGCTAGCCTCTGTCTTTGCACTAAATTTATACCAAGTAAGTCTAGTATGTTACTCACATCCTCCTTCCATTTATGAGCTGCAAGTGAATCTGATGACCCCTAAAACTCTAGCGCCCTCATCTTCTGATACCGCTCTACTAAACGGAGCCAAGTCTCCTGCTCTACTGCTTGCCTTATAGCTAGTGGTGGCGTAATCCCTGGGGTCTCCTCCGAGATGGGAATGACTGGAATCACCAGTGGTGCTGTAACTGGCTGAACATGATTCATCATCTACTCCTTGAGTGATGCTAACATGGCTGTTATAGGTGCCATGAGGTCTACAAGGTACTGCGGAGCCTGCTGCGGCTCTGGCGGGGCCTGCTGCTATGCGGTTAGAGCCTGCTACGGCTTTGGCTCCTCTCGCTCAGCTCTCATGGTACGAGGCCTACCACGTCCGTGTCCTTGTCCCGCCATCTAAAGTTCATGAAGATGGTTTATAAGACATAGTATTGAGACCTCAGGCAAAAACATATTTAATAATAATTATTCATGAATATACTTTTAAATCAAAGTAAGGTAGTCATAAAAAAATTCTAAAATTTTGAGATATACGCATATATCGTCCTCACTCATTCTAGGAAATTCTTATCGAACTCTATACATGAATCCTAGGAAACTTTATTCTAGCTCCACGACTCGACATATGATGATCCTAAGGATATTGGAACTAGAGCTCTAATACCAACTGTGACGCTCCTATTTTCACACTTGGCTACAGTCCAAGGTGAACCCAGAGATGTCAAACTCGCTATGCACCTCCACTGTGCAACACCATGTTTCACTAATCATAGTAATATCCTCTAGTGGAATCAAGTATAAGTGAAGGTATAAAACAGGCAAATATGGGAAATAAAAATATAATAGACATGATGTAGAAAGACAAATTTCATAATGATATCATGTCTCGACTATAATAAACTGAAATATAACTGATATACATCTGGAGTCTAAAATAACATGACATGTCTCAACATGGATTAACTAGAAATCGTACTAAGGCAACATGCCTTAACAATATGAATACAAACTCAAGTGACTGAATGGAAACATAAGACTACTGCGGAGTCCATACTAGTAAAAGTACGCAACGACGACTATGCAAGAACTCTATCACCCTGTGACTGTTCGATGCTCTGAGCCACCTGAAAGTTAAAAAAAGAACAAGAAGAGCATCAGAGCGCTAGCAAGATTACCTCCATCTGCCCCCGGGAAGGGCTTCTAGATGTAGTGGAGGCTCATCTATTAAGCATAGTCTACCTAGACCATTTTCCCGTATCTGATGGTATTAATACTTAGAAATCTAAAACACAAGACGTAGTACGTTGAGCGAAATAATCCAAATAAGGAAATTCTCATGTATATACAATATGTCTCAAATTATAGATAACTAAATATTAATCCCGAACTAAGCAATCAAAAATATAACTAGAAAGTAAAGCATCATAATCAGCATAGTTATCTTGTATACTCGCATAACTGAGTATCTCAATCGAATATCTCAACCATGAGTCGTGGTCACTTTTGGCATCTGCCAAACACTCAGAAAAATCCTTTTGTAATATTATTGTGTCCCTGTGTAAAACAACAGGATAGGAATATCGATTCCTATAAAATTGTAGGCTGTCTAAAAATCATAATAGATAGCTGATCCCCCATCAAACACCAGTGATGAAAGTTACAATATGATGACTTTCAGAAGGCTATAATTTGAAGACTTTCACGTAGATCGATGAATGTTATAATCTGACGATCTTTATAGTAACTGATGAAAACTCTAATCAACAGCCATCATAATCAACATCGGGAGTTATAATCTGATGACTCTCATATTTTCAAGGAGCCAAGATGAAGATTACAAGATGACGGTTTTTACAATGCTCTAGCAAAAGAGACTATAAATTGATGGTCTCTTCAAATACAGACACAGAGCTCACCTGTGCATCCCAGATTCAAAACGCATAGCTCGTGGCGGTATTCCCGAAACAAAAAGCATAGGTCCTCCCTGCGTTGCCACACCAAAACGCAGAAGTCCTCCCCATGTGTCAGCAACATAACGCAGAAGTCCACCCTGCGTTGCAATATCAAAACGCTGGAGTCGAACCTGCGTTGCAACATCAAAACGCGGGGGTCAGACCCACGTTTTTTACGTTTGACTGGTTCAAACTGAACCTGAACGGTCTTTTTAAACCGTATCTCCACTTAATGAGGTTGGTTAGACCCCATTATGGAGAGATTTTAGGGGGGATTACACCATTTAAACCCTTGAACAGTTTCAAAACTGTTTCCCATGATTTGAGGGCGGTTACACCCCACTTAGGAGTGATTTAAGGGGCAGTTACACCCCCTTAATCCCCTATAAATAAGAAGAAACTCAACCGAGTTAAGGGTTGGAACTTCTAGGCTTGGATTAACCCTGGAGCTTGGCAGCGAGGAGAAGATCTTTGGCTGACTTTTTGGGGGATCTTCGATATGGCATCTTGGAGCTTCTTGCAGCAACAAAGTTCTTGGAGCATTCCCTTGACTTATTAATCGAACTTTCGGTTCAAATCAACTCTTTTTCAAGAGTTTAAACTCGCTTTGAGTTATCAACTCGTTCAGAGTTTTAAACTTACCACGCAAGTTCTCCACAACGTCAAATCGTGAGGAGAAGATATCGTTCCAGTGAATCAAGACATTTAAATGGTTAACAGAGAGCAAACTCAACGCGAGCATTCGAGGGAGGCACTCCATCGCCACCGTGAAGAACCCAGAATTAAACAAAGGGGGGAATTCAGATCATTCTCCTCTCTTTTGTAATCAGAAATTTCAATTGTAATCAAGATCGAGAGAATAAAACATTCAATTTTCTTTCATTCTTTTTACTACAAATTTTCCACCAAACAACAATCTATACGAAAACAAAGACATAGGTTTACTGACCTCAGTGCACGCTCGTGCGAGTAATTAAACATAGATTCAAAGACCCCAGCGCACTATCATGCAGATAATAAACATAGGTCCATCAACCCCATCGTACTATCATGCGGATAATAAACATAAGTCCATCGACCCCAGCGCACTATCATGCGGATAAACAAGTGTCATAGGTTCATCGACCTCTTCGCACGCTCGTGCGGATAAACAAGTGTCATAGGTTCATCGACCTCTTCGCACGCTCATGTAGATAAACGAATGTCATAGTTTCATCAACCTCTTCGCACGCTCGTGTGGATAAACAAATATGTGTAGTGGAGTAAAATTCATCGCAGTCTCATTTTCGGTGTACTAACTCACTAACTCAAAAGTATAATCGTAACAATATTTTATCATAATCCCCTAGGGATAATCACATAAGTATTACAACATATTCATGACTATAAGTGTAAAAATTGAGCGACTCAAACTCCATGAACACCTCTCAAACCAGAGCAAACAAACTCCAGAAAATAAGAAACTTGGTCAAACTGCCCAGGAAAAGGTCGGCACTACTGTTAGTAAAACGAGCAGATCGTTTTCTAGGAAAACTATTTTTAGGAATAGTTTTCTATTTTAAATACTAGATTCACACATCTTTCAATTGGTACTATTTTGGTTAAATTTATAATTCATTTGCTATGCCAAGTTTTCTGTTGAACTTCATACACATACATCAGTTTTTCTGCAAGACATGTCATTAGTAAAAAAGACTATATCTTTCCCTATACAAATTCTTTTTAAGCTTGGTTTTCTATTTTTGAAACCAGATTCACGTATATTTCTTTTGGCACTGTTTTAGTTCAATTTGGAGTTCATTTATATCTCAAATTTTCAGTTCAATATCATATACCTACTGCAGTTTTCTGCAAAACGTGTTGTTAGCCAATTGATCATGTCTTTCTCTTGAATTCACACGTAACTATCAAAGTAATTAATTACACATGATAAGATCCACACAAAAAATAGAGAAAATATTTCATTTAATCAGACTCACATTTATTTAGGAAAAACACAAACCTATGATTTAAGCACTGTTTCTAAACATGCGAAAAAATAATGGATTATTCCTCTAAGATTTCAACATGATTTAAATATGATTAATAAACAAAAATAAATTCTAAATTTCCTAACGATCATGATCATAAATCTAATAGCAACATTAAGGAAAACAATATTTTCGCTTTTAGCATTTGATTAAAATTTATCATCAAATTCTAACTTGTTTTAACATGACAGATTAAGCTCAAGCATGGGAATCTCATCTTTAAACTTCTTATAATTTTAACTAATTACTGGCAAGGTTTGGGTAGGAGATAATCGTGCCTCGATGCTGCCGATATTCTCAAACAAACGATTGCGCGAGAATTCCCTTCATTCCAGTCGCTAGCCTCCGCTTCCTCTCCATAAATATCACAGAAAAACACTATGTTTCTCTTCTACTCTTTATGAGTTTTGTGTGTTTTAGAAGAAAAGAAGTGAGAGGTATTTATAGAGAGGTTAGGGGGACGTAGAGCCTAAAACAAGGAGTAGTGATGGAGGAAAACAAGGAGTAGTGATGGAGGAAAACAAGGAGTCGTTTGTGGGATGTTGCTTAGTGGAGGGAAAATGAGGAAAATTGCCTTTTTCTTTACATTATTCTAACAAAGAAAATCCAACTATTTTCTATTCATTATTCTGTGTTTAGTATATTAGTTGTATCTTTTTCATCCGACATCGGAATGAGGTAATTTAAGATTTGTTGGAAAACTGTTGAAGAGACCTATAACTTTGGTCTTTTGAGTTTTCCAAGATTCATACTATATCAATGTATAAAACATATAAACTTTTAATTAATCATTTCACCAGATATGCATTTGTACTCGTATATTCGTAAATATACATTGAATTGATCTCAAGTCAATTCTTATCATACTCAAACATCAAAATATGATGTTTAACACCATATAATATATTTATTATTATTTGTCATAAAATATTTAAATTTTAGGGTTTTACACTCGCGTGCTCAACATGACCCCTTAATTGTTTGGCAACAACATAAGGAATCCGAGGCGGGACTACTTGCTGTGCTTTGGAAATAGGGTCAGTCTCTAACCGCAGGTCTCCAGAAGATGGGGGCATAACTGAGGTAGCTTGTTGCAGCTCTGGAAGCTGGTTGAGAAGTTCGCTAGTGAAGGTAGCGAATTTCTCTTGGAGTGATTGAAAAATCTTCTGAGCTATTTCTTCAAACTAGGCTTGAGTAACATAGCTCTGGCGTATTCTATAGGGTGGAATTGTTTTAACCCATGCTCAGAACCTGACATATTTTTTTTAAAAAAAGTAGTCTCACGGTGAGTGCTAAACTGTTGATGTTAAGTGATCACACAGTCAATTATATCCATGGTTAGATGGGGGGTGAAGTTGATGAGGGGCTGCTTCCTTCCTCAAATATCCGGTTCTGAGTTGAGTGGCTGAAAAGTCTACACATATAAAAACTCATGAGAGGGACTAGTTCCCCCGTGATTCCTCTGACGATCAAGTCAACTGGTGAACTTGGGTGGGGAAAGTAAAGAACTATGAGTTCTTGTGTGTGTAGTATAATTTGTTGATATCTCTTAGAAGATCAGATTTTTGAACCTTTTTGTGTTAGGTGAGAAGAAGCTTTCCGTTAGAATAATACCTTGTATTTATAGAGATGCCGAAAAGGCAGAACCGTCATTATGGCCAAACACAGGATGACGGTGAAGAAGCATGGATTGGCGGCTGAGTCAGCTCCTACTTTATAGGTGTTGGCTGGCAACTGGAAGGGTAATAACCTTAGTATTAAATGTGACGCAGTCTGAGGCATGGTGGCGTCGACATGGTCCAATGAGTCATGAAGACTAGCAGAGCTAGAGGTATGATGGTGTTTGCTAATCATTAAATGCGATGCTGGCACGTTGTCAGTGGGAGAGGATCGAGGCTGAAGGCATCCTCTAGCTTTGCTAAGAAGTAATAACTTTCAAGTAGTCATTGTGAGGTGTCGAATAACAGGTCGAGTGGGCTCGTTGCGAGTTGTCTTCAATAAGAGGGCCGAGTAGTACCGCCTTTCGAGTCGCCATGAAGAAACGTTGACTCGACGAGTCGGTTAAGTTTGAACCCTTGTTGGTCTTGGCCGCCAATTTGATTGGGGCATTGCATGTAGAAGAATACTTGTCCGTTGTTGGTAAAGAGTTACACTTTGGTGATTGAAAACACCATAACAGCAATCGTTGCAAGAGCAGACACTCATGATTAGGGTTGGTATGTGACTTTTTGTGAAGAGTCATTACATGATCACTCAGATAGTCATGGATTTGAGGAAGGTACTTAGCTTTAATAGGATGTTGTGATGGAAGTTCAAATACTTACGGATTTGAGGGCAACACTTAGCCTTAGTAAGAGGTCATGACAAATAGTTAGATACACAGAGTTTTGAGGAAGGTACGCAACATTAAATGGGTTCTTTCTACTCAATTGGATGGTAGAAGACATCATCATGAGAGCGAGACCTTTGTGACTTTGAAAAGAAATAAATAAAATCAAAAGTTACAAGCGCACAACTATCAAGTTATAGTATAGAAAAATATCGATCCCATGAGGAAGGTGTTGTAGAAAATAATCAAAATTAGTTCTTAAGTTGTGTTAGTGACAATTACGAGTGATAGAAGTGGTTGTGCATAGATAAAGAGAGTGGTTGCGCAAATAAAACAAAAATAGATTAAGAGGGGAGAATGAAAGATGAAGAAATAGAGGAAAATAAAATCAGGAAATAAATAAAAAAGTCAAGAATAAGGTGAAAAATTAAGAAAGTAAAGAATGGAGAATTCAATTAGAAATATAAAGAATCTAGAATTGAATCCATTAGTCAATTTTACTTAGAAATAATGAACTATTCTCTTTTTATCACATGCTACTTAAGATTTATTGAACATAGACTATCAAACCACTTAATAAAAGCATAACCTATCAAATTATTATCCAAGTAAAATTAGCATTCATGAAAAGAACAACAACTAGATATTAATTCTAGAATTCATAAGTATAACCTATCAAACCACTCAAGATAAGCATAGATTATCAAACTCTTGTTCTACCAATTAGTTCTCTGGTTGATTATCTTAAACATGATCATTTTAAGCACAAGAGAATAATTTATAAATTATAAAAAAAATAAAACTAGTATCATACAATTCTAGAATTCCTATAGAATTAGTTTCACATATTAGAAAATAAAAACAAAGAAATAAAATATAGGCTAGAGAGAATGAAAATTAAAAGTAACTCCTGCAAATGGGTTTACAAGGTCAAGACTCGATCGGATAGGTCGATTAAGAGATACAAAGTACACTTCGTGGTTCGAGAATTCTCTCAACAGTATGGACTGAATTATGATGAGACATTCAGTCCAGTTGCCAATATAACAACGGCTTGAGTTCTTCTAGCTCTAATCGCCAACAAGAATTAGAAGCTTTAATTTGGCAGATGGACATGAAGAAATCATTTCTACATGGTGAGGTAAATTTTACATGGAGTAACCCATCAGATTTGAGCGTAAGAAGAAAGAAAGATATGTTTGTAAACTAAAGAAATCTCTCTGCAGACTGAAGTAAGCTCCGAGAGCTTAGTATGGAAAGATTGGTGAGTTCTTAATTCAAGTTGGATACTCTCTTGCTCCTGTAGATTCTAGTTTATTTATCAAAAAGACTGGCAATAGGCCAGCAATCGTATTGATCTATGTGGATGACTAATCCTAAATGGAGACGATGAAGCGAAATTCTAGAGAACAAGAACAAATCTCTCGATCAGGTTTCAAATAAAGGAGCTTGTGGATCTCAAGCATTTCCTTGGATTGGAGGTCGATCGAAGGAAGATGGATTGTTCTTTTGCTAAGAAAAATATGTGAAGGACATGTTGCTCAAGTACAGGATGTTTAACTGCAAGTCAATCTTAACACTGATGGAGACAAAACTGAGACATTGTGCACATGAAGGAAAAGATTTGAAATATCTAACTATATCTCGACAGCTAGTTGGAAGCTTGATCTATCTGACAATGACAATACCAGATATTTCATTTTCAGTTAGTGTGATGAGCCGATACATGTAAAAGCTAAAGAAGTCTTACTTAGACGCAATCCAAAGCTTCCTAAGATATGTCAAGGGTACGATTAACTACATTCTCATGTATAAGAAAGGATAAGAATGTGAGGTCTATGGCTATTGTGATGCTGACTCTGCTGAAGATCATAACACTCGGAGGTCTATTGTTAGATACATGTTTAGTCTCGGTTCAGCAGCTATATCTTGGTGTAACAAATGATAGTCAACGGTGTCACTGTCAACTATAAAGGCAGAGTACAGATCAGCAGTAATGGCAGCTCAGGAAAGAATGCAGTTTTTTCAATTAATGAGGGATCTACATCAGCCCATAGATTACTCGGTAGCTTTATATTGTGATAATCAGTCTGCAATTCAATTGATTCAGATTATCCAATTTTTTATGCTAGGATGAAGCACAACAAAGTACATCATCATCACTTTTTACGAGAGAAAGTTCTTCAGGAAGAGATCGTAATGAAGTAGATTGGGAGAAACGAACAAATAGCTGACATATTCACCACAATATTGAGTTCTTCAAAGTTTGCAGAATTTTGAAGTCAACTTGGACTTGTGGATAGAGAAGTCGCTGCTGAGGGGGAATGTTAAAGTTAGCAGCTATCTACCATAGCCACCATTTCAACAGTAACCTAGCTACACTATTCACCAATGACAAGATCCACCAGCCATTACTGTAGTGATACTGTAGAAACCTAACTTCCACAGTATACAACTACCACAATATTACCTACAAATAGTCCCCCAAAGCCTTCGGTGGACATCATCCCAGAAGAGAGAGAGAGAGAGAGAGAGAGAGAGAGAGAGAGAGAGAGAGAGAGAGAGAGAAGGAGGGACGGAGGGAGGGAGGGAGGGAGGGGGAGAGAGGGAGAGAAATAAAGAGGGAGAAAGAAAAATAAATAGTGAGTGATTGTAATTAAAAGAGTGTAGTAGTATAGTAGTTTGTAGTAGAGAGAGTGCTTGCATTGAAGAGAGTATAGATGGTTGTACTACTTGAGAAATAATAATGAAATATTTTTTAGTACGCATCACCCTTCTCAACTCAACAATTGGCATCAGTGTTACTTTCGCAAATCAGCATTAAGTCTATTTACTACAAGGTTAATTTGCAAGACGATGCTATATTTTGGCAAACAAAGTTGTCGTTCACATGCATCTCTTGATTAATTAATTCTAACTCGGGATGCCAATTTGTTCCCTTTTCTTTTCTTATGTACACTTCAATTTTTGTTAAGAGCTGACGGCTCCTTATAGACTTCAAAATCTTGCGCTTACTTCTCCATACTTCCCGCTCATAGCCGCATGAATGCTACTACGTCCAATAAGGGCAGACGATGTATTCACAAAAGGAAACTCTAAAGAGAAAATCTAAGCGCGGATGGAAAAAGTATTAACAATCTCACAGAAAAGTAAACAAATGCAAAGACAATGACTTAACATAGTTCAGCAACCGTCTACATCCATGATAGAAGAGAATAAAGTTGAGTTCATAGCCAAAGGCTAAAAATGCTGTCTTCTGTGCGTTCTACGAGAAATCCCTCAAGGATCCTCCGTTGGATCTGACGGAAGTCACTCACATACCCTAGAATTTCTGATGGCTCTCATAACTCTAAACCTGATAAATACCGCTATTAATTTATAGAGCGTTATCTATAAGCAAAAGAAATGCCCACCTGATCCCAGTAAGATTCAAGTTCGACCTGAATCGGTGGATGGGTTGCACCCCACCCCACAAAAGAAAAACATCAGTCGGCACCCCCAAACTCCAAGGGCTTTGCAGTCACCTATGTACTGGCTCCTTGTGCATTATTTTATTTTCTAGGGTGAGATACAGTGATGAATCCACATATATGGACCTAGGTTGGAAAATATCCTAATTGAAGGTGATAACTATGCCGCTCAAATTAAACATTAGGGCTTTTCTAAGATAGAAAACTTAATTGTATGCTTGTTTTGAGAGAATTGTTTGCAGACTCTGCCAACTGTATCTCAAATTCAAGATCCCTCCATTTCTCGAATAGTAATCCCATTGGATACATTTCTTTCGAGAGATCCACTATTTCCTCAATCAGGTCGACGTACATACGTATGTATCAATGTACCTCCAATTGTCATTATAAAGAAAACCATGCTCTCCCTTGAAACCTCTCTTTCCAAAATTAATGTGTGTTGGTTCTTCCTCCTCCTCCAACTCTATTTAGTCTTCCTCAAGGAAAATAGACGTGATAGTTAAAAAATTTAAGCAGCAGTCCAAAATATCTTGTGGACGTGCTCTTGTTAATTTTATTATTTTTCCATATAAAATCGATCTGCAAGTTCAGTGTGTGTGACTCTTTAAAAGCAGAATATGAGTCACACATCCCATGCCAAATACTCCGGAAGAATATAAAGGACACCGTACGAACCTGGTGAAAAGAGCATGACACTTCTACCAATTCTTCTTTTATTTAATTACCTAAACAATCATATATAATGTTAGTACAACTCCCTTCTAGATCAATCCTGGTATAATTTACCAAATAAACCGGACATTGTGATCACTTAATCCTTTTTAAATTAACGCTTTTATTTTTAAATTGGACGTACCAAAAGTATTTTTGATCATTTGGAAACTGACAAGATCATGCTACAGAAGGACTCACACCTTCATGTATAAAACCCACCTTCAAGTCCAAATCTTGAACCAGGCTCCATCCATGGCTTTGACTTCGCTCAACCTTCTCCTTTTTGCTTTCACATTCACATGTAATTAGTTACCTTCAATCATTCCCTTTCTCTTCCTATCTCATAAATCTTTGTATGTTGTCTACTAATTAAGTCTGAATTTACTCATTTTTCTTACACTTTCCTTGCAGGTGCAGGAGCAACAACCTTCACATTCAGCAACACCTGCCCATACACAATCTGGCCAGGCATCGAACCAGGCGCCGGTCACGACATGATTGGGAACGGTGGCTTCCAACTCCTCCCAAACCAGTCAGCCACAATACAATCTCCATCCAACTGGTCCGGCCGCTTCTGGCCCCGCCGCGACTGCACGTTTGACCGCACAGGCCACGGCACGTGCCTCACAGGCGACTGCGGCAGCGTCTTAAACTGTATAGGCTCCGGCGGTTTGCCCCCTGTAACCCTAGCAGAGTTCACCCTTAACAACCCTGTCGACTACTACGACGTCAGCCTCGTCGACGGATTCAATGCACCCATGTCGATCATCCCAAGAGGATATCGGTCTTCTAGATCTACGTCGTCGTGTCAGACCATAAGGTGTGACTCTGATCTGAACCAGATTTGTCCAAAGGCTCTGCAGGTTGTGAACAAGGCCGGAGATGTCGTTGCCTGCATGAGTGCGTGTTTGGCGTTTACCTCACCGGAATACTGTTGCACAGACGATTTTGCGAACCCCGATAAATGTAAACCGACGGAATATTCGAGGTTGTTCAAGAACGCGTGTCCGAGGGCATATAGCTACGCGTATGATGACCCGACGAGTATTTACATGTGCAGAGGTGCTGATTACCTCATTAATTTCTGTTGACGATAGTAGAAATCTGTAATAGATGGATAGATTTTGCAATCTCGTTAGGGAAATGAGGGAAGACAGGTACTTGATCACAATATTCACAAGCTTAATTTCTGCTTAATCTTATAGACAAGTTAAACACATGTAGGAAGCTTTCAGCAACTTTCTATGATATATCTTTGAATCCTTGCTCAAAATTTCTCATGAAACACTCTTTTTTCAGAAATGAATGTAAGCCGTTGTTAGTCAGAGCACTCTCTGCACTTTTCATTTATTCACATCATAAATTACCTTTCATTTCTATTTCTTTGTTGAATTTTGAATCTTCATGAGTTGTACCGTTGATATAAGAGGGATATTGGAAAATTTGTAAGAATATTCTTTGGAAGGACACCATTTATATGGTTAAATTCCAAGGATGAAAAAACGTGTTTAATTAGTAGTATGTGAGTATTAGTCCCACATTAACTAATTGAATGTGCTTTAGTTAGTTTAAATTAACATATTGTTATATATTTAGTTCAGATGTTCATAGGATCACAAGACCGGATCTTATAAAAGCCGAAAAGAACAACCTAAAACCCAGGTCCTAAGACAGATCATGAAAGTACCCAGTGTAGAAACGGCGAAAACGGGGTTGAAGTTTAGGAAATTTGACGAAGGAAACAGTTTGGAGGTTTCCCGGTTGACCGCGACCAAGGGTGCGGTCGACCAAAAACGTGCACACTATAGAGTAGTTTCTGGATCTCTGGCCGGTCGACCGCGAGGGTAGGTCCGGTCGACCACAGACCCTGTAATGGATTTTTTTTGGTTTCTGTCGTTCTGTCCGGTCGACCGTGATGGTTTCGACGATCGATCACCAGTCGGGTTTGGGCCTGATTCTGGTTTCTTGTTTTGATTGGGTTTGTGTTTTGATATATATTGAAACACGTTTTTTAGGGTTTAAGCAAGGTTGAAAAGGGGTTATTTGGTGCACAGAAAAGAGAGTTTTCTGAGCAATTTGCTTGGGGTTTGTGTGAGAGCTTTGAGAGCTTTGTTTGAGAGATTTTGAGTGATTTTATAATTTCTATTTGTACTCTCTTCTCTATTAGTGAAAACCCATCATCTTCTTGCCCCGTGGACGTAGGTAACTTGCCGAACCACGTAAAATTCGTTGTTTGTGTTCGTGCTGTTAATTTTGTGTTTGTGTGACCTTCTCTCTCAGCGACTTTGTGTTTCCTCAGACCCCAAAAAGAGTTTTTAGAGCCCAACAAGTGGTATCAGAGCACCAGGCTACGCTTGGGTTAGATGGAGGAGTAGATCGCTTTGGAAGCTCGTCTAGAGTTTTAATTGAAGACAAATGTGAGATTTTTAGTATTATGGATCTTGTCTTCCATCGTGTGAGGGTGAGATCTTTTGGAGGCTCTTTTTAGGGTTTCAATTGGATGTAAAAATCTACATTTCTCGCAGTTTGGATCTATTTTTTAGATTGTTCCGTATTGGGTTGTTGGTGTTTTGAGGGAGATGGCTTAGAAAGAAGGTGTTAAGAGTGGTACTTCTGGCGTAAAGATCATTCAAAGTTTGAATATTCACTCTATGAAGATATATGTGGAGAAGTTTAATGGCACGAACAAGTTTGGCTTATGGGGATGTGAAGTTTTGGATGTGCTGAACGTACAAAATTTGGAAGACACTTTAGAGTTGGACGGCAAGCCAGACGATATTGAAGAAAATGTTTGGAAGAAGATGAATCGAACATCGTGTGACTTGATTAGGTCTTGTTTAATGCAGGGTCTAAAATATGATGTGATCAATGAGACTTCTACAAAGAATATTTGGGAGATTCTTGAAGGCAAGTATTTGACGAAAAGTGTTGAGAACCACTTGCATTTGAAGAGGAGATTTTACCGTTTCCGGTTGAAGAAGGATATCTCAATTAGTAATCACATGAACAACTACACGAAGCTTCTTGCAGATTTAGTGAATGTGGATGTCATGATCGAGGATGAGGAAAAGACATTGTTGTTGTTGAGTTCCTTGCCTAATTAGGAATATGAGACCTTCGTTCTTAACCTAATCAATGGAAAAATATCTCTTTCGTATAGTAAAGTTACCGCTGCTCTTGTGAATTATCAGCTAAGGAAGAAGGACAATGAGTCTTCAAATGATACAATAGCAGAGGCATTGACAGCAAGAGGGAGAAATCCAAATCGAAAGAATGGGAAGTCGTAGTCTAGAGTAGGGCATCCAACAGTTTGTAAAGATCAGTGCGCTTGGTATAAAGAGACTGGTCATTGGAAGAAAGATTGTCTAAAGCTCAGCGAATGGATAAGAACAAGCTGAAGGAAAAGGGAAAACAACCATCATCAGAAACAAACATTGTCGAATCAGATGGTAATATTTCTGACTCATCTATTTTTTTCACTTTCTATCAGTCCCACAGGTTGCTATTCAGAAGAATCCGAGTGGATATTGGATAGTGGTACAAGCTATCATGTGTGCCCTAAAAGAGAATGGTTTTTCAGTTTTGAGAAGTTAGATAGTAGTGTGGTGTACATGAGTGATAATCGTGCATGCCAAATCCTTAGGATAGGTAAAATTTGCATCAAGATATATGATGGGATGGTTAAAGAGTTATATGGTGTGAGAAATATTCCTTCTTTGAGAAAGAATCTGATCTCAATTAGAGTTTTAGTTGCAGAGGTCTGAAAGTTCGTATTGATGACATGGTTCTCGAGATTATGAAAGGCTCTATAATTGTGATGAAGGGATTTAGGAAGAATAACTTGTACTACTTTACAGGAAGTACGGTAACAGGTGGAGTGCTGTCGACTTCTATTGATTCGGCTAGACTGTGGCATTTGAGGCTGTGACATTCTAGTGTTAGTTCCTTGCATGCTTCAGATATGCAAGGATTGGTTAGAGGTGCTTTGACTTGCAATTTGAAGTCCTGTGAGCATAGTTATGTGAGAAAGAAGACGGACGTGAAGTTTGGCATCGCTATTCATCGAGCTAAGGGCCTTCTAGATGATGTTCACGTAGGCGTTTGGGGACCTTCTAAGGAGGCATCATTGGGAGATAATAGGTATTTAGTTTTCTTTATTGATGACTGTTCTAGGCATGTTTGGGTTGCAACCAAGTCCTGTTTGAGTGAATTCCTAGTAGTCAATAACTAGTGGAAGAAGTGTATAGAGACCAAAACAGACAAAAAGGACAAAGTACTCCATTTTGATTTTCGTGGGAAGTACAAGAGGGATCTATTTTTGTATTTGTGCTGAGCTCAAGGTAGTTTGAGATGCTTCATTGTAAAGGAAACATTGGGCAATGAGATGAGGTGGCAAATTTGATGAGTTGTTCCTTGTTGGACAAGGATAAGTGTTTGGTGGCAAGCATTAGTTTGAAGAAGAGTTTTAGTACTGTGGCTTTGACATATTCGAGTCATCTTATTCATAGGTTGTCGTCTACTGCGATTGGACTATTTGGGTCTGTTAGAGCTACTTCAGATTTTGGTTTGCTTCAGATATTTGGGTTCCCAGCATATTATTACATCGGGGATGTGAAAATTGATCCGAGTGCATATTTGGAATTCGGAGACGTGTTTGGCTACATGTTATGGGAATCTATTTTCAAGAAGATTATTCTGAGCAGTAATGTCACGTTTGACTCTCAGCAGGTGGAGAGTATTGATCAGATTAGAGATGTATCGCAACAGGTGGAGAGTGATACTACCTCACGTTGGGTGGAGATTACTCCACGTTCTCCAAAACATTCTGTATTTTTTAGGATTCCAGCTAAGGTGACACAGATTAGGGATCATGTTGGTGTGGATACAAATGATGAGTTTGAAGATCAGAATTCAAGTGCAGTAGGTGGACGTAGTTTAGATTTGGCTATGATCATTGGCTCACCTCAGGTGGAGGTGTTTGGTAATTGTATTTCTTCTACATATAGGGTTGAGTCGTTAAGCTCCAAGACAGATTTGGTGTGGAGAGATGCAAGTTTGGAAGAGAGTTTGTCTTTTCACTTTGAGGCCAACAGGGGTGTTATTAGCTGCAGATTTGTTAGTGTTGACGGTCAGGAAGTTGGTGAAGGATTAAGAATCCTTCTAGTTGTTGAGGTCATTTATGGCCATTTGGGTAACTTCATGAGGCTTGATTCCTTGGGCAAGATGATACATATGCAGTCATTTTGATACAGCTAGTTTGATGAGTTGATACCAACATTTTGGAGTTTGTTCGCATTCTCGTTTGGGTTCTCGATTTGGTATGGATTGAGTCTATTGTCGTGGATTGTTTCCACTTCATACTAGATGTAACAAGTAGGATGTTTGGTTGGTATTGGTGTCGACTTAGTTTTGGGAAAACTTCACCGAGGTAAAAAAATGTAGAAACGGTGAAAACAAGATTGAAGTTCAGGAAATTTGACGAAGGAAACAGTTTGGAGGTTTCCTGGTCGAGCACAATCAAGGGTGTGGTCGACCAGAAACGTGCACGCTATAGGGTAGTTTCTAGATCTCTGGCCGGTCGACCATGGACCCTGTAATGAATTTTTTTTAGTTTTTGTCATTCTGAAATAAGGCAATGAATTGCCAAGATCCAATCACAGAGAACTTCATCCTCCAAACCTGTCATAACAACCTATCCATTCATATTTTGGAAGTTATGGGAGTAGCATCATCCAACACCTGGAAAGAGTTGAAGGTACGCGGAGAGCAGGCTGAACGCTTCCTCAGAAGGAAGAAAGCCGAAAGAAGCCAACCGACGGCTAACCCTCCGAACTCAAGCTTCGTCTCCCATGGTAAGGGGAAGACAATGCAGCAGTTATTAACGTTAATCAGACGTTGTAACAACAACCCTGAAGACAGCAAAAGACTTTGGATCCGAGACTCTAAAAAGAGTACTCCTTTAAGGACGAAGATGTTCCAGCCATTTTTGAATCCCTCCTTGAGAACAACAAGATCAAGCTACCACCTATCGCAAATCATGAGGAAGCTGACAATACTGTGGATCCAAAGTACTATGTGTAGGCATCGAAAATTACCTATAGGTCTCCGTGAGCAGCTCAAAGCTAAGAGGAGGTGAGAAACGCCACTATCCAAGTCACAGAAGCTTGATTGACATCGGTGAACACTTGAAGTGAATCGACGAACTACGTGAAGTAACGGAATTTCAGAATAATAAAGATACGAACTGATCGGGAGTCCCACGTCACTTACAAAAGACGAAACGACGCTCCTATCCCAGCTTAATCCACAATGATCTCATCATCAGAGCTTATAGAACTCCTCGTCAGCTTTTCAACACACTTTGAATCACTCAAATCAGAGTTCGGACGAAGAAATTACGACGGAAAACGGATGAATATGCGGAAAAGCGTCTCAGCCTGAGTTGAGCCACCCCGAGGTGTCTCGGCACAAGCGAGACACCCTAAGGTGTCTCGGCCTTGCTAAGACACCCAGGGGTGTCTCTAGGCCCAAAAATGAGTCGTTACGCGGTTTTAACTGTTTGAACTCCCTTGTAGCCTATAAATACAGCCTCCGGGCCTTCATTTTTTGAGATCTAGAATTTTGGAGAATTGGCAAAGCCCTGTCGGACTGAAGATTGACCGAGTTCTTCAACGCAAGAGAGAGAGATTCTTCAGATCTGCATCACCCGCATCCGTTCCTTAGGATTATCCCGTTGCGATAATCCTAAGAAGAACAATTATCTCGCCGTTGCCGAGATAAGCGCTTCTGCTTCTAGATTCCTTCACGGATCGACAGAGTTCTGGATCTAATCTGATTGTCAGGTAGTCCACGGATATCGACGTCCCCATCACCGGCTAAATTCCCACGCAAGCAAGAAACGACGAACGGATCTTGTGTTATTTTTGAGAAAGTTGTAATCTTTCATTTTCTCTTGTTAAAATTTGAATTCTTTGTAAACGATTAATATTATAATGAATTCAGCAATGAAGGTAACTTTTACCGAAAACAAACTGGCGACCACAGTGGGAGCCAACAGCCTCGCTACCGAGGCTGTCGTGACGCAAGCGGCATTCAAGATCCGGGTGAATGAAGAGGTCGAGTATAAATTCGACCAACAGAAGTTTGAAGAGTACCTCTCTTCCTCCTCCTCCAGATCCACCTCTCCAAGCAGGCGCCGGAAGGCCTCCTCTTCCAGAAACGCTTGCGGGACCTCAGGCTTAAAGACCGAAGATCCCCTCGCCGTCTCTGCACTCACACCTCGCGACGCCCCGCGACGTCCAAAGAGGTCGAAGCTGTAGAGCTGGACTTCTCCTCCGCCGTGAAGATAACCGATGAAGGCACCCTAACTTTGTCAAAGAGAGCACGCCAGAGACGGCATCAACGCCTTGCACGTCAGCTGGCTAAGGCTTTGGAGCCAATGGACGGGATCCGCTATAACGTGGATCTGAAATCTAGGCAGCGCCAAGAACAGCAACGGCGAGCCACCAACTCCTCCTCTAAGGCGGAAACGAACGAATGGGTTCGTGTCAAGAGAACCCGCTCTACTCTCGAGGAGCGAATTAAGAAGCGCCGTGCATTGCTTGCACAGGCCCAAGTCCTTTTGCAGAAAGCGAAAGAGATGCAAAAGGAAGAAATAGTTAAGAAATCGCCCAAGCGCAAACAAGTGTGGATGCCAAAGGCAAAGCCAGCGCTTAAGGCAAAAGTGAACGAGCCAGATCGAGTTTCCCCTCTCCCCACATCTCCGATGGAGCCGGGTGGTAGCGTGGATCTCACCAAATCTAGAGTTCCTTTGAAAGGTCGCCTCGGTCCTCTGCCTGAAGATCGAGGTAAAGCACCAGTGAAGGAGAGATTGGGACCTTTGAAAGGTTCCCAAGCAACAATTCAGATTGGGGGTCGTACCAATCCCCCTAAGAATGATAACAAAGGGAAGGCCCTTGTTACCGACCGTATTGGATTACGAGTTGAAGTTCAAGAGCCCGTTAGGGTTTCACGCTCACAAAAGCGTAAATCGGAACGAGTGACTCTTGGAGACGCCAATAAAGCGTCGTATCCTCAGAAGGAAATATATTTGTCTGATCATGATGTTATACCTGGGAGGTCGTGCCAACACTCTATGGGTTGCTCCAGTCATCAAACTGACGAGTTGTACTATAGGGCTGGGGGTACGAATAAGTCCCAAAAAAGAAATGTTCGAGACACGGATTCTCACTGTCCGTGTGTCAACATAATCAAGGCGGTATTATCAGAATACTGTTGTTCTAAAGCCCCAAGAAGAGTTTCGGTGTTTGAGAGAATTTCCACCAGAACGTCCGAGGCCAAACCAAGGCATGTTCGTAGGAGGAAACCTGTCCTCCGAGACAATGAATTTCTAGAAGTGTCGGTCAACATGACCGGGAGAGGGAAGTTAACGCGACACTTTAGCCCGGATCAGTTTGTTGCAGTATCCCGACGTATGACCCGATTGCGATCAGGAACCATCAGACAAAAGAATTACCAAAGAATGCAAAAGGGGCTTCCTTCAGAAGAAGAAACGTCGGATGTTTGCTCAGATGCTTGCTCGGCGATGGCTTCCGATGATACTGAATCTAGTACGGGACAATCATACGAGTCATTCATGATTAGCGCCGAGCAGATGGCTAAGATACTTGAGGACGCTTTAACCAAACAGAAGGAAAATTTCAAATTTGAAATGGAACTAGCTATGCAGCAAATGAGGGAAATGCATGACCAGCAAATCACGGCACTGACAACTCATCAAGGAGAGTCTAGTCGTCGCAATAATTCTAACCCGGGTGACAACGAACGGGAAGTGGATGAGAATGTTAACATGAACATTCCTCCCGTCAATAACAATACCGGGGGTGGTCCGTCGGATGATAACACTACAAAAGAAGACCACGTTACTTCTCCTTGAAACCATTCGAAGACAGATGCAAGTGAGGATAAGAAAATGAGGGACTTGGAGAGCAAAATCAACGCGTTGATGAGTGCTCAAGAAGTAAAGAGGTCCGGAATACCATGTCCGTACCCAATGGAGTGGGAATCAATTCCATATCCGGCGAAGTTTAGTTTGATCAATTTCATGCCGTTTGATGGAAAGGGTTATCCTACCCAGCACTTAATATATTTTAAGTCTTACTTAGGAATAATCTCCGGGAATGAACCTCTAATGGTGCGGTCATTCGTTGGCACTCTTCGAGAAGCAGCTTTTGATTGGTATCGTCGTCTCAAGCCGGGGAGTATCAACAGTTGGGATGATATGGAGGATATGTTTTTGACGAACTTCTTCAATGACGATACCGAGATTTCGATCGGTACACTATTTGACGAAAAGTAGAAGAACGGAGAGACGGTTGAAAACTTCGTCAAGAGATTCCGGAACGAAGCGATGAACTGCAGGGATCCAGTCAGTGAAGACTTCATCCTTGAGACTTGTCACAATAATATTTCATTGGACATCCTCGAAGCTATGGGAATGGCACCACCAAAGACTTGGAAAGATTTGAAAGTGTGAGGAGAACGAGCTGAAAGATTCCTTAAAAGGAAGAAGACTGAAAGGGGTCAAGCGGCAAATAATACTCCACAACAAAACTTTGTTCCTAAAGGTAAAGGAAAGGCACAAGCAAATGTGGTGGACGTGAACCAAACATTCAAAGTGCAAACGTAACCGCAACAGCAACAGAAAGCGCCTCAACAATCAAGGTGGCAACAACAGCCTCAAAAACAAAAGACTTCGAAACCAAAATTCCCGAAAGTTTACTCATTCAAAGAGGATGAAGTTCCCGGTATTTTCAAATATCTCATAGAGAACAACAAGATCAAGTTGCCTCCGATCCAGGATCAAGAAGATGCTAAAAGAATTAATAATCCAAAGTACTGCGCATTCCATAGAGCGGTGCATCATCCTACCAAGGCATGCTACGCCCTCAAGGATAAGATCCAATCTTTAATCGATGTCGGGGTCATCACTATGAAGCAACCTAAGGAGAAGAAGGTAGGCGCGAATGCAGTGTCGATCAGTTTTGGATCTGTTCCCTTGAACTGGTTTCAGCCTGAGCTAGTGACAAATGCGGCAGTAAAGACAGTGAACGACGATCCTCACAAGCAACGCCAGAAAGGACTTGGGCCACACACAGCTCCAATGGCGAGATTCTTTGGGTTCACTCTGATCTAATTAGAGATGAACAATGGACTGGATCCTCTTTTAAGAAAAAGTTAAAAGGAAAAGGTAAGTCTTGTTGTGGAGCCGCAGCCATTCCAGAAGGAGATGACGAAAGTATTCCTACTTTCTCATTATCCGAAGATGAGCAGGAATCCTTTACTACCAGGAGCGAGAATGAGTACCACTTCAAATATCCGGATGCCTCAGAGCAGTTAGCCGAACAGGGGGTGACTAAAGCTATGCCCTTTAGGACATTGGCGGAAATGGGGGTGATCGCGACTCCCCCTGCACCTGTAGTTGCGAAGAAAGCCCAACAAAAGCAAAAAGGGAAAGAACCTCTACACCAAGAAGTCCAAAACCCAAAGCAGTCTCGGTTCAATCTACCGATTGGAAGAGATAAACCGGGGAGCTCGAGTACTCCGCATCGCTTCGATATCATGGCGTAACTAGCTAATATACCAGCTAGAATAACGTTGTATGAATTGTTGCGTCTCTCAAAAGACACGAGGGAAGCATTACAAGAAGCCTTGACCAATTCCGAAGCTTTCCTGCCCCGAATCAAGCCATCTCCTGAAGAACCAGAGCCGTCGGTTCAACACTGCAATCTCGCGGCATACTATTTTCCCTGCATTTCTTTTACCAAAGAAGACATGCAGACGAAGAACTCAAAGCATGACCGACCCTTGTACTTCACCGGGCACATTGGCTCTAGCGTTGTCAACCGGATCCAAGTCGATCCGGGTTCCGCTGTCAGCATCATGCTACTCCGATTGATGTATAATCTCAGAATACCGGCTAGTAAGCTAGCTTTCACGGGCACTATGATCTACGGATTCAACACCAGTGGGTCCAGACCCTTGGGAAAGATTCGAATAAAGTGCCAGATCGGGGATTTGAAGTCAAAAGTCATGTGCTACGTAATTGACGCAGAAACCTCCTATTTACTGCTGGGTCGACCCTGGATCCACGGTAATCTTATAGTCTCATCAACTCTTCATCAGTGTCTCAAATACGTGGACACCAATAATGAAGTCAAGACGGTGGTCACGGATAAGCAACCGTTTAAGGGATTGAAGAACTATTTTACCGATTCCCTTCTATACGGTGCTGAATCCGATACTGAACCATCGGCCCAAGGAACGGACAGCGGAGATGAAGCTGATACCGAAGCTGGGTTTAATTATGATGGCGGTTTTGTACTTAATGACATTGTACCCATTGTAATCAATCTTGACGATGAAGAATCATCGGAAAATAGTTATAACTGGCAACTTGCTGAAGAAATATCAATAAATGATGATTTAGAGTACTCGATGTGTCTTGATAATATCACTAAGGAGTTGTATGATAACCCTAACTTGTACATGCCACTTCAATCATTTTGTATGACGAAAAAGCAGGTACAGGATACATGCGGAACGACACTTGTCATCCCCGCAAAGACAGGAGGTGAAAGAGAAGTTATCTACGGTAAAGGAAGAGAATCTCCGATACCAGACCACTTCTTGGAAGAGGAAGACAATGATGATAAACCTGCCCCTCATCTATTTAGGTATAACACGAAAGCACGCGATCTCATGGAGAAGTATGGATATGATTTCACGCTAGGAGAAGGTCTTTGCTTTGGTCGAGGTCCGCGAGTTCCGCCTCGAATGGCCTATATACCAAAAGGAAAACCCGATGATTATTACCGCCGCAGAACAGGTTTAGGTTATGTCTCCTCATCCGACGATGAGTGTTGCTGGCAAGTTATTGATCAAATTGCTAACAAAGCTAAAAATGGATATTCTTCTGATTCTTTCGCTTGGGATTCCGATGCTAGTCTTGAAGAAATGTTCAAAAAGCTAATGTCGAACATGGCTATGGTTGACCTGATGACGATAGAGGAAGACGATCAAATTCCAACTTGGGAAGATCCTTGGGTTCATCACCTAAACATGCAGTACGACGATAGGTTTGAACAAAGAGAACCTCCTACCGAAGATCAAGTGGTCCAAGTGAATATGGGTAATGAGGATAATTCGAAGCCAATATTCATTAGCGATAGCCTCCCGCCGGAAGAGAAAGAAGAGTTAATCTCTCTTATCAGGGAATACATTGATGTGTTCGCCTGGAACTATAAAGATATGCCAAGACTCGATCCGAATGTAGCAGCGCATCATCTCAATATTAAGCCGGATGTCAAACCTGTCAAACAATAACAAAGACGGTTTCGTCCATAGATGATGAAAGCAATCGAGGCCGAAGTTAAAAATCTTATTGACTTGGGCTTCGTTAGGGAAGAACAACATCCCGAGTGGCTTGCCAATATTGTCCCGGTCTTTAAGAAGAACGGGAAAATCAGGGTTTGTATTGACTTTAGAGACCTTAACGCTGCCTGCCCAAAAGACGATTTCCCTCTTCCCATCACAGATGTCATCATCGACAATACGTGTGGGTTCGAGAGAATATCCTTCATGGACGGATTTTCCGGTTATAATTAGATAAAGATGCATCCGGATGATGAAAAGCGTACCAGGTTTAGGACACCCATCGGCGTTTTCTGCTACACGGTCATGCCCTTCGGCTTAAAGAATGCAGGTGCTACATATCAGAGAGCTATGTCAAAGATCTTTCAGGAACATCTCCGAAAGACTGTCGAATTCTACGTGGATGATCTGCTCGTGAAAAGTCGTGACAAGAATTATCACATTAAAGACTTAAAGACCATGTTCGATCTGATGCGGGCCCATCAATTAAAAATGAATCCTACCAAGTCTTTCCTCGGGATGTCCAGTGGTAAATTTCTTGGATTCGTCGTCACCACCAAAGGTATTCACATCGACCCTGATAAAGTAAAGGCAATTAAGGAGTTACAACCTCCGAGAAACCTTAAAGAGCTCAGAGGATTGCAAGGGCGGTTGGCTTATATCCGTCGATTCATCTCGAACCTCTCAGGAAAATGTCAACCATTCTCCAAACTCACAAAGAAGGACGTATCGTTCGTGTGGGACGACGCTTGTCAAAAAGCATTCGAGAGTATTAAAGAATATCTCTCAAAACCTCCTGTACTCGTTGCACCGAAATCGGGCAAACCATTCTTGATTTATGTCAAGGCGACAAGCCACTCATTAAGTGCACTGCTTGCACAAGATGACGATAACAGTCATGAACAGGCAGTATATTATCTGAGTCGGACTTTGGTAGGTGCCAAATCCTGATATCCCATGATCGAAAGAGAATGTCTCACCTTGGTACTCGCAATTCAGAAAATGCGGCATTACCTGGTTGGATAGACTATTTATGTTATCTCCAAAGTTAACCCAGTCCGAGTATTCATGACGCAGCCAGTTTTCATGAATTGACGGTTAGCAAAATGGGCCTTGCTCTTATCCCAATACGACTTGCATTTTAAAAAACAGAAGTCAGTAAAAGGACAGGCCATCTGTTACCTCCTGGCAGCTAATCCAACTACGGATACCGTCGAGATATATGACGACCTACCCGATAAAACCCACGAAGTCAACGCAACTTCACACCAACAAGTATGGAGTTTGTATTTCGATGGCACTTCCCGAGCAGCTAATGTAGCAAGTGCTCCTGGATGTTCTAAGATCTCTTCTGGAGTTGGAGTCGTCTTAGTTTCCCTAGGAAAACATGTAATACCTCGAGCCTACTCGTTGACCGAGCCATGCTCAAATAATGTAGCTGAATATAATGCACTACTCATATGACTCAATTTCGCTAAAGAACTGTGGGTTGAGTATCTCGAAGCTTTCGGTGATTCTCAACTAATAGTTAAGCAAGTTCAAGGGGAGTATGAGGTGCGAAGTCAGGATTTAATATCATATCATAAGATGGCAGTGGAGATGGCAGAATCATTCGAAGGATTCTTCATCGAACACATTCCGTGGTTACAGAACACTTACGCGGATGCGTTAGCAGCATTGGCTGTATCCTTAGCATAGCCTCCTGAAACAGAACAGTTTGTTACAGTAAGGACTCATCAACTCCTAGTACCAATCTACGATGAAAATGGCGAGGAAGAGGATGTTAAAGAAGTGTACTCAACTCAGGTCGAGTTCAAACCCCAAGATTGGCGTTTCCCCATCATCGATTACGTCTTACATGGAATCTTGCCAGAAGATGTGAAGGAGAGGGATTCAATCCGACAAAGAGCACCAAGGTTCTATTATAACACCTAGAGTCGAACGCTGTATCGCAGGGGGTACGATGGTTTGCTACTATGTTGCCTATCTATTAAAGAAGCTGAAGAAGTCCTCAAAGAAACACATGAAGGGGTTTGTGGTGCACACCAACCCGGTTCTAAACTTTATGACCGCATCAGAAGGATGGGATATTTCTGGCCTTCTATGATGACTGACGCAGTTGCGTATGTCCGAAAGTGTCATGCGTGTCAGATACACACGAATTATATGCACCAACCTCCGGAGCATCTGCATCCTTCGGTTACATCATGGCCGTTTGAGACCTGGGGAATGGATATTGTTAGTCCTATAAATCCCCCGTTAGTCAAAGGTGACCGATTCATCCTTGTAATTACTGACTACTTCTCCAAATGGGCTGAAGCGATTCCACTCAGAGAAGTTAAGACCAGTAACGTCATTGCATTCATCAAACACCATATTATCTACCGGCATGGTGTCCCAAGACGAATCATACATGACAACGGTCCTCAATTTGTCAGAAATGGCTTTATCAGATTTTGCGAGAAATTCAAAATTCAAGACGTCTCGTCGACAGCTTATAATCCCACAGCAAACGGATTAGCTGAAGCTTTAACAAGACTATCATCAAACTTTTATCTAAACTTGTGAAGACCAACAAAAGAGATTGGGATGATAAACCCGGTAAAGCCCCGTGGGCTTATCGCACCACAGTTCGTACACCTACTGGCGCAACCCCATACTCTTTGGTATACGGATGTGAAGGCGTTCTTCCGTTAGAAATACAAATTCCATCTCTTCGAATCGCTCTCGCAACCCAGATGACGACCAGAGAACAACATCAGAAACGTCTCGAAGAACTCGAGATGCTCGATGAAAAGCGCTTAGAAGCTCAGCAGCATATTGAGTTCTACCAAGCCAAAATTTCCTGAGCTTTCGACAAGAAAGTTCGACAACGGAGTTTTAAAGAAGGAGATTTGGTCTTAACTGAAAGACGGCCTATGATCCTTAACTCCAAAAAGAAAGGCAAATTTGAGCCCAAATGGGAGGGTCCATTCGTAGTAGAGGCAGTCTACTCGAGTGGCGCATATCGCCTAGTTACCAAGGAAGGCGATCGGCTTATGATGCTAATAAATGGTAAATTCTTAAAAAAATACTATCCTTAGTATCTTCAGGATAACCAATGTATCGGGAAGTTCCCAGAAGAATACCACCTGTGGTATTCTTAGGGATAACTCAATCACTATAAAAGTGATAATTAAGACACCTACATTTAAACCTTAAATGTTAGAATGTTTCCTTTTATTAAACTCTCACGAGTTATTTTGTTGAGACGAGATTCAATCCTTTTGACAGATTAATCTTTCCTCGTAAAATTCCCCACTGATCTAATCAATTGACGGTGAGCCCGTCAAAACTTCAATCCGCCAATTCATGGCAATTTTCAAATCTTGACGTGTTAGGTCCTAATCACTTAACATCGATATCCTCCATCAAGTGGCTAGTACAAACCAGTTTTTCTATTGCTACCTGTATTCCACTCTCTTTGCTTTTAGGTCAAACCTATAAAAGTTAGGGTCAAAGCCAAATTCTCCTCTCGATTCCTTCCATGAACGAGAGATCCACATTCAATTCGAGCAATCAAACCTATAAAAGTTAGGATTGTTTCCGATCCCACTTAGTCAAAACCTGCAGATAGTTAGGGCTAAGACCGAGTCATCCCTTTCGATAAACGAAAGACTGCCATTGTTCTTTTTTGAACCAAACCTATAAAAGTTAGAGTCGAAATTGGACTTTCTCCTCAATAAATGAGGAACTCTTTTTGGATCAAACAACCAATCCTATAAAAGTTAGGGTCGTTTGAATCTTTTCGATTCTCAGAGTGGAGATCCCACTCTTAGTTTCATCTTTCCGGATTCTGGGGGTGGAGATCCCACCTCGAGTTTCTTTTCTAACTTTAGATAGAATATAAAATTCTTCCTCTTCAGTGTTGAAAGATAGAATATAAAATTCTTCCTCTTTTATTTTGGGTTCGTCGTTTCCCTAAACAACACCTGGGGCCAAGAATATAAAATTCTTTCGCTCCAACTTTGGGTTTGTCTTTGCCTTGAGAAAAGGCACAATTCTCAACTTCCAATCCGTGCACTTTATGCACGGGGAATTTTATCTCGACTCCTAAATAGAGATAAGCCTACACCTAACACAAGTTGCCGGTTTAGTCTTTAGCCGATTGAAAAAGACACCCGAGTCTAAGTCTAGGGAATTTTATCCCGAATCCTAAGGAGGGATAAGTCAACGCCTACGCGTTGCCGGGTGCCATATTCCCGTAAAAAGTGGTGAAGTCTATGTATTTAAAAGCATAGCACCAAGTCTAAGAGAAGTAATCCTCTTAGCACAACGTTACATGTGAAACGGGTTTTAATAATTCACATGCTAGCCTGACTCAAACGGTAGTCGGTAAAAGCACATCAAACCCGTTGATGACTGGGGGTTTACCAAAAACCCTAAGTTTATGTCTAACACATATCGCCGGTTTAGTCTTTCGCCGATTGAAAAGACACCAGAGTTTAAGTCTGGGGAATTTTATCCCGAAACCTAAGAAGGGATAAGTTATCGCATAATACGCGTTACTGGGTACCTTTTCCCATAAGAAATAGTGAAGTCTATGTATTCAAAGTCATAGCATCAAGTCTAAGTGAATCAATACTCTTAGCACAATGTTACATGCGGAACAGACTAAAACAATCTGCATGCTAGCCCGATTCAAATGGTAATCGGTAAAAGCACATCAAATCCATTGATGGCTGAGGATTTGCCAAAAATTCTGTAAATATTGTGTCCTTTAGATTCACAATCAATAAAGAAATATCATGACAAAAGATGAGTGTATTAAATCAAATGCTGAGTCTCTACTAATAAATTAATTCAAAGCATACAATAAAAAGCTCATCGGCCCGAACGCAGTCGGCGATCAAGAATATGAAATTCTAACTTAGAAAGCCTATCTGCATAACTCTGCTCAAGTTCTGCCTGCAGGTCAGCTCGGACGAATTCTTCGGAATTGTTCAAGACCTTCGCGGCTTCATTCTTCAGCTTCATCAATCTTTCCTGCGTAGATCCTAGTCTCTCAAGTGTCTGTCCACGAGATTTCTCTAATCTAGCCAGCTCTTCTGCGACAATAGCACCAGACTCCTCGGCATACTTCAAAGCCTTCTTCAATCTATCTACTTCCTCACGGTTGGAATCCAAGGAACTGAGTAATTCGGTTCTATCCGTATCCTTTCTCGCAAGAGTAGCCATCAGCTGCACAATAGAATTCTCATGTGACTGAAGCTCGCTGCCAACGGAAGATCTCAAATCACGCCACTGTGCCAGTCTACACTCCAACTGAGAAGATACGAAGGAAGAAACTCCATTAGCCTTTAATTCCTCCAACTCTCGAATTTCAGATTCCAGAACAACAAAGTCAGCAGTGAGAGAATCAGCCAACTCTGGATATCCCTCTTCTCTGATCATCGTCATGTAGCGAGAAAGGGAACGTCTAAACTGGTCAAAACAATATCCTTGATGAAGAAGTTTCTCGATCATGCTATCAAAAAAGAGGACAAAGAAACCGAGATCCGTGCAAAAAATGTCTTTGTTGGGATCGGAATCGGTCAAAAGGGCTAAGACACGTTCGTATGGAGATGGTTGAGATCCTGCAGGCCATGGTATGAAAGAGTAAGAGATATTCAAACATGATAAAAATTTAAAGCAAATTACAAGCATACCAATACCAATAGAGGTTCCCGTAGATTGAGGTACTACAATCGGTTCTGTCGGTCTAGTCTCCACAGGTTCCGAGACGACAGCAGGTGTGGTCGTCGAAGATATATCAACCTCTCTAGGTAAATCTGTAGTGCCTCTCGGCTGTGAAGGAGAGACACCACTGTTATGCAAGCTAGCAGTCCTCAAAATCGTAGCTGCATCAGTCGTGATGGCTGGTCCTATGGTTACACCTTTTTATTAGTCAAATGAAAATCTAAACGAATAAAGAGGATCGCGGTGGTGAGACAACATGCATACCTGCAGATCCATTACCCTCAGGAAAACTAGAAATGCCAGGAATCATAACTGAATCGGTCCCAGTGATTGGTCCTGTGATTATAATTCTTTGTTAGTCAGATAAAAAAGTTTGACAAAAACGAAGAGAGTTAGATATATACCTGCAGACGAATCATCCTCTAAGGATGGTCCTGCAGCCCCTCTGGTGGCTTGTTCAGCCAGCATGTTAACTAACAGTCTAATGTCAGATCCTGAGAAACTTGGTGCTGAGACATACACATGTTCCTCAAAACCCATATCGCGGAAAGCCTCATCCTCGACTGGTTTCTCTAAAGTGGCTCCTGCGCAAGAATTTAGGTGTTGGATATATACAGAAGGACGGGAGAAGAAGGAAGAGATCAGATAGTTACCTGCAGTGGTGGCGGAAGGTTCTTTTGCCCTAATATCCGTGTCTAGATCCTTCAAGTCATCTGAAAGAAAACAAAGCATGGAAATAATTAAGGGAGGAGTAAATCTTGAATTCACCAACTCTTTCAACTGCTACTCGAATAGTGTGTCATCGGATTTGGACGTACTTGAGCATAGAATCGTTGGTTCAACACTATTGACCTGCTCAACACCCATGTTCGTGTCAACATCCATAGGCTCATCATGAATGGCATCACACATCTGCTGCATGAAGCTGTCCAAAAGACTAGAATCAGGGAATACAGAATCTTATGGAAGCTCACCTTCATAATGGTTTCCTGAAACATAAAACATAATCAAGTTCAATGAATCCAAAAGGAGAATCGTCTTTAATTAATAAAGACAAAAGAGTATTACCCTCTTCTCCGCCGTCGATGCCTCCTAACTCCGCTTCGTAGGTATGCCGACCGATATAGGGTTTATGAGCGGTCTTCTTCCGTTTCGAAATGCGAACTCTCACAGAGCCAACAGGCCGTTCATGCATGAACTTAGTCCGCATCTCGACCTGTAAGGGAGCTTTGCCACTAGGCCGGGACCTCGCATAGCGAGAAGCGAGCGACTCATGTTCATCAACCATTCTACCTAGGGTAATAATAGTCATCTTGTTAGGATAAGTGAATAAGACCTTTTGCTCTGGTTTTTGAAGAAACAATGGAGACCTAGAAAGGATATGACGTTGATGCCAACGAAAGAGGGCTAGATCCATTAATCCTGAAAAGAAAGAGTCGGACAAACCTGTAATAGGTTCTTCCCCGTCGGTATCTAGGTCCACATGTTCTTCCTCGGAAGTCTCATCCTCATCGTCAGTAGGAAGAAGCTCTTCATCATCCTCCATCCTGTCTCTGCTCGAAAGAGAGGGTTTGGCAGGCTTTTTCCCCTGCTTCTTTGAAAGCTCAGCCTTACGAGTAGCCTTGATAGTGATTTGAACCAAGTGCTCGGCCTCCAACTCTGAAAGGCTCCTCACACCTAGAAACTCATTAGCAGAAAGGAACCACTTGCAGCTGAGAAAAGTAAGCAACGGCTTGCGCTTAGAGGAAGGAAGAGCGATGTAGGCCCCAGTGCAACCCGCCATAGTCCAAAGCCATGCTCGAACGCCATCAATAATCCCTCCCTCAGTCCTAAAACCACAGCTCGGATTCCCAACATACAGCTGGTCGTAACCGAACTGGCGAGCAAAACGACACGGAAGGTAAGGCTCTATATCACAACGGTTCTTCACCCGAAGAACAAGATATCCGACGCGGATGTTCACCAACCAACGGAAACAACCAACGTCAAGAGAAGTCCTACCAGTCCTGGGTTTTTCCTCATCAATCAACACATCACCGTAACGGCCCGAGAAGCAAGGAAAACATTTGAAGAACTCCCAGCTCTTACGAACTTGAAGCTCCCGTTGTACATCAGTGAACGTCTTACCGAACCATTTACTCCTTTCCAACAGCTGCACAAAAGGAACGAAGATATCAACAGTACTAGGCACCGACATCAAATCAGGACGATGAAGAATGAGCCACGCCATCAGGTATGTGTACGGAAGCTCGACCTTTACGAAAATAAGTTCGGTCGACGGTTCAGGACCCACCTGCGCAAAACCATCAACCAAGTACCTAAGCCCGCAATGGATGCCAGCAACCATCGCCGGAAGCAGAGAAAGCTCCCTCCCGTAAGCTAACTGAACGGCAGGGAAGAGCACCTCAAGAGGTAAGGCGTCAGAAAACTTATATGGAACGACGCACTTCTTCAACCAAATGGCAAGATAGCCTGCTAACAGAGTCCTGGGCTGAATAGACTTATGAGCATGGCCAAGAAATGTCTAAAACTTGGTCCCTGCAGAAAAAGCTCCCTCAACACCGGTAGTAGTGTAGGAGCAAGCTTCGGCTTTTTCCATCAACTCATTAATGGCAGAAGGTGTCAAAATGTCTAACTCACGAATAGTTTCACTTGGACCACCCTCCAAATGCTGGAATAGATAGACGGCGAACTGCTTCAAGCTGATCTGTCTCTTCCTCTTCGCCTGAGCGGTCACTTTGATTAGAGATGTGTAATAGTGACACGTAAGATCCCAAAGCGTGTCATACATATCGGGCGAATCCTTTTTCATCCACTCCAATTGCATGTTCGAGGGAAAGTACTCCTGGTACGGACAATCTCCCATCGGAAGGCCAGAAACTTTATGCATCTCATGCAAAGCTAAGCCTAACTCTCCACCGCAAGTTAGGAAGGTATTACTATCAGGGATGTACGTCTCTAATAGTGCTAGAAAGTGGCGACAGCTGACCGAAAACCCATACATGGTGGCTCGTATGGGCGCATACAACCCGATGATTCTCAGATCACCCTCCCAACGTCCCAAGACGTAACTAGTCATGCGGGTCCATCATCCCTTGGGTTGTGAGTAAACCCAACCAAAACATCTGAAATCTGGTGGAGGCAACTTCCTCCCAAGCTTAGCCAAGCGATTCTTCATAGTAGGAGCAGCTGCTGATACCTCGTCTGGGGGTGCGGTATCAAGACCCAGAATCCCTGGTCGAAGACCGCGAATATAGTTATGCCTTTCGGAGCCTGGAGTCTTATGGTGGGAGATATATCCGCAATGAACTCGGTCGCCATCATCTGTGAGATTCTAGGACATCCGTCGCTGTACAGCCTGCCCCTCCAAATGAGTAAAGGAATGCTGACGGAGAATGGGAGGAATATAAAGAAGAGCTCCTTCGTCATTATTCAACCAATACTCATCAGCAAAAGTCAACCTAGTCGAATCCTCAACGGAATCTCCAAATAGATAACCAGGCCTCTCTAAAGTCTGAGTGGAAATAGAGTCTGCGGTAAAAGGAGCATCAGTGATCAACTGGCGTAACGAACGGCATCCCCCATCTCGTATCAGACGGCAGGACTCATCGGAACGACTTCTATCAAACTGAGGAAGTGGACCAATAGCCTGCCTGTCAGCAATAGAAGAGAAAACCTCCCCACTACAACCAGTAGTAGCATGAGGGGGAAGACTATCCGCAGGGAATTCAATTGCAACAAAACAAGGGTAGAGTTAGAAAATTATCCATAAATTATACAAGAATTAAATCCATCTCACAAGAGAGTGAGATAGGATCTTCCATTGGGCAATTAGCGAGACAATTTCGAGTGTCCTACACTGGAAGAGCGGTATGCATCATCATGTAAACAACGTGGTAACATACCCCGACCTACACAGTGTAAGACAACACGAAATCGCCCCAACATGCCGAAAGACTTGAATTAACTAAGCAAGACAAGTCTGAAACCTCGACCCCCGCGAAGGAGGATGTCGGTTCTTTCTGAATGACCCGCGAAGGGGGCAAACGATGATACAACAGAACCACAAATTTCCTAAAACCTTGACCCCCGCGAAGGAGGATGTCGGTTCTTCCCGAATGACCTACGAAGGGGCCAAACGAGGATACAACAGAACCACGAATTTCCTAAAACTTCGACCCCTGCGAAGGAGGATGTCGGTTCTTCCCGAATGACCCGCGAAGGGGCCAAACGAGGATACAACAGAACCACGAATTTCCTAAAACCTCGATCCCCGCGAAGGAGGATGTCGGTTCTTCCCAAATGACCTGCAAAGGTATCAATCGGGGATACAGAAAGCACACAGCACCAAACTCACCCCCAAAAGAGAAAGCTGCGGAGGAGGATGCCGCGGGAGCCTCCCTCTCGCTATGCTGTGAAAAGGAGCGGCTCCTATGAAATCGTGATCGGCGCGGAGACATGGAGAACCTGCGATGAAAATTGACGGGTCAGGTACAATCATAAATCTGAGCGCCCGAGATTTAAAAGGGAAATTAAGAACTTTAACTAAAATCTTATAAAATAAATAGGATTTTATAGTTGAAGTCTAATTAAACCTATGAGTTTTGTGCATGCAAAACAATGAGCTCATATTGCGGGGTAAACCCTCATGGTAATTTTTTGGTGAAATACCCAAAATACCCTTCGTGTTCAAGGCTAAATTCTAGTCAAGGACACGCTCGAATTGGATCATGATCATCGTGTTTGTTCACCTAACACCCCCAATATCTCACAATTTCGGCTAACTTTACAAATAAACCCTTCTGTAAAATTTGGCCAATTTTGCAAATAGACCCCTCCACAAATTTCGGTCTAGTTCCCGCATACCATTCTCAAAACTTTAGTCATGGATTTATGGTCTAAACTCTTGAAATTTCAGCGCTAAAATTTTAGCCCTTTTGCAAATAAACCCCTCTACAATATATGGTTGCTTTTTGCAATTAAACCCCTCAACAATGTTGATTCTTTTGCATGAAAACACCCCTCAAAGTTTGGCCAAGTAGGTGTAAAATTTTAGTCCCAAATTTCAGTCCACTTTTGCACAAAAGTCCCCAAATTTTAGTCCACTTTTGCACAAAAGTCCTTAAATTTCGGCCATATTGCACTTATTGCATAAAACACCCCAAATTTTGATCCACACGTGCAATCCATCATCAAAATCCTATCATTTTCACAAAACCTAACTTATGAGAACAAAAAGCTATGATCTTGGCATATAAATTCATGTCATACTCCCATTACAAGCATAAAATTGCAGTCTTTCTTTAAAAAGGAGAGAGTTTTGAAGGAGAACTTACCCCAAATCAAGAAGCCTCCTTTGAGCTTGAAGATGAAGAAAAAACCTAGCCTTGAGGGGGAAGATATTTTCGGCCAAGAGAAGAGCACAAAAATCCGAATTTAGGGGTTTTAAAGAGGAGAGTTCTAATGGGTTTGGAGTTCTTGGAGGAGGAAAACAATGGTCTTTGGATAAGAGGAGGGAGAAGATAGAGTTTGGGGGGGAAAAGGATTCCTTTTTGAAAATTTGAAAGAGGGGAAAATGTACACCACAAGAGACAAGATGTCTCGGTTTTTGAACCGAGACACCCTAGGGTGTCTCGGCCTTGGCCGAGACACCTACGGGTGTCTCAGCCCAATTCGAGTTCCCGGATGCGCTTTTCAAACCCGAATTTCGCCCGTCTTCGTCGGTTATTGGATGTTTTGACAAAATCAACACCAATCAACACCGGACGATTCAAAATCCTAGGGTCAACGCCGGTCAATGCGTAATCCTAGGTCAACGCCAGTCAACGCGTTGCGATCAAAAATCAACGTCGGGCGATTCAAAACCCTAGGGTCAATGCTGGTCAACACGTAACCCTAGGTCAACGCCAGTCAACGCGTTGCGATCAAAAGTCAACGTCAGGCGATTCAAAACCCTAGGGTCAACGCCGGTCAACGTGTAACCCTAGGTCAACGCCAGTCAACGCGTCGCGATCAAAAAGTCAACATACAACGTTCAAAACCCTAAGGTCAACGCCAGTCAACGCGTAACCCTAGGTCAACGTTAGTCAACGCATTGCGAGGAAAAAGTCAACGTAGGACGATTTAAACCCTAAGGTCAACGCCGGTCAACATGAAACCCTAGGTCAACGCCAACTAATGCGTTGCAATGAAAGAGTCGATGCGATGGAAATAGTCAGTTCTAAGTCAATTCAATGACATGAGCTAAACCCAACTCACCGGTTGTAGACTCGAGACTCCGACGACGGCCAGGCGATAAACGCAGCGCCGGAAGGACTTCGGCTATTCGTCAAAGCATCGAATAGATTGAAAATAGAAGGAGCCAAGAGTTAAAGCTAATTGTCCTTTACACCGATCGAAGGCTGAACCAATCACATCCAAAGTATTACAGCCTCTTCTATAAAAGAAACGAGTCTGGAACGCTTTGAAGGGGGTATCTGTAGGCATCGAAAATTAACTATAGGTCTCCGTGAGCAGCTCAAAGGTAAGAGGAGGTGCAGAACGCTACTATCCAAGTCACAGAAGCTTGATTGATATCGGTGAACACTTGAAGTGAATCGACGAACTACGTGAAGTAACGGAATTTCAGAATAATAAAGACACGAACTGATCGGGAGTCCCACGTCACTTACAAAAGATGAAACGACGCTCCTATCCTAGCTTAATCCACAATGATCTCATCATCAGAGCTTATAGAACTCATTGTCAGCTTTCCAACGCACTTTGAATCACTCAATTCAGAGTTCGGACGAAGAAATTATGGCGGAAAACGGACGAATATGCGGACAAAAGCGTCTCAGCCTGAGTTGAGACACCACGAGGTGTCTCAGCTTGGGCCGAGACACCCAGGGGTGTCTCGGCCTGGCTGAGACACCCAAGGGTGTCTCCAGGCCTAAAAATGAGCCGTTATGCGGTTTTAACTATTTGAACTCCCTTGTAGCCTATAAATACAGCCCCCGGGCCTTCATTTTTTAAGATCTAGAATTTTAAAGAATTGGCGAAGCCCTGTTGGACTAAAGATTGATTGAGTTCTTCAACACAAGAGAGAGAGATTCTTCAGATCTGCATCACCCACATCCGTTTCTTAGGATTATCCCGTTGTGATAATCCTAAGAAGAGCAATTATCTCGTTGTTGCTGAGATAAGCGCTTCTGCTTCTAGATTTCTTCACGGATCGACGGAGTTCTGGATCTGATCTGATTGTCAGGTAGTCCATAGATATCAACGTCTCCGTCACCGGCTAAATTCCCACGCAAGCAAGAAACGACGAACGGATCTTGTGTTATTTTCGAGAAAGTTATAATCTTTCATTTTCTCTTGTTAAAATTTGAATTCTTTGTAAACGATTAGTATTATAATGAATTCAGCAACGAAGGCAACTTTTACCGAAAATACTATGCGTACCACAAGAGGATCCTTCATCCTACCAAGGTTTGCTTTGCTCTCAAAAATAGCATCCAAACATTGGTCGAAGCTGGTGTCATAACGCTAAATTAAGTCGAATGCACACTCCGAAGAGTATACGAGTATAACTGCTTCTTAACACCCCGAAGAGTATACAAGTATAAACTACTTCTCAACACTCCGAAGAGTAAATGAGTATAAACTACTTCTCAATCCTCTAACAGGTGCATAAGGATAAACTGCTCCATGTATACTCCAATAGGTATATGAGTCTAAACTATTTCCTTTCTTTCACAGAAAGCTCCTGGAGAGTGCCATGCCTGGTATTCTTAAGGATAACCCGGTCATCCAACTGAGTACAATGTTAAACCTAGTTTTGCAAAGGAAACTGGGGGTGGATGATTCATGTAACGGGAAATTTCCGGATGAATGTTATATGGTGTATTCTTAAGGATAACCCGGTCACTACAAAGAAGTGATAAATGAGAAACTCCCACTCGGACTCTGAATGTACAAAGGTAAAACACATCTCATTGTCAGGATCAATCCCACCAACTTTCAAGCACTCTTTTGCTGAGATGAGATTTGCTCACTTCGTTGGATCAATTTTCCCTCATAAAAAACTCCCACTGGTATTGACGATTTATAATCTTCCACCACAAAATCCCTTACTGATCAAAGTAATTGATGGTGGGTCTACTAAAATTCTTCCTGGTTTAATCCACTCAAAATCCCGCTGTGTCTGTGCACTTAATACTCCCACTTGATTTGTACTCCTACTCTCACTATCCACTCGGTCAAACCTTCCCATAGTTAGGACCACAACCAAAATCCCCTCTCGATTCTTTCCATGAATGAGAGGTCCACAAATTAAACGATCAAATCTTTAAACAGTTAGGATCGTCTTAAACCCTCATTGGTCAAACCTTCCTACAGTTAGGGCCAAAGCCAAAATCCCCTCTCGATTTCTTCCATAAACGAGAGGTCCACTTCCAAATCGAACGATTAAACCTTCCTACTGTTAGGGTCGCCTCAAACTCCCACTTGGTCAAACCATCCTATAGTTAGGGCCAAAACCGCAATTCATTCTCGATAAACGAGAAACCTACCTTTAGTTCGGATTATCCAAATCTTTTCGATTCTCGGAGTGGAGATCTCACTCTTAGTTTCACCTTCCGATAGTTAGGATTATCCGAATCTTTTCGATTCTCGGAGTGGAGATCACACTTTTAGTTTCACCTTTCCGGATTCTTAAAGTGGAGATCCCACTTTTGGCCTTCTTGTTTTGATGATGTTTAACAAACAATTTACTTCTAATATTATTTGTCTAGTATTTGTGTTTTCGTATTTATTCTAGGCAAACAACGAGTTGGAGGTTGGATGGATTGAGCCTACACGATCACATCAATAAGGAGGTTGGCGGAATGTCGGGTTGAAGCTCTTACAATTCAAAGTTAAAGATCAAGTTCAAGCTTCATCCATAAGTGTACCAAGTCAAGCTTAATTGAAGATCAAGATTGCTTGGGTAATGTAGTTTTAGATTTTATATTATGTGTGTCATATACTCTAAGCTCAATATCTTATACACACACATTTATTGGTTTCTTCATATATATATATAGTTATATATATACATAAGTTTTTGGTTTCTATGCATATATATAGTTATATATATACATACATGTGTTTTGGTTTTTATGGTTATATATATGATATTACATATTCCATACTCTATTGTGCTTTAGTACTTACTGCATAGAATATGTAATTTTTGTGAAAATATTATCTTATTAGTTTATAGACTTAAATATCTATTTATACATGTTTTACTAAGTCTATAAAAATATTTCACAAAGTTTTAAAAGTTGGTTTATGTCAAAACATCAAAATTCAAGTATCTCATATTTTCATGTTTTGGACTATTTTGTAAAATGATGATATTTTTCATTTGGGAGGTCCTTTCTAATAACCAGTCGCTGTAGCATGTTTATTATCATGTCTACAATCATTCCCCAAAGTTTTACATTTTTTAGAATTTATTTGATATTTTTAAACAGTGTTTTAAATCAGCATACCAGTTTTCTGCTGTGTCAGTTTTTGGTCGACCGCACCGGTCGACCGCTCATTTGATCTTTCGTAAGCATGCAGCAGAGAGTTGGTCGTTCGACCGATGTGGTCGACCGAGAGCTCCATCGGTCGACCGCATGAATTTTCTGTCGACCGACGATTGTCCAGAACAGTTCTTCGATTTTTTTTGTTCTTCGCGGTCAACCGCGAATATTTTCGGTCGACCGCCAATAGATCCGTTAGACTCTAACGGCTATTTTTCTGAGCTATCTTCTGGGGACTTTTCTATCATTTGTTTTGGGGTTTTGGCTGAGATTCTTAGAGGGTATAAATACCCCATTGCTGATCTTTTTGTTTGACTAATGAAAAGAAGTTTTTAAACAAGTTTAAACAAGGGTTTAAGTGTGTTTAAGAGTTTGGTTTGTGAAGATAATTTCACAAGGGCTTGAGAAGATAATCTTTGGTGTTTGGGCTTCAAATCATCTCTCTCTCTCTCACTCTTGTCATTTATTGGAGAGGTTTTCTAAACTCAATCTAGCTTTACATTTTATTGTTTGATTATCATTTTATTAAGCTAGTGTTTATATTGAGTTTAGTTGATTTTATTTATCTCTTTGTACACACACAACCATTGAGCTTATTGTATTTACATTCATAGTATAATTGGGTTGTGGGATTGTGTATCTTAGAGAGTGAGCTTATAATTCGTTCTCATTCATTGTAGAGAATAAACACTTTGTATTGAGCCTAATTGTGAGGATTCACTTGTAATACACTTGTACACCGAGAGAAGTGTGTGGTGAGAGACGGGGTCGAATCCAAGAGGAGTGGCGTCGGTTGACGTGCCTAGGGAGAGGTTATAACCGAGCACTTGAGGAGGAGGACACGGGCTAGGACCAACACTTAGTGTGTGACGTGTGATTACATAGTGATTGTATTGTGAGGTGTAAACGTTGTTCGGGTGAACGTAGAAAACCCGGTTGTGATAGTGAAGATCTCCTCGAGGTGAGGAGCGGAGACGTAGGTCATAGGGACCGAACTCCGTAATCATATTGTTTGTTTGTGATTGCATTGGCGCACTTACTTTTATGTTCATATCTTATATCGCTTTTGTATATTGCTTGTTGATTATATTACCTACTATCTAGTTTAGATTGGTTACCCTTGAGTTTATATATCCTTGCACATACATTACCTATATCTCTTTGTTAGGATATATATTGTTGTTCATATTGCTTATCCTAACTCATATATCTTGTAGTATTTTATACTTGATAGGATAACTTGTTAAGTAATTTTAATTAGCATTTTAATTGGCATTTTAATCAGATTAGATTAGCATAAGACCCTAATCACCCCCCGTCTAGGGTCTAACACCCACTTCGAGTTTTCTTTGCAACTGGAGATAGAATATAAAATTCTCCTTCTTTAGCTTTAGGAGATAGAATATAAAATTCTTCCTCTCTCGCATTAGGTTTGTCTTTTTCCCAAAAGAAGACCTGGAGATAGAATATAAAATTCTTCCTCTCCAGCATCGGGTTCGTCTTTGCCCTAAGAGAATACACCATCTTTCAACTCCATAATCTGTGTCTTACACGCATAGGGAATTTTATCCTGAAGCCTAAGTAGGAATAAGTCACCACCTAACACGCGTTACCGGTTTAGTCTTTCACTGATTGAAAAGATACCAGAATCCGAGTCTGGGGAATTTTATCCTGAAGCCTAAGTAGGGATAAGGCAGCGCCTAACACGTGTTGCCGGTTAGTCTTTGACCGTAAAAGTGATAAAAGCCCACATATTCGATATTATGACAGGTTGTTATTGATAACACCAAAATCTGTGCTTCACACGCACGGGAAATTTTATCCTGAATCCTAAGTAGAGATAAGTCAATGCCTAACACGCGTTGCCGGTTTAGTCTTTCACTAATTAAAAAAGATACCAGAATCCGAGTCTGGGAAACTTTATCCCAAAGCCTAAGTATGGATAAGTCAGCGTCTAACACGCGTTGCCGGTTAGTCTTTGACCGTAAAAAGGATAAAAACCCACATATTCGACATTGTGGTAGGTTGTTATTCATAACACCAAAATCCGTGCTTCACACACGCGGGGAATTTTATCCCGAATCCTAAGAAGGGATAAGTCAATGTCTAACACACGTTGCTGGTTTAGTCTTTCACCGAGTGAAAAAGATACTAGAATTCAAGTCTGGGGAATTTTATCCTGAAGCCTAAGTAGGGATGAGTCAGTGCCTAACACGCGTTGTCAGGTAGTCTACTCCCGTAAGAAAGACGAAGTCTACGTATTCAATATTGTAGCACTAAAAAGGTTAACTCTTTTAACATAACGTTACATGCAGAACGGACTTCAACAATCTACATGAGCCCGACTCAAACGGTAATCAGTAAAGGCTCATCAAACCCATTGATGGCTGAGGGTTTGCCAAAAATCCTATAAGTGTGAGAGTCATTGACGCACCAGCTCCATTAGTTAGTATCGTGACTTGAGGATCCAACAACTTCAGGATAAAATCCATACATGCAGATGAATCAGCTTTAACAGTTGGTCCTACAGCCCTAATATTTGGGACCGCCATGCTCCAACGTCTTAAGAGCATAAACTGTATAGACACCGGTCAACGCGTTGTGACAAAAGTCAACGCCGGTCAACGCGTTATGATGGAAGTTAACGCCGGTCAATTTATGGCCTCCGATCAACTCCAAAGTTCAGATATAAATTCCTAACGAAGATGATCATTCCAACGTCAACTCAACAACACGAGCTAAGTTCAGAAACTTACACACAAACTCCAGTTCAAAACTTTAACAATGGTCAGACGATAAACGTAGCATCGGAAGAACTTCATCTATTCAACAAAATACTGAACAGACTGAAGGCTGAAGAAGTTAAGAATTGAAGCAGTTTACAGGTCCCTCTATGAGATTAAGGAAAGGGCTTATCTTATCTAAAGCATTTCAGACTCCTCAATAAAAGAATAAGTCTGAAATACTTTGGAGGGAGTATCTATATGCGTCTAAAAATGTCTATAGGTGTCCGTACAGAGCTCGAGACGGAGAAAAGATGACGAACGTCGTTATCTGAGTCTAAGAGGATTATTTGATGCCGACAAGTGCATGAACAGGAATGGCGAACCAACTATGTCTCATGCGCTCACCAGCCACCACCAATTGGCCGTCACACCTGTCGGTCAGCCCGCGCGCGTCAGTCAGCTCGCGTACGTCGGTCAGCTCCAAGTGACTGAACAGGCTCGTCAGTCAGCTCACGCGAGTCAGTCAGCTCTAAATGATCGGCCACGCTCGTCAGTCAGCTCGCGCACGTCAGTCAGCTCCAAGTGACCAGACGCGCTCGTCAGTCAGCTCGCGCGCGTCAGTCAGTTCTAAGTGACCGGACGCGCTCGCCAGTCAGCTCGCGCGCGTCAGTCAGCTCCAAGTGACCGGACGCGCACATCAGTCAGCTCGCGCGCGTCAGTCATGTCCAAGTGTCCGGACGCGTTGGTCGGTCGGTCCCTCGGTAGAGTGTACAAGTCAACACGACAGGCAAGTAAACGAAACGGCAGAAAGTACAAGTCCGGGAAAGTCGAGAAACACCGAAAGAACTCTAACAATGCTCGGAACTCGCGTGGCGCACGGGTCACCTCTTGGTGACCCACGGCCGCGCGGGTCACCATGGTCTGTCCCGCGTCCAAAGTTGTCCAGAACGTCCAAAACGCGTTTTTTGCTGTTTTCACGGGATTTCTTCTGTTCCAGAGGTTCCCAACTACCTGCAAATCATATCTAAACGTGAATGGGAGGTTGTTGACTGAAGATATGACCAAATATTCCATTCCTATCCAAATTAACCGATTTTAAGGCCTATAAATATGAAATGAGGGTTTCCGTTCTGAGAGGCGGAAAATTTGATCAAGAGGGCAATGTGCTGCTGGATTGAGGAGTCAAAGGAGGACGAATTTACAGCAAAGGCAAGTCAGATCCTAACAAACTTCAGCATAAAGAGGAAGGATTTCGAAGGATCTGAACCCGTATTTCCCCCCGTCCATTCCTTGAGATTAGGCTTGGTCTTAATCTCGAGAAGAGTTACTGATTTCACTTGGTCAATTTCAGTGCTTCAAGCGAATACTTCCTTGGTGAAGTAGGAGCTCTGTCAATTTTCTGACAACCGGATCTGATCCGCAGCAGTCCACGGATATCAACATCCCCAGCACAGGCGAAGACCCTACGCAAGAAAGAGTTAATAAACAGTTCTTGTGTTTATGTTCTAGAAAGTTGTAATCTTTATTTTTGTTATTTGAATTCATTGTAAACGATCAAAGTTGTAATGAACTCGATAATGAAAACTACTTTCAACGAAAACAAATATGTTATTTTCACACTTTTTACCATCCATAACAGTCACAAATAATATTGTTTTTAGTGAGAGATAAACTTACCATGATAACCATATACAAATTTCCCTACGAACTTCGATACCAACCAAACACAAAAAAATATGGAAAATGTCTAACCAACAAAAGTTTTATCATTTTTTAGATATCAATCAAACATAAGAAAAATGTGTAAATTGGTTTCCCACAATGTTTAATGTGTGAACTAAACACCAACAATCTATTTCTTGGAAAACTGTAGATAGCCAAAAACTTAGATTTCTTACACGAAATGGTGTTTCTCAATAAAATGGGAAATGAACCAAGCAGCCTCTTAGTGAAAGGTAAGCTTACTATAGTTATTATATACATTTTTCCTTACAAACTTTATTACCAATCAAACACAAGAAAATTGAGAAAAGTCTAATCAACCAAAAGTTTTCCCATTTTTTAGTTAACCAAACAAAGGAAAAGTGTGTGAATTAATTTTCCACCATGTTTTGTGTGAACCAAACAACAACAATCAATTTTATGGAAAACATTGGGAAAACACAAAACTTAGGCTTCTCAAGTGGAATGATGTTTCCTAATGAAATGGGAAACAAACCAAACAGCTCCTAACTGAAAATAATGAACTGAATCTCTGATGGATAATGAGTAAATGAAACTAACAAGAATCAGCAGCACTTGAAGCGTATCGATTAGGGGAATTATACATTTATACTGAATAAGAAAAAATACAGCTACCTCCAAAGTAACAAGCCTTAAATGGTTGATATATACACATGGCGAGAAACACTACCTAAAATACCTTCTAATACAGCACTAAATCTACAGTGGAGGACCTTCTCTGGTAGAAAACCAGGAACAGCACTAAATCTACAGAGATTAGATGAGGTCGCAATCTAAGCCATGAGTCCCTGCAAGAAACTTAGAACATAGAAGAGTTTTGTCTTTTGCTTTGTGAAACGAAATGTTTCACTCATCGCATCGACATAAGAATCTTCCTCTGCATAACTCTTTTATTAGCAGAAGCCTCCTTCACGGTCTGCTTCTTGTTCTTCCTAACAATTTTCTCAATCTGATCAATAGACCTGCACAGCTCCTCCTCTGCTTCTGTTAGCTTCCTGTCGCTGGGAGTTGGATTAATTTCAGAAAAAGAGCTGGAAGTGGATGGGGTTGGAAGTGGGTGCTCAACTGGAGAAGAAAATGTTTTGCCTGGAATTACTCGAACTGGAGTGGAATCAGTGTGTGAGTTCTGATCAGTGGTAACGCTAGATTCTTGTGGATTCTCGGTAGAGGTTTCACCAGCTTGGTTCAATTGTGCAGCCCTCCTCACTGCTTGCACTCGGAGCCTTCTCCTCTCATAAGCCTATAAAAGTTCAGAATCACAAAATTGAAACTTCACTTGATATATAAGCATTTCGAGCATTTCACTGAGCAAAGAAATTGGTTAAATAAATTGTCTAAACCCATTTCTATCCCTTAAATCCTTTGGTGGACAGAATAAACATAAATGTGATTATCAAAAGTACATATATCTAAACCTCAGATTATTTTTACAAATCATCAAGCACTGAAACTCAAAATGTAAAATAAACATATCAATCAGGTTCGATAGCACTTACTTAGCAATACCTGTAAATCTGAAGGATAATAAGAATGATAATCATCATCAGCTACATACACACTAAAATGCGAAAAAAATCATTAGATATTTGATAAGGGGAAATCACGTCATAATTATCGCTAGACAAAAGACATTTCTGAAAATGTTCAACAACAGAGTGTAATGGAAAAAGCTATCAGTATATATCTGGACAAAAGACATAGCTGAAAGTGTTCAACAACAGATCTCTCGGAGCAGCTATATTGCATAATCTTCAATAAACCCCTGGAGAAATTCTAGCGACAAGCCTGTAATCGTTCCCTATGAAATTTTGTAAGGAGTTAACGAAGTAAAACATGGGCAAATTTATACCAGAAACCTAACTCTAACAGAGAGCTATTGTTAAATATCTAGTAAAAATACAACAATTGGATAAAGTTATTACAAAATGGAAAACAAGAACTGCAAGTAATTAACTAGCGACAAGATAGCTTTTCTCTGTAGAAAAAAAAAATCAAAGTTATAAGGGATTGATACAGGCAGATCAAAGAGGACACCGAAAAATTTACAGATGATGTAAAAAAAAATATGATTTTGAAGAAAAAAAATTAACATAGTCACATTGATTGCCCCTGAAAAAACCAAGTAGCTTTTCCAATGAAATTAAGAAATCTTCAGGTAACCGTGAAGCGAACCAAAGGAATTATCAGGAACTTTGCTTAAACAGGATCTACTCCATCAGGCAAGAATTTTTATCGAATCCCTCTTTCAGATAGATTAATAATTTACATAAAAATCACGAAAAATAAAATAAGAGACAAGATTCTTACATGGACAATGGCAGTGATATCTCTCAGCGGAGTCCTCGGGTACCAATCCGGCATCACCAAGCTCCTCCTCCGCGAGCTTTGAATCCTCCTCCTCCTCAGCGAGGGACCCACCAAACCCGTTGGCTGTCTGTCATCCTTCCTCAAAGCCCTCTGCTGTCTCTTCGCCGCCGCCGCCGGTGACACCACCCGCCGGATCCAGAAACCCCCGGTCATCTCCCCTCGATGCACCAGCAGATCCATCGCGTCCCCCATCTTCATCCAAGAGAGCATTAAAAATAAAACAAATCAGTGAAAATTCGAGAAAAAAGAGGGAGTTTTCTGAAAACTTGGAAGTTTATTAACTGCTGTGGATAATTTCTTCGTCTCAGAGATTTAGAGATTGCGGCGGCTTCATTGAAATGGGAATCTTTCCCTACTGTGTCTGGTCAAATAAGAGACGGATCTTGAATTTTTAATAAGGGACAAGGGTTTCGGGGGGGTGACCGGATCCAGAAATGGAGTTTGGCATGGAGGAAATTTGGGTTCTGGTCACCGCCCGCCTAATTTTCAAACGTTCAAATTTAAAAAATTTGGGTTTGGGCGGGCCGGTGAAAATTGACGATTATGGCCCTAAGGAGGCGTCGAAAGCTGAGTTGCTTACGGTGTACATCAGGTTCAACGTATCATACTCAGCACTAGTTAATTAGGGGCTGTTTGGTTCGTTTCCTAAAAACCAAGAAATGGAAAGTTTTTTGGAAATGTAATATAATATTATTAGATTCCATTTTCATTCCAAAAAAACACCCACAACATCCAATAAAATATTATTTTCATCATCCAACTCATCCACAACATCTAATAAAATATTATTTTTATCCCCCAACTCATCTCATCTTATCTCATTTCTTACTTTTAAAAATAAATCAAACACAAGAAATGGGTCACATCATCCAAGTCACATCACCTCATCTCATCTCATCTTTAAAAATAACTCACATCATCCAATAAAAAATTGACAACTCATCTCCTCTCATCTCCATTTTTTCTCTCTCCACATCCTCCAAAAAAACTTGGAAATGGCTTTCCAAAAGATTGGGTCACATCAACCAATAATATAATGACAACTCATCTCATCTCATTTCTTTTCTTAATTTTAAGAAGGAACCAATCACAATAAAAGAATCTAAACAAGGAAAGCTTTTTCTTTTCCTTATTTTTTAGCCAACCAAGCACAAAAAAAGAACCTCTAATAAGTTTTATTTTAAAATAACTCACATCATCCAATAATATGGTGACAACTCATCTCATCTCATTTCTTTTTCACAATAAAAAGTGAACCAAACACAAGAAATGGAAATGGTTTTAAAAAAGCGTTTCCTTTTCCTTTCATTTCCAATATTTTTAGCGAACCAAACAGCCCCTTAGTGGACCGGTGGTGGTGAAGAGAACGGGATCCAGGTGTCCAACGAAACGCGCACGCTCGTTTAGTATCTTGCACGTGCTTCACATTCTAGAGCATTCGTGCGATACATAACGCGGCTTCCCGAACTGAGTAATAATCTGGTACGATGCTGAAAGAGCTTATTAAGGACGGCGTGATCATATGATCACATGCCTCGCATGAGCGCTATCTAATAATTTGGTTTTATTATTTGAGATGCACGAACGCTTAAAAATTAATGTGTAATGTAAATAGCTGTGGCTGTTTATTTTTCTTAATTTGCCTCCAAATAAGCTTGATATTATTATCAAGGGGTGTTTGCATATTTACAATCAAATCATGCATATTTGCAAATTTACCTTCCAAATCTTAATATTTATAAATTTACCACTTAAATCAGTAAAATGGAACAAACCTACAAGCATATAGTAGAACATTCCACCAAAGGAGATGATAGGTGCTGCTGATACGGACTTAAGCAGGGCACTCATGGATATATCCCTTGCTCGTCGGCAGCTTCACCTTAGGGCCTGTTTGGTTCGTTTCCTTCACTTTCCATAGATGATTTTCCTTCACTTTCTTGTGTTTCCTTCACTTTCCTGAAAAATGTTTCTTGTGTTTGTTTCGCCCAAAAATATGTATTGAAACTACTTTACATCATTTTCTAGTGTTTGGTTCAACTTGAAAAAAAAATGTAGTGAAAGTACTTTACATCATTTTCTAGTGTTTGGTTCAAACAAAAAAATTAAGAAAACTTGATTGTGGTCACCATGGTAAGATTACCACCCAACATAATAGTTGTGTTCAGAAAAGGCCATTATTTCATTATCTGCCTCGCCATAAAGTTTATAAAGCAATGTTGACTGCAATATATTGCCTCGCCAATATATTGTTGCTATAAACTTTGGCTGCATATCTTAAAAATAGCTCATCATCATAACACAAACTATGCATACCAACCAAAGGCTAACCAAGAGCTGAAACCAAGGCCGAGAGCAGGTTGAAACCATGCACAAAATTAAAACAAAGGCCAAGCATCAACATGAAACCAAAGAGCTGGAACCAAGGCAGAGAGTACAATAAACCTGCACAAAATTTAAATAAGGGCCAAGCAGCAACTGAATTCGAAGGCTAACCATAGCTGACCAACCAAAGTACAAGCAAGAGCTACAAGAGGCCAACACAACCAAATCCCAAGCAATAAGAGGCTGCAACTAAGGAAAGCACAAAATATAGAGCTGCAAGAGGCCAACACAACCAAATGCCAAGCAACAAGAGGCTGC
>BQKN01000510.1:200826-233253 GCA_022839385.1 Asparagus kiusianus | reverse complement strand
ATCATAGAGAGATTCAGTGGGGGAGCCATGCTGGGGCTAAACGGGCCGCATCTGCGCCCCCCCCCCCCCCCCACCCCAATTATTAAAAAACAAGTAGTATGCATCATTTACTAATGTGTATTTTATGGGGCTAAATGGGATAATGTACTTATCCTTTATAATACCTCTTAACTTCTTTGTTCACTCTCTGTTGAATTTTCAAGTCCAAACTACGATTTTTGAGTCAGATTTTTCCTAGTCTAGTTTATTCTCTATTGAATTACTATGTTAAAATTCCAAAAACATAGTAATTTTTAGTTTATATAGATGGTTTAAATGGTAAAAATTGTGCTAATAGTTGTTTTCTCTTTGGGTAGAGATAATTTTACTAATTTAAACTTTTGTGATGGACTAGACTTTTTTATATATTTTTTGATATATTAATAAATAGTATTGCAATTTTACTACAAACTTTGCATAACATTATGGAAAATTCTTGAAATGTTGAGTTGTTGACATTTGTTTGGAATTATATTCATTTGTGGGTGTTTGGTTTATTTTATTTTCAACTACGAAATGATTACAATAAATGAAGGCAAGAAGAGTGCTATTGTAAATAGTATATTATGATTATAAATATGATTTTGAAAATCTTATATCAAGATACTAATCAACTGTGTTAAAAATTCTATATGTTACCATGTTTGCTTATTTTTTGGACCCCTGTTGTCGAAATACATGGCTTTGTTACTGGAGAGATTTAGACAGTATAATTGATAGAAGATATCAGATGAGAATGAAGATGATGGATAATAGGAATTTCTCAATTGCCCTTGAAAGATAAATAATTTACGAAACTAGGTGTGGAACTTGAAATACATACGTGAGCATTTTTTAGCGATGGCATATAGAGCGAAATTTATGGAAACTAATTACCAAGTATACCATCAGAACACCAAAATTTAGTTTTAGGAGCATTGAAGTTGTCGTCAAATTAGAAATTTTGACAATTGTCTCCGATGGGGTTTCATATTTTGAAAAAAGTATATGACCGTATCATTAGTAACACTATCAAATACATCTTTTTCATATATGTCACTAAAAAATCATTGAACCAATCGTTAATCATTTTATTTCGTGTATTGCTCTTTATCAACTTCATTACAGAAAAAACTCTTTTCACGGTTACCGTAGCCATAGGTAAAAATGAGTGGCATCTTCAAAAGTAAATAAACTAAAGGATAGATAATATTTTTTAGTCACCACCATCTTCTTTGAAAGATCACATATTCCCGTTAAATTAGCTAATCTTGCATCTCTATCCCATCAGTAACATAATTGTCAAGTTGATTCTTAGTGTTAAGATCTCAATATTTGAAAATTACTATTAAGTCCCCCAAATAATACAAGAAGTTTGAAATCAGTCCCCTATGTTACTATGTAACAAAAGCCATCCGCAGTTCGGCCAATGCTTAACTTTGAATGAATAATTACCAAATCACCCTTACTAAGGAAGGCTTGCCCCTCTATTGTTATTTTCCCTCTCTTTGGCTTCTGCTTCATCTATTGAGAAAAGGATAGTCATTTTTCTCTCTTCGCCGAAAAATCAACATCAAAACTTGTTCTCTTGCCCTAAATTATGTTTGAATTTGTAGTAGTAAGGGTGCAACTGGCATTCCACTTCAAAAAGTTAAAGTTCAAAAAACATTCCTTTCAATTGATATAGGTGTTGATTTACTAGGGAGACTAATTACAAGTGACTCATAATATTTGAGAGACATGATAGAGATTTTCAATAACGTGAGAGACAAACCTCAAAATGACAAACGCTCCCACACTTAATGCTATATTTGCAGAAAAGAAAGTAATCTTAAAATTTGAAAATCAGCAAAAATCTCCTTGAATTTGGGAGAAGAATGTCCAATCATACCACAATTATACTACAATACTCTTTCGTACGGGTGTCCAAATGGGCCAGACCGGTCACTAGGCAGGCCTAGATTTTTTTTATTTTTTTATTTTTTTGAATTAGACTTTTTGAAAAAAAAAATGCAAGTTCAAACTTGTTTACAAAGACAGTGAAATTGTTGCAACTTGAAAAGAAATTCTACTTTATTATTAATCTAAAAAATCTAACAATTACAATCTATTTTTCTAAAAATTGTTGCATCACAGTAGTTGATTATATCCTAATCAGGTTAGCACATATTCATCTATATCAATATCATGTGTAGCTCTTTCTAAGACAATCATTACAAATGAGTACATCATAACTAGACTAGTTTGGCATCTTCTATTCTTATTCTATTGCAGCATCTGCTATCGTCAAACTTGAAGTATGTCTTCGATATTAGGAACATGGTCGAGGTTTTGACATTTCTTTTTTGACATCCATCAATCTTGTAAGAACATTATCACTTGTATGATAGTCGGTCCCGAAGCTATAGTAGAAACATACACTATCAATAAATCATGAGCTATGATGGAAGCACATGATATGAAATTACACCATATGCTTTTCACCATTGTAAAATATTACATACCTAATTATTTTCACTCATAGGTAAAGGTGCGGTTAAATATTGTTCAAGATCAGAAAATCCCTTACCGATGATGATCCTTCACTACCACTACCAATACAATTAGTTAATTGGTCTATTAACATCTTCCTATTAAATAACATGATCACATACTCGGGATAGAGCTCAAAGCCATAGGCGCCTTAGCTTGACAACTTCCACAATGTCGAGTTACATACTCTTTGTATAATTTTTAAAAATGTTATTTGATTGTGTTATAATAAGTAAGAGCAGTAATAGAATCATCCATATCATTTTTACCTTTTTTTGTTACCATATAAAGAATACAATAAAATTTGGAGTCCAATATCCTTCAAGTATGGATGAATAAGAATACCCAAACCAAAAAATAATACGAATGGGTCTATAATACTTATTAAATTTTATTTTTATTTGTGTAAGCATATTTGAAAAAAATGATATGATTTTTGATAAGTATTTAAAAAATTTGAATTCTAATAACTTGTAAAGTAGCTTGAGTTATAGTTGGGTAATAACAATAAGAAAAAAGGAGAGTAGCTTCATAAAAAACTTGCAGCATAATTTTAACACAAGTTATAATATTCCATTCTTGTGCAGTCATTCCATATGTGGAAGAACTAGAACAAGAACTAGAAACATAGAAATTTATAAAAGTATCTATAATTTTTTTATACTCTATTGTTACATTTAATGTAGAATTCCACCTACGTTCAATATCTTGTAGAATTCTATTAGCACTCATATTTTTTATTTAACAAAGATTTTTTTTCCACTTTTTAAGTCTTTTTTAGAAGCATTAATAAAATAAGTAATATTCCTAATTATTTTCATCATCGATCTAAATTTATTAAATACACTTTTTACAATTAAATTCAAATTACGACACATGCATTGAATATGAGAAAATTCACCATCGCATGCAATAACAAAAACAATTTAAGACCATTTACTGCTATATTATTATTACTTACACTATATTATATAGTGAAAGAATCAAAATTCTTTTAGACATTTCTAGTTTGGTTAGTTCTTTCATTATTAAAATTGCAACATTTACACCAGGGTGTGATTCTTTAAATAAAATAAAAGAAATAACTCTTATAAACATTTCCTAACTCATCAACCCAACGTGATGTGAAATGTCTAAATATCAAAAGTTAGAGAAAATCTATAATTTTAACTTTGCAAATAAGTAATTAATTTTGTTTTTTTCGCTTGATAATAGTTTACAATATCACATTGACAAGCTTAAATGAGAAAATTTTTTAGCAGCACGTTAATGACTCTCTCTAATCATATCTTTAAAATTATCATCTTCTGCCACTTTAAAAGGAATATTTTTTAAGAAGAGGAACCCTGATGATGCATTTCCTTACTTGAATTGCTTCAATTCCATTGAACGAAGATAATCGAGAGAGAAGATATTCATGGATATTGGGTTGAGATAATCGTTGCCCACTATTGTGGCTCACTAAATATCATTCGAGATGGTTAGTGCCCAACTTATGACGAGCTCTAAAGACTTTGTCACAAATAGTACACTTAGCCTTTTAATCAAGGATACGATCGTGACTATCTCCTTTTATTTCAAACTTCTGGAAGAAATCCCACACTCTTTTATATGTTGATGTTGGATCTTTAGGTTCTAGTTCTGGCAGATTGGCGGTATCTATACTGGGAGGATTCATATCGGGAACTAATGTTGTATTCTCATCCTCGAAGACTTCATAATTGGATAAGGAAGCGATTGAAGATTTGGCAATGAGAGAATTAGAATATTAGTTGAGAGTATTTAAGAGTATAAGAGTAAAGAGAGAGTATTAAGAGACAAGAGAATGATTTTGGGATGAGAGAATGCAGGAACCCCCCCTGTTTTGTCCCGGTTTTCAAAATACGCACCTTTCTTTGCTCCTGATAAAGTTGTAATGCCTGTAGTTTGGAAAATACCTTTGATTGACTTCAAAACATCTTTGACCAATTAAAAAGTATGCATAGTAAAACTGCCCTACTAGCATTAACACAAAATAGATGGGTACTCGAAAAAATCCTAGATGATAGATGTGAATGGATAAAGTAACATTACTGCACTTTCAGGGTATGTTTGGCAAACTCTTGAAACTTGTCCAGGACTAAACTAGCCCAGTTTTGGGTTAATTTGTGATTGACAAAAACCGGGTTAGTTCTAGCCCACTTCTTCTTTGGCCAAAAATAGGTCTTAAACCCAGTTTGGTATTAGACTAGAACCCCCTTGGTCCAACTCTAAACTAGCTTAGAAAAAAACTAGGCAAAGATTAAACTTGGCCTAGTTTTTAGGTGATTGCCAAACACACCATCAAGAATGAAAAAAATAGGATTATGAGATGAAAACTATGAGAATTCATACTAATGTGCTTATTTTCACTTGTAAACTAGAAAGTAAGTGTAATACAAATGTAAGCACTCATGAATTCTAAAAGTTTTTTTTTTCTGATATGACTCCCTTACATCTTTCATACTTCGAAGTTAGTCCCTCAAAATGATTGAAATTGCTATTAGATCTCCAATTCTTAAGATAGTTTGAAAGTAATCCTAAAATCATCAAATTTGCTATTAGGTCCCCTAATTCTCTTAAGTTGTTAATTTCACATTTATCCCCCCTAAATTAGGGGGTGCAAACAATTTAGATACGAGTCATATGTTATATTTACCATATTCGTATTCGCTTATCAGCCACAAATATATGTACGCATATGCCTTGGTAAGGAAACTCATAACTGTATCTGCTAAAATTAGCCCCCAGTGCTTATCGTGGCAATTCAGCTTCCCGAGTTTGTTATCTGGAGTGTAACCAATTGCTAAACAAAATTCTAAAGGTTATCAAGGGTAGTTTATTATGCCCGATGTGTTTGTTCTCGCACCAAGAATTTCAGTGATAGGTTCTCCAAAATCAAGGCTGAAGTTGTCCCGCTACTACGAGCACCAACTTTATTCAACAATGGACACTTTCCATTGATTGGTAGCAGAGTCACATCCTCATAAGGGATGATCTTCCCCTCACCTTCACCTTCTCCATTCCCTCCTTCGATCATGTTGATAGTATCCACCCTAGACTGGATGGAGATCCTAATATCAGAAGAGTATATGTCGACCCTAGTTCATCACCGGAATGAACGCTTTCTGATGAATTTTCACTTTTTTGATGGATGATTTTCATCATTCATTGAATCTAGCTGTAGTCAAATAGAATAGCTACTTTGGCTTGAGTGCATCGATATGGGCTGTGGCATCTGGTTTTTAGCTTTTCAAACTTCGGGACATATTCATTATTTGATTCAGGGGATCATATGCCGGTGGCATTGAGTCAGGAGACTAGGTTAAGATGTCATCTCGTCTGGGTAAGCCTACATGCCACCATATATTATATTATCTCAGCCTCCCCTAGTAGCAGCTCCTCTTTTAGGTTGCCAATCAGCTTCCATGTCATCCCCTCCTCTCCCTAGGCCTAACCTCAAATAGTAGTAGTCTTGCACCCATGATTGTTGTGCAAGGGCTCATGTGGTTTACCCCCATCCTATTGACCGTGACTGCTGTCGGGTCACTATGTTTAGTTAACTCTTCTCCTACGAGACTCTTGTTTTCTCTGAAGATTTGAGTTTGCACCCCTTGAGTATCTAGCAATTATTGTCTTGACTAATCTTCTCTTCGTGCTTGCGATGACTCATTGGGAGTCTGTGCTCGTACTCCTAAACAAGCTATCAAAAACTGAAGTCCATGCTTGGGGCTGTGTGGATGGCAAGGTGATGTCATAAGATTGTACTTAGCATAGTACAATAGGGGCAACAAGAGGAATAATAGTGACATCCGATTCTAGTAGAGAAGCTGTGGTAACAAATGACTTGTTGCTAGAATATGATCGATCACACGCATCCATGAAGTTCCCCAGGTCACCAAGAGGACTAGGCTTTAATTTTGATGAAATAAAAGGCATTTGATATGATCCTATTTGAGTTCAAGATTCAAACATCTTCTTTACCTTCATTTATGCGTGTTATGACATTAATTAACCTAAGTAATAATTCTCCTCTTAGAGTCAACACTGAAATTACCCTAGAGGTGGGGTGAATAGGGTAATCAAACAAAATGTGCAACTAATGAAAATACAATTCAATTTAAGACATAAAATATGATAATAAGTAATAATAAAAGAGAGAGAGAGAGCGAGAGATAGTTAGCCAATAAAGATGACGATATGTTCACGAGGTTTGGTCACTCTCAACCTACATTCCCGACCACCTCTCCCGATGGTAATCCTCTACACAACCCGGTTTGAAAGCTTAAACTTCTACACAATGATCTCCACGAGATCAAATTCTCCACACAATGATCTCCTCGAGATCTATCACTCCGCACAATGCCACAAATACAAGATGAAAAAAATATAATCTCTCTTACAAGTATCCTATGGCAAAGATGAAGAGATGAACAGTTGAAGCACATGAATTTGTGAGATATGAAAATAAAAAACTTAGAAGAAAAGGCTTGAGCAAATTTTCGTTGAAAAATTAAAACACAGGTTGCCTTCTTTCTCTACTTGATTATGATCAAATGAGCCTTTGAGAGCTATTATAACCTCACAACCAAATCTGAAGGTATGAGCTTGAAATCAGATGAAATCTGCCTAAAAATGTTATCCAAAATCCCTTAAAAACTAGAAACAGATAAAACTAGCCGTTACCAGAAAATTTGGGATTGGTCAACTGATCAACTAACTAGTCGACTGACCAGAGCAACTAAAACTGTACAGGCTGATGATAATACTATCGGTCGACTGGTCAAAATATCGGTCGACTGCTAAAAGGACCATTAGGTCGACCACTTTTAGTAGTCAGTCGACTGGTCTACTGAGATGGCTGAGACTATAAAAATAGCCTACTGCCCAGTCGACTGAAAATAGGGTCGGTCGACCGAACACTGATATAATATATATTTACTAAAAGATTAATTTTCTAAATTCATTTTAAAATATTAAAACAACTCCAAAAATAGTAATACTTAGGAAAAAGTTAATAAATATGAAGATAAATATTTTAGAAGAGGAATTTCTAAAATAACATTTTTCATTTCTGAAAACTTATTATTTTGCAAAAACCATCAAAAAATGCGAATTTTGAAATGTGTGTGTGTAATCCCCTAATGCTTCAAAAGTTATCAACTTTATTTCTTGCCTACCTTTTGATCTAGAGAGAAATAAAATACAAATATTGCTTATGATTGTATACAAAGCTTGAGCATCGATATTCGCTAAGATTTGTTGATGAAGCTCTTCTTGAATATATACTTGAACGCTCTTCTTAAATAGATATATGCTTGAGTTGATCTTTGAGCATTTAAGGCTTCTTCATTAACTTGCCTCCACCTCCATGAATATCATCGTTAAGGCGCAAATTCATCTATCCTCCTTTAATGACACTATACTGCTTGATAGGCATATCCTACGTAGGACCACTTGACAAGCAATTAGTACCAATAACGAGATTTGTAAATCATTATGAAAACACGAGACCTAACAAACACCTGTCCCATATCAGCATTAATCAATCACACTAGCACACCCTCACCCAGGGGCAACTTGGGTAGCCTGGACATTTGACTCGTCCTGAGCTAGACCGAGTTGAGACCAGCTCTCACTCGACCTCATCAATCGAGTTGACCATCGTCATTCACTCAGAAGTGGGTTGAGAACTTACATGGCCGACTTGAGAGGCGATACTTGTCGACCTATTCTCCAAGTCGAGCCCTCAAGATTACCCACTTGGCCTGCTATATCACCCGATAACTTGTGTAGCTGACTAAAAAGGCGGTGCTTGTCAGCCTTTAGCCAAACAACTAGATAGGCGGTGTATCATCGAATCCTCCACCGACAACCAGTCACCATTACATTAAATACATGGTCAAAAATTATCATTGCTTCAGCCCTAAAATTCTTTATGACTCATTAGGCTTCGTCAGCACCAAGTAGCTACCGTCGCTTTGTATTAACCACCTGGATGACCCATACCACTTATGGCTGACACATGTCAGTTGTTTGCCGAGTAAGCTGCAGATATGGACTCGGCCATAATTACTTATTTACCCCTCTTAGGGGGTGTGCGTGTTTGTGTGTGTGTGTACATATATATGGGCTCATTACCTACTAGCGAAAAGGAGGAGATCGGAGGAAGCTCTCAGGGGGGCTATTGGTATGCAACTTTTGCATACTTAGAACTATCTTCAGTTCCTTAGTATCTTCTCCACTAAAGCTCAAATACTATATTGATTGTCAGAGGAATCACCAGAGAGCCCAACTCAGGTTCTCTAACGAGTGTTATTATGGAGCTTTCTTGTACAGACAAGGGACTAGTCTTCAAATATTGACTTGATTGTCAAAGGAGTCACTCATATCGACCTTAAGACCTGTTCACGGTGAAAGTTGATTTCTTCATTGCTGAATATATTACACGTTTATCGATTACGGATTCAAAGTAAAATTAGTCTTTTTATAAGACTTTCTTACACAATGAAAAAAATAAAATAAAAAAATACAACTCTCTTTAAACAAACGCAGCGGGTGTTTATTGCCCTCTGCTTGCGTGGGATCTTGGCCTGTGATGGGGACGTTGATATCCGTGGACCACCGCCGATCAAATCTGATTGCTAAAAAATTAGGCAGAGCTTCGTCGATTCGTCAAGGAATCAAGAAGCCGAAATGCTTATCTCGGCAACAGTGAGATAATTGCCTTCTTAAGATTACCGCAACGGGGTAATCTTAAGGGACGAATCGGGATACAGATATAACGAGCTCCTCTTCTTTATGCCGAAGAATCCGCTGAAGTCTCCTCCTCCTCTCTGAAATTCATGGCTCTTCACTCCTCAATTCCGCAGGGCTTCGCCAACGCTCGAGAAATCCAGCTCTCCCAAAAATGAAGCCCTAGGGCTGTATTTATAGGCTCCAGGAAGTCTGGGCGGTTAAAACCGCATAACGGCTAGTTTTTAGGGCTGGAGACACCCTTGGGTGTCTCAACGAGTCCGAGACACCTCGAGGTGTCTCAACTCAAGTTGAGACGCTTTGTTTTGCACACTTGTCCGTTTTCGCCGTAACTTTTTCATCCGGACTCAGATTTGAGTGATTCAAAGTGCGTTGGAAAGCCAGCGAGGATTTCTATAAGCTCCAATGATTAGATCATGGTGGATTAGGCTAGGATACGAGCGGTGTTTCACCTTTTGTAAGTGACACGGGGCTCCCAATCAATTCGTATCCTCGTTATTCTGAAACTTCATTACTTCACGTAGTTCGTCGATTCACTTTAAGTGTTCGTCGACATCAATCAAGATTCTGTAACTTGGATAGCGATGTTCATCGTCTTCTCTTAGCTTTGAGCTGTTCGTGGAGACCTATAGGTAATTTTCAACGCCTAAAGATACCCCCTCCAAAGCGTTCCAGACTCGTTTCTTTTATAGAAGAGGCTAGAATACTTTGGATGTGATTGGTCCAGCCTTCGGTCAGTGTAAAGGACCCGAAGTTAGCTTCAATTCTTTACTTCTTCGATTTTTAATCTATCCGATGCTTTAACAAATAGTTGAATTTCTTTCGGTGCTACGTTTATCGTCTGGCCGTCGCCGGAGTCTCAAATCTAAAACTGATGAGTTGAGTTTGGCTCGTGTTATTGAGTTGACTTAGAACTGGCCATTTTCGTTGCATCGTGCTAACTTAGGGTTTCAGATCGCCATATGTTAACTTTTGTCACAACGCGTTGACCGACGTTGACCTAGGGTTACGTGTTGACCGGTGTTAACCTAGAGTTTCGGATTGCTCGGCATTGACTTTAGGTTTCAGATCGTCGTACATTGATTTTTTGTCGCAATGCGTTGACCGGCGTTAACCTAGGGTTTCGGATCGCTCGGCGTTGACCTAGGGTTTCGGATCGCCATATGTTGACTTTTTCATCACAACGCGTTGATTGGCGTTGACCTAGGGTTACGTGTTGGCCGGCATTGACCTAGAGTTTCGGATTGCCTGACATCGACACAGTTTAAGTTCTTAAGGTATTGGAGCATGACGGTTCTAAGTGTCGGGGCTGCAGGACCAACTGTTAAAGCTGATTCCTCTGCATGTGTGGATCTTGGATACTCGAGTCACGGGACCGACTAACGGAGCTGGTGCGTTAATGACTCGTATTTATAGAATTTTTGGTAAATTCTTAGCCATCAACGGGTTTGATGAGCCTTTACCGACTACCGTTTGAGTCGGGCTAACATGCAGATTGTTTAAGTCTGTTCCACATGTGACGTTAAGCTAAAAGAGTTAACCTTTTAGTGCTATGATATTGAATACGTAGACTTCGTCTTTCTCCTGTGAAAAGACTAAACAACGATGTGTATCAGACGTTGACTTAGGATTTTTGGCAAATCCTCAGCCCTCAACGGATTTGACATGCTCTTACCGATTACCGTTTGAATCGGGCTTACATGCGGATTGTTTAGTCCGTTCCGCATGTGACATTGTGCTAAAGGAATAAACTCCCTTAGACTTGATGCTACAATATTGAATACGTAGACTTCGCTATTGTTACGAGAATAAGCTACCCGGTAACGTGTGTTAGACGCTGACGTATCCCTACTTAGGCTTCAGGATAAAAGTCTCCAGACTGGAATTCTGGTGTCTTCTTCAATCGGTGAAAGACTAAACCGGCAACGCGTCTTAGGCGTTGACTTATCCCTACTTAGGATTCAGGATAAAATTCCCCGCGCGTGTAAGGCACGGATTATGGTGTTATGAATAACAACCTGCCACAATGTCGAATATGTGGGCTTTGGTTCTTTTTACAGTTAAGAACTAACCGGCAACGTGTGTTAGGCGTTGACTTATCCCTACTCAGGATTCGGGATAAAATTCCCCGTGCGTGTAAGGCGCGGATTTTGACGTTATGAATAACAACCTGCCACAATGTCGAATATGTGGGTTTTGGTTCTTTTTACGGTTAAGAACTAACCGACAACACGTGTTAGGCGTTGACTTATCCCTACTCAGGATTCGGGATAAAATTCCCCACGCGTGTAACGCGCGGATTTTGGCGTTATGAATAACAACCTGCCACAATGTCAAATATGTGGGCTTTTGTCTCTCCTACGGTCAAAGACTAACCAGCAACGTGTGTTAGGCGCTGACTTATCCCTTCTTAGGCTTCGGGATAAAATTCTCCAGACTTAGACTCTGGTGTCTTTTTCAATCAGCGAAAGACTAAACCGCAACGTGTGTTAGACGTAGGCTTATCTCTATTTAGGAGTCGAGATAAAGTTCCCCGTGCATGGGATGTACGGATTTGAAGTTAAGAATTGTGTCTTTTCTCAGGGTAAAGACGAACCCAAAATAGAAGAGGAAGAATTTTATATTCTATCTCCCGACACCGAAGAGGAAGAATTTTATATTCTATCTTTAGTTGGAAAGAAAACTCAAAGTGGGATCTCCACCCCCAGAATCCGGAAAGATGAAACTAGGAGTGGGATCTCCACTCCGAGAATCGGAAAGATTCAAGTAACCCTAACTTTTATAGGATTGGTTGCTTGATCCAAAAAAGAGTTCCTCATTTATTAAGGGGAAATTCCGATTTTGACCCTAACTTTTATAGGTTTGGCTAAAAAAGAAAAGGATGGAAGTCTTTCGTTTATCGAAAGGGATAACTCAATCTTAGTCCTAACTATCTGCAGGTTTGACTAAGTGAAGTTGGAGACAATCCTAACTTTTATAGGTTTGATTGCTCAATTTGAAAGTGGACCTCTCGTTCATGGAAGGAATCGAGAGGGGAATCTAGCTTTGGCCCTAACTTTTATAGGTTTGACCTGAAAGCAAAGGGAGTGGAATACAAGTAGCAGTAGAAATACTGGTCTGTACTAGCCACTCGATGGAGGATTTTGATGTTAAGTGATCAGGACTTAATACGTCAAGCTTTGAAAATTACCATGAATTGGCGGATAGAAATTTTAGTGGACCCATCATCAATTGATTTGATCAGTGGGGGATTTTGTGAGGAAAGGTTGATCTGTCGTCAAACACCAATAGGAGTTCTGTGAGGGAAGATTGATCCAACGAAGCGATCAAATCTCGTCTCAGCAAAAGAGTGTTCGGAAATCACAGTAGGGGTTTAGTGTTTATCACTTTGTTTGTAGTGATCGGGTTATCCCTAAGAAAATTACATATAGTATTCTTTCAGGAACTTCTCGTTACCTGAATCATCCACCCCCAGCTTCTTCGCGAAACTGGGTTTATCATTACATTCGGTTGCATGATCGGGTTATCCTTAAGAATATTACGTATAAAATTCTCCAGGAACTTCCAGTTAATGGTAGGAAACAATTTAGACTCATATACCTATTAGAGTATCGGAAGGAGCAGTTTATACTCTTATACTTATCGGAGTCTTAGAAGGAGCAGTTTATACTCTTATACTTGTCGGAGTGTTGCCATTCTCATTTGGCTTATCCTAGCGTTATGACGCCGGCTTCAACCAAGGTTTGGATGCTATTCTTTAAAGTAAAACAAGTCTTGGTGGGATGAAGGATCCTTCTGTGGTACGAGCAGTACTTCGGATCCGTAGTATTGTCAGCTTCCTCCTGATTTGTGATGGGTGCCAGCTTGATCTTGTTGTTTTCAAGAAGGGTCTCGAAAATGGCTGGAATGTCTTCATCCTTGAATGAGTACTCTTTTTGGAGCCTCGAATCCGAAGTCTTCTGCTGTCTTCGGGGCTGCTGTTGTGATGTCTGATTAACGTCAATAACTATTGTAGGTGCCTTCCCTTCATCATGGGAAACGAGACTCGGATTCAGAGGGTTAGCCATCGGTTGGTTTCTTTCGACCTTCCTCCTTCTGAGAAAGCGTTCGGCCTGCTCTCCGCGCACCTTCAACTCTTTCCAGGTATTGAGCGGCTCTACTCCCATAACGTCCAAGATGTTAATGGACAAGTTGTTATGATAGGTTTGCAAGATGAATTCCTCCGTGACGGGATCCTTGCAGTTCATTGCCTGATTGCGGAAGCGTTTGATGAAGGTATCCACCGACTCTCCGTCTTTTTGTTTCTCATCGAAGAGTGTCCTGATCGACACTTCGGCGTCATCATTGAAGAAATGAGCGAGGAACATGCTCTTCAGGTCCTCCCAGCTGTTGATGCTTCCGGGCTTAAGACGGTGGTACTAATCGAAGGTAGGCCCGCGAAGGGTGCCAACGAATGACCACACCATCAAGGGATCGTTGCCAGAAATTATTCCCAAATGAGACTTAAAATATATTAAGTGCTGAGTAGGGGAACCATTTTCGTCAAACGGCATGAAGTTTATCAAGGTGAACTTTGCTGGATATGGTATCGAATCCCACTTTCTTAGGTATGGAGACGGAATACCGGTCCTTTTTATCCCCTGAACAGACATTAGCATATTGATTTTGCTCTCGAGGTCCTTTATTTTCTCGTCCTCGTCTGTATCAGATCTTGGATGATTCCTGAGAGGAATAATGGGGCCACTCCCAGTATTGTCATCTTCGGTGGGACTACCCCCAGTATTTTTACCTTCGATGGGACCACCCCCAGTGTTCTGGTCGAAGGGAGGGTTCTCAGACGTTCATCCACCTCTGAATCGTTACATGCTTGGTTAGCAAGGTTGCGACGGCTGGATTCACTTAATTGATTGGACAGGACCCGAATTTGTTGATCATGCTCTTCCCTCATTCGCATCATGGCCATTTCTATTTCGAACTTGAAGTTCTCTTTTTGTTTGACCAAGGCATCCTCAACCATTTTGGCTATTTCCTCGGTGTTAATCACAAACACTTCACGGGATTGTCCCGGACTGGATACCGTATTATCAGAAGTGATTACCGAGTTAGCATCCGATGCTTCATCATCCGAGGATAACCCTCTCTGTATTCTCTGATAATCCCTTTGTCTAATAGTTTCTGATCATAACTGAGTTAGATGATGTGATACAAATGGATCAGAACTAGAGGGTCGAATCGATTTTCCCTTATCAATCATATTGACGGTGACCTCTGGGGGTTCATCACCTTGAACGACCGATCGTTTATTACGGAGACGCTTTGGATTAGACTTAGCCTTTCCGTTGGAGATCCTCTCAAATACCGAGATCCTCTGTGCAGAGGTCTTGGGGCAGCTACACGCTGATAATACTACCCTGATAATTTTGGTACACGGACAGTAAGAGTCCGCTTCCCGGGTACTTATCTTTCGAGATTTATTCGTACCCCGGCCTGATAGTACAACTCATCGACGTTGCGGTCAGAGTAACCTATCGACTATTTACATGAATTCTCAGGTGTAACGCATTCTTCTGTGTGACGCATTTTCATCTGAATAAACATTACCTTGTTGGCGTCTACAGGAGTCACACGCTTGGAATCACACCTTTGTGAGGGTAAAACCTTAACGGGCTCCTAGTTTTCTGCACGCACCCTCAAGTGGGCCGTTGTAGAAATTAATTTTTTTAGGAGGTCGCGTACGAACCCCAGTCCGGATGTTTGCTCAAAGCTCCCTCAACGATCTCAAGCTTTCCTTAACGGGCGATTTTTCTTGATCCTCGGGTAGAGAACCGATGCGATCATTCAATAGGACTCTAGATTTAGGGAGATCCACACTGTCATAGGGCTTCACCGGAGGTGCGGGAGGAATAGGAGTGGGATCTGGAGTTGACAAAGGCCGGAGAGCAGCCTCGGATGCTTTTGCCTTAGGCGCTGATTTGGCCTTTGGCATCTAAACTTGCTTAGGTCTTGGTGACTTTTTGACCACCTTTCCTTTCTGTAACTCCTGTGCATTCCATACAAGGATCCTCGTCTGCGCTAACAGTGTGCGGTGCTTATGGATACGCTCATCAAGAGTTGAACGAGTTCGTTTGACATGAACCCATTCGTTCGTGGGTGGTTGGGAAGAGGTTTCCAAAGCTGGTTGTTGGAACACTTTACGCCTTCTGAGTTTCAGATCCGCATCATAGCAGATCCCGTCAACAGGCTCTAAAGCTTTGGCAAATTGACGTGCAAGATGTTGACGACGCCTTTGACGAGCCCTCTTCGTCAGCACTGGTGCACTTTCAACGGGCAACTCCTTGACTTTCAAGGAGTTGTCACGAACGTTGGATCTGGTTTCTTTGGAAGCCGAAGAGGAATCTTCCACTGTATTCGGGTTCAGATCATCAGCCTTGGTTTTTGGATCTGAAGTCACGTTCTTCGCGATAGTGGTTTTTCTGCGTTTTGCAAGAAGAAGATCTGGAGGAGGAGGAGGAAACATATTCCTCGAATTTCTGCTGGTCGAATTCGTATTCGACCTCTTTGAATACCGGGATCTTGATCGTCGGCTGCGGCACGACAGTCTCGGTAGCGAGTCTGTTGGCTCCCACTGTGGTCGCCAGCTTGTTTGCGGTGAAAGTTGATTTCTTCATTGCTGAATCTATTACACGTTTATCGATTACGGATTCAAAGTAAAATTAGTCTTTTTATAAGACTTTCTTACACAATGAAAAAAAATAAAAAAATACATCTCTCTTTAAACAAACACAACGGGTGTTTATCGCCCGCTGCTTGCGTGGGATCTTGGCCTGTGACTGGGATGTTGATATCCGTGGACCACCGTCGATCAAATCTGATTTCTAAAAAAATGGACAGAGCTTCGTCGATTCGTGAAAGAATCAAGAAGCCGAAGCGCTTATCTCGGCAACAGCGAGATAATTGCTCTTCTTAAGATTACCGCAACGGGGTAATCTTAAGGGACGAACCGGGCTGTAGATCTAAAGAGCTCCTCTTTTTTATGCCGAAGAATCCGCTGAAGTCTTCTTCTCCTCTCTGAAATTCGTGACTCTTCACTCCTCAATTCCACAGGGCTTCGCCAACGCTCGAGAAATCCAGCTCTCCCAAAAATAAAGTCCTGGGGCTGTATTTATAGGTTCCAGGAAGTCTGGGCGGTTAAAACCGCATAACGGCTAGTTTTTAGGGCTGGAGACACCCTTGAGTGTCTCAACGAGTCCGAGACACCTCGGGGGTGTCTCAACTCAGGCTGAGACGCTTTGTTTTGCACACTTGTCCGTTTTCGCCGTAACTTTTTCATCCGGACTCAGATTTGAGTGATTTAAAGTGCGTTGGAAAGCCGACAAGGAGTTCTATAAGCTCTGATGATTAGATCATTATGGATTAGGCTGGGATACGAGCAGCGTTTCACCTTTTGTAAGCGACGCGGGGCTCCCGATCAATTCGTATCATCGTTATTCTGAAACTTCGTTACTTCACGTTATTCGTTGATTCACTTTAAGTGTTCGTCGAAATTAATCAAGCTTCTGTAACTTGGATAGTGACGTTCATCGTCTTCTCTTAGCTTTGAACTGTTCGTGGAGACCTATAGGCAATTTTCAACGCCTATAAGACCCTTTGCTAAAATTAGGATTACCTACTTGTAAAACCTCGATAATTTATGAATAATAAAGTTTAGGTGTGATAAGTTATGATATGTGGATATTTAGTATGATAAATATCATTAAATAGTATATGAGTATAAAACTATGTGATTTGAGTATGAACGAGTTCATACATGAGAGATAGAAGTTGTGAAAGATGCACATATGGCCAAACTCATGAGAATCTGGGAAATCACAGTCCGGTCGACCGCCGTGGTCGACCGCAGCCTGGTCGACCGCCACGGTCGATCGTGAGACCTGCAGATTGTTTTTCTCCTGTTTTGAGTTGGTTTCGGATTTCTAAACCCATATTCGTTTTACCCTGATATATATATGAGTTTTTCACGAATTTCTTAGTTTTCCTAAGAACCCTAACAGCCACCAAAACCCCCAAACCCTAATTTGATTTCTTGGAGAAGATTGAAGGCTTTCAAGTGGATTTGTCAGGTGATTCTTAGCTTTTGGAGTGGAGTTTTCTTTCAACCTTGCTTCTAACACGTTTTACTACAACCAAAGGCGAGTATCATCTCTACCAATCCCCCTCCTAGTTTTTAAAATGTTTTTAAAGAGATTTAAACATGTTTTATAGAGCCTAAACGAATAGATTACGTATAAAAGATAATTCTTTTGTATTATATGTATAAAGATTAGGTCTTTTCATGCTAAAAAGGTTGAGAACGTTTTCACAAATGTGATTTAGATATGATGATGATTCTAAAATGTGGTTAAATTAAAGAAAGAAGTTCAATTTGTTGTTTTGAGCTTTTATGCATGTTTTTAGGGTTTTGAATGTAAATCTAATGCATAAAATCATGATTTATATATATTGATTTGTTTCCAGATAATTCTATCTACTGTACCATGCTTGTATGCAAGTTTCATGAAGTTTTTATCATGTTTGAATCACGAAAACACGACGAGAACACAACATGTAAAAATCTAGAGAAAACTAGAAACAGGCTTCACAGTCGACCGCCACGGTCGACCGCGTGTAGGACAGAGACCTGGGTAGTCTCTGGAGCCCATCGCGGTCGACCGCCACGGTCGACCGCCAGTTAGTTTTGGCTGTGCATGTTCACTTGCATTGTTTTTCAGTTGTCGAATAAATTTCTCGACCCTATGATGATAGACTATGACATTAGTGATTGTTAAACACCTGGGATGATGGTGAACTTCAGATATGGACACGCACACCGAGATTTGTGCTCATATGCTAGATTGTGTTAGATTGACACACACACACACACACACACACACTTGACATGAGATCTATAGATTGATAAACACATATTGAATAATGTTGTCTTATACGTATCCGAAAATAGGGAGATGAAACCTATTTGCTGCAGAATGATTGGGTAAGAGTATTACAAAAGTATCGTTATTACATGCATCCAGAATAGGGAGATAATAAAACCTATTGCCGCAGAGCGATTGAGTAAGAGCATTACAAAAGTATCGCTATAGTACAAGATGATGTACGCATAGATTTTTGATCAGTTATGATTTGTACTTCCATGATAGACTACCCGTGAGTAGGGTATTTATTTTAAGAATTTTGGCACACCCGTTACAGGCGACAAATATATTTGTTTTAGCTTAGTTGGTATCCTCTTATATTAGAGCAGGCCACTCAGACGTAATTCGAGATGAGATAATTATTCTTTATGTTAGAGATTGGAGTATTTATCATTGATTATTTGTTTTTCATTCATAGAGAGTTATATGAATGATTTGATATATGTATGTACTGACTCTATTTTCTTATATACTCCTACCCCTTTACCTGGGGAGAGGTAGTGATGATCTCGCTAGCGCTTTGACACTCGTTGTTTCTCCTCTTTCAGGCAGCGAGTCCGGCGTATGGAGAGTCGCAGGTTGATGGGGCATCTTAGTTGTCCGCTTAGCTATTTATTATATTTTGTAGTCTTTTCAGAACTCCACATGTAGTTGGTTATCTTTCAGACTCTAGATTAGTATTTTATTTTAGAGTTGAGAACTCTTGTGAGACGTTGTTTATTGACTCTTTGTTTTTGAGACTCAGTTCAGACTCAGAGATATATCTATTTTCTTTTCAGCTGGGCTCATTATTGATATATTTTTATGCTTCTTCTGTGAATACTTGATATTGTTCTATTTCTAGTTTTGCCTATCTGTACCTTCATCTATTTATTATTTCCCCTAGAGAGATAACAAATGTGATGGTGAAACATGTCGTAGTATGGTGTTTGGTGCTTGGCAGGTTTGACAATCTGGGTTTCACTTGGGACTGCAGCCTTGAGTGAACCCTGGGGCGTCACACTACTAATCTCATTGTTGGGTCTCATAACATTAACAGTTTAGCATCCACAGTAGGGCTGCTTCATCTCTCTTTTAAAAAAATGGTCAACCCCTTGTGCTCAAAGCTTGTAGATAAGAAGCTACCATTCCGATTGGCTAAAACGGTAGGCTTACCATGAATGTTTTAGGGAGTACCTCTCCAAGATATGGTCATCGTTATTCCTCTTATAAATAAGAGATATTTTTATGCTGCGTACTAACCTATGCACAGCTTTCGCTATTCGATCTCTATTGACTTGGTCCACTTCTGCCACTAATCCTGGCATCATTTTAATGTCTATGTACAGAGCTAATATGGTACTCCAGAATTAACAAATTAAAGATACTATCTTTAAAATAAGATATTCTTTATGCCATGTACCTATATGTAGACGTCGGTTTCGATAAAAGACCTTGGTATCTTTTCAGGGTAAAACCAAAGCATGCTACCGACAAAAGACCTTGATACCTTTTCAAGGTAAAACCAAGGTACGCCATTAACAAAAACCTTAGAACTTTCCTAAGCCCAAGGCATGTACCCAAATACCTTGGTGTTATCGTGAATAAACCCAAGACATAAGGCCTAGTAGCACTACTCCCCAAACACGGGACGGAGTCATCTCGACCCAAAGGATTGACTGGTACCTACGGCACGTTATCACCTTAGTCATCTCTGACTCAAAAGACCTTGACATTATTTTCATGAGCAAGACCAAGTCACGTCATAAACTTGGTCGACTTCGACATTAAGACATTGGTACATTTTTAGGGTAAAACCAAGGCACACCATTGATAAAAAAATACCTTGGCATCTTCTGAAGCCCAAGGCATGTACACTAAGACTTTTGTGTCATTGTGAGTAAACCGAAGGCACAGGACCGAGTCACATTACTCGACCTAATCGGGGCTGAGTCGTCTCGACCCGAAGGACCAACAACTACTCAAAGGTACATAGTTCTAATTAATAAAAAAATAAAATACTTCTATTTGATAGTGTTTACAGCTTAGAAAGTGTGAAACAACAAGCGCCAAGACCTTGGTTCCTACTTAGTGTAAAACCAAGGTATATCGATTCAGCCTACATCAGCTAAAAGACATTGGCATCTTCCTAAGCCCAAGGCACACAACCTAAGACCTTGCTGTAATCACGAGTAGAACCAAAGCACTAATCTAAGTTGTCTCAACCAAAAAAAAAAAACTAATGGGTACTCAAAGGTACACAGTTTTAATTAATAAAGATAAATATTTGCACCTAAAATATTTATAGCAAGACTTTAGCATCTTCCTAAGCCCAAGGCATGTACCCCAAGACCTTGATGTCATTGGGAATAAACCTAAGGCTCAATATCGAGTAGCAGTAATCCCCACACACAGACCAAGTCATCTCAATTCGAATGACCGTCTGGTATTCAAAGGTATGTAATTCAAATTAACAAAAAAAAAAAAAATTCTATCTGAAAATGTTTGTGGCAAAATTTTCACACGTTCATAAGGAAAAATTTTAGAACCTTATGATCATGTTCAACAACAAGGTATGAGATCAAGTTGCCCTATTGCCGTAATAGCAACCCGTCGCTTTTCTCATAAATGCACCTTGGGACCTAGCCAGCTACAGACCTATTTCACTCGGACTCGGCTACTCCGAGTCCAAGCGAAAGGGGCTAATATTATGACATCAATTAACCTAAGTGTTAATTCTCCTCTTAGAGTCAACACATGTCTCATATTAGCATTAATCAATCACACTAGCTCACCCCCTGCTAGGGGTTACTCAGGTAGCATAGACATTCGACTCCTCCTAAGCCATGCCGAGTCAAGACCAACAATCGAGTCGAGCTCATCAATCGAGTCGACCTCCCTCGTTCACTCAGAACTGGGTTAAAACTTACATGGCCGACTTGAGAGGTGATACTTGTCGACCTATTCCCCAAGTCGAGCCCTCAAGATTTCACACTCAGCTTACTATATCACCTGATAACTTGTGTAACAGACTAAAAAAGTGGTGCTTGTCGACCTTCAACCGGATTTACTAGAGAGGCGGTGTATCTTCGAATCCCCTACCAACAATCAGTCACCATCGTATTAAATGCATGGTCAAAATTCATCATTGCTCTAGCCCAAAAATTCTTTATGACTCATTAGGTTCTGTCAGTACGAGGTAGCTACTGTCACTTTGTACTAACCACCTAGATAACCTATTCCACCCATGTTTGACACTTGTTAATTGTCTGCCAAGTCAGTTGCCTACCTAGACTCAACCATAGTTACATATTTACTCCTCTTAGCTAGGTATATATATGGGCTCATTGTCTACTAGCAAAAAGGAGGAGATCGGAGGAAGCCTCGACGGGGGCCATGGGTATGCAACTTCTACATACTTAGAACTATTTTTAGTTCATTGGTATCTTCTCCACTCAAGCTCAAATACTGACTTGATCATCAGAGAAACCACTTGAAAGCCCAACTCTGATCCTCTAACGAGTGTTATTGTGCACTTCTCTTATACAGATTGGGGACTGATCTTTAAAAAGAGATGAGGGAACCCACATCACTCATATCAACCTTAAGCCCCCTTGCTGAACTCGGAATTACTCGCTAATCTCGTTATTGGGTCTCAGGACATAAATAACGTGAGATGAGAGCTTCATGCATAGAAAGATTTTATTCAGAGTTGTGCCCATGTAATGTTGCTCCACTGATGTCTCACTACTAGAATTTACACTGAGTTGTCACGACAGTGCATGAGCTCTAGGAGTGTGTAAGCCTTCTTAGCTGAGTCCACATCATTGTCTTCCTCATTATGTGAATCTACCTTGAGTCTGTGTGAATCATCTCTATTTAACATAGTGTTAGATCTTGAGATAGAGATTTTTTTTGACTCTTCCACACTACATTTTGGCGATGTAAGCCTTCCTCCAAGAATTTATTGTATGCTCTTGAACTTGATGAATGGACTCTCAAAGATGGTTTCAGAGGTAACCTCATCATATTATGACATGATGCTCTCCTTTAAAGAGAACTTATATCCCATCGGGCATTTCATCTATTTTCCATTCAAATTGAGCAATTGGTACATCCTCGCTACTTGGGGTTTGAAAGGATTCGCTCAGCTTACTCCTTATTTTGCTTAGGTGGATTCTTAACTATGTATCAACAAAGATAGATTAGGATCTTCATGGACTATATGACAAGTGGAAGGTGTTGACGTCACCTTTAGTGAAGCTCATACCTTGGAGGAAGAGTAGCTCCATCTCAAATGAGGAAGACCAAAAGTTATTCTTTTTTGCACTTAAATTTGTTTACAAACTCTCTTGTAGGATAAGAAAACTCTAGCTAAGGGAGTAATCACTCTACCATGTACTGTAAAATCCTATGAGACAATGGAACTCCATAGGGAATGATAGTAGCTCTTGGATGATAGAATCTCTATTGAGAAAACCTCGACGGAGAGATGGTAAGTCTATAAGAGGACTCCAATGAAGAGAGAGTATGTCACTCAAGGGACCAAATAGATCCTAAGAAGATCTTTAGAGGAGGAGCAACTCTATTGGAACAGAGGAGAGCTCAAACCTTAAGCAAGAAGCCTTAGATAAGAGATAGGAGACTTTGGTACAAGTTTGGAGCCTTAGAACCATTTGGATGTGGACTAAGGGCCTCTATTTATAGAGAAGCCGCTCTTTAAGTAGTAGTAGGGGGTTTACACACCGCTAGGATTATGCGAGCAACTTTGATAGCTTTTCATTTTATAAGTGTCGAATGGATAGCGACACAAAGTCCTTTCTCAATAACTCTTGCAGATTTTTTCATTTATGTGGGGTTAGAAGTGTCACGTAAACACTCTTATTGGTTGTTTTCTGTAGTCATGCATAAAGTTTGTGAGGGATTGTCACACTTTGACACTTCTACTTTGTTGCAGTTTTACCTATCGATTTGACTATTAGTTCGGTGGAATGTTTACACGCCGTTAACCTTACGTGAGTCTAGCACCAGTGAATCCAAACTCTGCATGACCTTAGGTGTGTTCTTACCCGCATGTAAACATACCTTAGTCTATATTTAGGCAAGTTTTGATTTGATTCATGCTCCGCTTACTTCTGAGGCCTCGTGACTTTGTGCCATTGGCTCCTTTTGGGTCCATTTTATCATGCTAAGTCCTTTCTATCATTTTAGAATGATTATTATACCCCTGCAAGCCTCCTCGTGGCATCATAGGGTGCTTAGTTGACGGTTCAACATTTTTACCCATCTACAGTGCCATGAATATGATTTCTTATCCATTTGACTTATATAGGGATAGACCACAACTACGGCTAGATTGGTCGTAGCCAAAGACCTTTTGATATTCAATTTAAGATCTAATAGATATTCTAATTGAAAGACATAATATGTCAAGAATCTAACAATATCACAATAATTCAAGCAAGAAATTCAACTACAAAAATCCAAAATTATCAATATACCAAAGTAATGGGTACTGTAGTGTTTATATCTACAATGCAATTACCAATTAAATTAGTATATAAAGATGGAGAATGAGACAAAATTGAGTAGCATACACTCCTTTACTCACCAACACTATAGTACATTCCCCCAATTCAACAAAAAAATTATTTTTCAAATTTTTTTACCTCTAAGTCTATAGTTTCTCTCCATTTATTTTTGAACTCATTTATGCCTAAAGTAGTGTTTCTTACCTATGAACCCAAAGTTTTACCCCATTTATTTTTAACTTATACACTTTCAAAGTGTAAGGACCTAAACCTGGATCAATCAAATCTAGACCATCGATCCAATTCAGATAATTTTTAATCGTTAGATCACACCACAAAATGAGATCATGACATCTGTCACCTTGAGTTTTTATCATGTAGATTTTTAATTTGGATTTTATAAGATTACTATAATTTTAGGCTTCAATAATATTCATAATTTTTTCGGGCTTTTATAAGGGGGATTAAACCACGTTAATGGGTTATTAGTCATTAGAGACTTAATAGGTTGAAACCTAAGAGAATGAATAGCTATTAGACCTAACCCATTAGTAAAGTCCTCATTTCTCTCCTAAATCAATATAGGGCTGACATTAAGGGTCTTATTAAAACCACCCTTATAGGTGGTTTTAACTGAAAGTATCCTAGAGAAGGGGGGGGGGTTGAATAGGGTAATTGATAATCTAATCCGATATCGATGCCAAATTAAAACTAACAATGAATTATCCTAGCAATGATGATATATACAAGAATATAAGCAAGGATATTTAATGAAATAATAGGCGATAAAATATGAGACAATAGGCGATATAAAAATGTGCACAAGAAAAGTACGCTAAAGCCAAATACAAACAAACGATATGATCACGGAGTTCAGCCTAACACTCGACCTACGTCTCCGCTCCTCACCTTAAGGAGATCTCAACTATCACAAAATAACTACACAATCGGTTTTTAAATCTCACCGAAATCTTTTACAATTCACACATTGTCAAACCCACAAGACACTCCTCTAAGTGTTGGCCTATCCGTGTGACCTTCCTCAAGTGCTTAGAATTACTACCTCTCCCTAGGCTTTACAACCAACTCACTCCTCTTGGAATTAACCTTGATCTCTCCTAACCACTCCTCTAAGTGTCCTAGTATATTACAACACGATTTGATAATTAGTACAAATAAAGATTTGTTCTCTAACAAGGATGAGAATGAAATTTAAGCTCACTTAATGAATTACTCACAACTCAAATATACAATATGTGATATACTAAAGCTCAAGTGGTTGTAATGAAAAACAATAAGCAAAATAAAATTAAACTCAAGTAAATTTAGCTTGTATATATATACGAATCAAAATGAAGACTAAGCTAGAGATACAGATGAAGATTTGAGGTTGAACACCTCAAAACCGAAATTAAGATCTTCTCTTTGTGAAAATTTCTTCACACAAATAAAATACACTTTGATATTTGAAAACGTGAAACAAACTGTTCAAAACTATATTGTAAAACTCTTATGAAAAACTAAGGGTTGAGGATTATTTATAGCCTCAAAAACAAAGCTCAACAAAAACTAACCGTTACAAAAAACTAGCTATTTGGTCGACTGATGGGAAAAATCAGTCGACTGACAACATAGCATTGGTCGACTGATATAAGTAATCAGTCGACTGATGAGACTAAAAAACTCAGGCTGAAAAATGCACTGGTCGGTTGACTTAACAATTACATCGGTCGACTGATGCAAGAGGATCGATCGACTGATAAAACCAATCAGTCGACTGATAGGACTAAAAAATCAGATGCTACAAAATTCTACTGGTCAGTCGACTGGTGGAGCCGATCGATCGACCGATAGCTGATTTTTTAGATACTTAAACTGCTGAAAACTTAATTTTCTAAAATCAATTTAAATAGAAAATTAACTCCATAAATAGTAAAACTTGGGGAAATATTTATATATATGAAAATAAACATGTTAGAAAAGAAATTTTTAAAATATCATTTTTCATTTGTGAAAACTCAATATTTTATAAAATTGTCAAAAATACGGAGTTGTTAAATGCTTGATTTTGATAAACTCATTCCAAACAAGTTTTGAGATAGATTAATAAACTTTTAAAAAGATGTAAAATGATGTCAATAAGTCTATAATCCAAAAAACATAATATATTCTCAAATGGATGTACGATACGATAAATTGAGAAAATGTGTACATGTATGATTTGAGCTTAAAGTATAAACGTGTAAAGTATAATACCAAACTAATATACCCAAGCTAAATGATCTCATGATGCTTGATCTTGGGTAATCCTCCAGCTTGATAAAAGGGATGAAGCACAAACTCGTATTTTACTTGAATTGCGATGGCTTCATTCCAATTTCACCACCTCCAAGATATTGTCGTTAAGCTCAATCCCATTCAACCTAGATTGCATATAGGAGAAAAACACAAATACTAGAAACCACTATTAAAAATTATTTGTTAATCATCAAAACAATATTAGACAATAGGCTCATAAACATGAGACCTAATAATCAATCTCCTCCTTTTGATAATGAAAAACAATTTATACAAAGAGTATATAAAATATACAAAAAAAATGAAATACTCATAAATACTCACAATCCATTTGTTTCTCCCCTCTGTCGATATCAAAACAGGAAAACACTAGGGGGGGAGGGGGGGGGGGAGAGAGAGAGAGAGAGAGAGAGAGAGAGAGAGAGAGAGAGAGAGAGCAAAAGCTCCCCCTACAAATAAGCATGAGTGAGTATAAACATATAGGAAAGGCTCCCCCTATCAACAAGCCTCAAAGCCTATATCAAATAAAAGAATTAAGGCAATCATGCACAAAATATATTGTTAGACCCTAGGGGGGGGGGGTGATTAGGGTCTTATGCTAATCTAATCCGGTTATATACCAATTAAAATTAATTAACAAGCTATCCTAGCAAGTATGAAATACAACAAGATATATGAGCTAGGTTAAGCAATATGAACAACAAGAAATATCCTAACAGTGAGATATAAGCAATATATGTGCAAGGATATATAAACTAACACAAATGTGATATAATCAAACTATAAATGTGATAGTGCAAAATAAACAATGCAAACACACAATATGATCACGGAGTTCGGACCTTCCGTCCTACGTTTCCGTTCCCCACTCTCGGGGAGAAATCCACTATCACAACCGGGTTTTCTACGTTCATCCGAATAACGTTTACACCTCACACTCGGTTTTCTAGCTAACCGAAAACTTTACAATCACCACTCTTGCAATCCCACTCTACACCCTCTCAAGTGTTGAACTAGACGTGTCTCCCTCAAGTGCTCAGTTACAACCTCTCCCTAGGTTCGTCAACCGACGCCACTCCTCTTGGGACGATCTCCGACTCTCGCCACATACTTCTCTCGGTGTATAAGTGTATTACAAAGTAAATCTCACAATAAGGCTCAATACAATAAAGGTTTATTCTCTACTATGGATGAGAACACAATGAAAGCTCACACTCAATTGTCACAACTCTCACCAACCCAAAAATATTATGAATGCAAATACAATAAGCTCAATTGGGTGTGTGTAACAATGAGATAAAATCAAATCTAACTCAAATAGCAAACTATCAATAATAAGAATATGAAAATCAATAATAAAATTGCTAGAGAAAAGAGTTAGAAAACTTCTCAATAGATCAAGAGGTAGAGGAGAATAGTTGGATGCCCAAACACCAATAGATGATCTCCTCAAGCTCTTGTGAAATTGATTTCTCAAACTCAAACTTTCAAATGCTTAAAAGCTTCTTAAACACACTTAAAACAAACTAAAACCCTTGCTAAAACTCTTTTAAACTTGGTTAAAAACTCTCTTGGATGATAGAAAATAGTTATGGCAAAGGGGTATATATAGGCTTGAAGAAACCAACCCCAAAAACCCCAAAAAACCATTAAAAAACAAAAATCAGCAACTAGCCATTACTGTGTAAAGGTCATCTGCTACAGTAAATTTGGTCGACCGGTGCGGTCGACCGTGAGCCATATGCAAAGCTGAGTAACGTCCAGAGAGTTTGGCGGTCGACCGCGGATACTGTAGTAGTGCATACCAGTTTTGTAAAATTAATTAAAAATAGTAAAACACCTCCAAAAGTTATGAAATTTTGTGGGAATGTTCTAGACATGTAGAATAACATGTTAGAGAAAGAATATCTGAAAAATCATTTCCCACTTGAGAGAAATAAATGTTTGAACATAGATTTACAGTTTCTAAAAAACTGCTGACATACACGATTTTGTAAAATCAATTGGGCACAGTAAATCAACTCCAAAAATAGTAACATTTTGAGAGAAGTTTCTAAACATGTAGATAAACATGTAAAAGAAAGAATTTCTTGAATACTACTTCTCATTTATGAAAACTCATCTGTTTGGTAAAACATGCACGGACATGTGCACGAACAAAAACAAGATTTTGTAAATTCCATTAAACATAACAAATCAATTCCAAACTTGATGAAACTTTGCGAAATATTTGTAAACATGAAAACAAACATGTTAGAGAAAGATTTTATCAAATTTAATTTCCATTTGTGAAAACTCATGTATTTTGCAAGTGTGTCCAAAGCATGAAAACTCAAAACCATGCATGTATATATATAACTATATATATATACATAGAAACCAAATACGTGTGTGTATATAATATTGAGCTTAAGGTATTTAACACACATAATATAAAACCTAAACTAAGTTACCCAAGCTAGTTCTTGATCTTCAATAAGCTCTTCTTGGTAATCTCGCGGATGAAGCTTGAACTTGATCTTTAACTTTGAATTGCAAGGCTTCACTCCACTATTCCGCCAACCTCCATTGGATATCATTGTTGTAGCGCATATTCCATCCAACCTCCAACTCGTTGTTTGCCTAGAATAAATACGAAAACACAAACACTAGACAAACAACATTAGAAGTAAATTATTTGTTAAACATCATCAAAACAAGAAGGCCAACAATCTCCCCCTTTTTGATGATGACAAACAATTTACAAAAACGATATATGCATGAAAGAAAATGAATATACAAAGTATAATATATCATGCATATAAACAAGAAAGAATATACTCACAATATTTCTCCCCCTTTGACAACATCAAAAAGGGGATAAAAGGAATAAGAGAGCGAAAGCTCCCCCTAACAATATGCATGGGTGAGTATAACACATAGAAAGATATAGGGATTGCTCCCCCTATCAAAATGCCATATAGAGTAAATGCAATAAAGATCATGGCAAATATATGAGCAAGCATAAATGAAAATATGCTCAAACACTCCTCACATACGAAAAAGATAATGAGAACACATATGAATATATCAATATGAACTAGTGTCTCATATCAAAGAATATAAAAACATGTATAATAGTAGATTTATGAAATCAAAAAAGAAGGAACATGAAAATCATGCAAAATGTTTTCAAATGAAAACAAATGAATCAAAGGAATTCATAAATCAAGATTTGAGTCCAAAACCAATGTTTGATCAATAAAGAAAAATTTTCTTTATATAACTTGATCAAACCACTCATAGAATACATTATAAGGCACGAATAGATGATCCATGAGCACAAACATATAAATATCATCATATAAGTGAAATATAATGAATTCAAAGCAATAAGTCAAAACAAAATATTTGACAAAAGAATTTCAAGAGAGGCAACAATATATCAAGCTCTTAAGCTTGTATCAACCCTTATAAACATTTTGGCACCCGGTGAATAATGTTTGGGAATAAACACCCAATAAACCCGGAGGGTTACATAAATAAAAACCTCTCATCAAAACAAAACCAATAATCATGAAAACAAAAGAATTGATTAAAAAAAATTGTTTTCATATACAAAAATTTCAAAGCATAATTTTCAAAACCAAGAAAAGAAAAATAAAAACACTAAAATTTTTGGTTTAAATATCAAATTTGTTTTGGTACCCAAAAACTCTTGGTACCAAAGGATTTAGGGACATGATCCCTATCAATGAAGCTCAAAGCCCTAGGATTATGAACCCTCTTGGGCATATGTGGTGCACGGGATCGGTCATAGCAATAATCACTCAAATGACCATTTCGATTGCAATATGTACAATGGAAAGGAACCATTTGCTTATGTTGACCATTAAAAGGTGCACGTGGAACATTTGCAAATAAGGGTAGATTATTGGAAGCTTTTTGCAAATGTGAAACATTATCAAAACAAAACTTTCCTAGGTGGCCATGTTTGCCACAAACATTACATTTATAAACATGTGGTCTACTAGAAATATTTGGCAAATGAGATTTATTTTTTAAATCAAAACAATATTTGGCCAAATGACCAAAACGATCACAAAGATTACATGAATACACGTGAGCATGCATATGATGAACTTTATGAGAGTGTGCATGTGCATGTGCATGTGATGAAGAAGCCTTATGAGATGCACAAGAAACATTAGTCTTGGAGGATTTATGTGCATCATAGCAAAACTTAGCTAAATGGCCTTTACGACTGCAAATAGAACATTTATAAGCTTTGCTATATAAGTGTGCAAAGTGTACGGGTTTAGAAGTTGTAGTACGAGACTTTGCACACAAGTCCATAAGTTTCTTATTATCTACAATGCATGTTTTAAGGGTTAAATCTAAAGATGATATGCGTTCTTTAACATGATCCAACATATTGTTAGGCATACAAGCATTGGAAATAGAAGTAGATAAAACATGATCATTTCTAAAAGAATTAAACTTATTTCTAATAGTTTCTACTTCTATCATGGCATCATTTTTAGCATGAGTTAAGCTAGTAATATATGAAGACATGTTATTATTTTCCAAACTTAATAACTCATTGTTTTCTTTCAAAATAGCATTCTCTTTAACAACAATATCAAGTTTGGAAGCTAGCGACTCATGATCGGATTTTAAATCTACATGCTTGCTTTTTAGATCTATAAAATTATTTTGTAATTTTGTATAGGCATGCATTAATCTATCATATGCACAAGCGAGTTCATAAATAGTTAATTCACTTTCAGAATCGGAATCGCTTACTACACAAGAGTTATCCTCTTGTGGCCGTGTGCATGATGCTCCACATGAACTTGAAGAAGAATCCTCTAAAGCTTGTCTAATTACCTCCAAGTCCCCTTGATGTGCTTCAATAAATTTCTAAAGTTTGTAAGCACTATCAAAATGAATAAATTTGTTAGAAAAGGATGAGTCAAAAGCATTAAACAAAAATTCTAACAAAAGCTTGTTCATTGTAAACATTTCATTATCATGATCGCTCCACTTGGATTTCTCCAATGTGGGTATAATATAAGCACAATCAATAACTTCCCATAAGTTAATATTTCTAGATTCAACAAATAGTTTAAATCTAGAAGCCCATTGAGCATAGGAAAAATTAATGAATTTAGGAACAACATTTGATTCATAGCCTAAACGAAATATATTCATATTCATTATTGTCCTTAAGAATAATATTCTCCTTAGCAATGACATTAAATTTTGATGCTAGCATATCATGATCGGATTTTAAATTTACATGCTTACTTTTCATATTAATAAAATTATGATGCAATATGTTGTAGGCATGCATTAATCGTTTATAAGCACAAGCGAGTTCATTTATAGATAATTTATCTTTTGAATTGGACTCGCATACCTTACTAGGGCTATCGCCTAGTGGCTGTGTGCAAGACGAAGCTCCAATAACAATTGAAGTGGAATCCACCAAATCATGTCGGATCTCTGAAAGAACTCTAATGCCACTAGGAAGGAACCCTAGAGGGGGGTGAATAGGGTTTACGCTAATCTAATTCGATTTATGCCAAATTAAAAACTTATTAACAACTATTCTAGCAAATAAGATATGCAATGAGATATATGCAAGGATAAGCAATAAAAACAAGGGTAAACAAATAGTGTAAACAATATAGTGGACAGACTAAATAATGAGACAATGACGATATGAGCAATGTGCACAAGTATAAATGAACGCTAATGCAAACTCAAACACAATCAAATGATCACGGAGTTTGGACCTTCCATCCTACGTCTTTGCTCCCCACTCCCGGGGAGAAATCCACTACACAATCGGGTTTTCAATGCTCACCCGAATAACGTATTACACCTCACAATTCAGTTTTCTAGCTTACCGAAAAATTTACAATCACTCACAATGTAAACACACTAACTACCACCTCAACTGTTAGTCTCTAGCTTGTATCTCCCTCAAGTGTTAGGAATTACAATATCTCTCTAGGCGTTGCCACCTACCCCACTAACTTCACAATGTAAACACACTAACTTTACAATCACATTTAAACACATGAGCATGCTTATGATGAACTTTATGAGTGTGTGCATGTACTTGTGTGTGTGATGAAGAAGCCTTATGAGATGCACAAGAAGCATTAGTCTTAGAAGATTTGTATGCATCATAGCAAAATTTAGCAATGTGGCCTTTACGACCGCAAATTGAGTATTTATAAACTTTGCTATACAAGTGTGCATAGTGTATAGGTGATTTTGTAACACTAGATTTAACACACTCGTCCATAAGTTTCTTATGGTTATCAATGCAT